>CM052453.1:4685339-4717988 GCA_028533085.1 Varecia variegata | reverse complement strand
CAACCAAAGAGCAAAACCAAGAACAAAATCGAGTCATAGAAAAAGTGTTAATTAAATGCATGCAACAGTCCAAACTCTCGTGGTGATTACACAGGAAATCTGGGCAGTGCGGGGCTTTTCTGATTGTGCATCTACTAAAACTCTGTTTTTGTTGAATTTTATAATGGGATTTCTGCTTTCCTAGTCAGGGTGAGGTTGAAAAGTTGACAGGAAAGTGACATTTCATTTCAATTCACATAGGAACCAACTCTTCATGGTCTTAAACAGAGTTCTGCATTTGAAGGAAACATTTGGTCCCGAAACAAGGGAGACTTTGGTCCTTTGGCAGCTCTTGTCCTGAGTCAGACAACAAAATTTAGGCACCTGTGTTTAATTATCTGTGCTCCTCATACACTTCTAAGAGCAGCTCCTTTAGTGAGCACCCACTTCTGGAACACTGTGTTTCATACTAACAACGGATGCTCTCCAAAATGAGTTAGATAACATGGTGACTCATCTCCACATAGATGTTTCTTTGTTTCCTTTCCATGAATGTTTCAGACAAAGAATCTGAAACTCATTTATTCATGATGGTCATGACCTTCCAGTAGATACTGTACAGATTAGTTCAGAGTTCTAAGCTCTGTTCACACTACAATAAGACCACTTTCCCACCATTCATAAGTGAATGAATGGATGGTTGGATGAGTGAATGAATGGATTCATACGGGAATTCGTTAATGAATGAAATGTTTCGTAGTAAGGTTAACTATAGGCATGGAGCAGAGGATACTTTGGCAGAACTTTGGATACAGAAATCACAAGGATCCATGAATTTATATAAGCCTGGGCCCTTCGGTAATTAGGAGTGTCAATGTTGTTCATCTAGGTGCATTAACTATTATGAAAAAAAGAAAGCATGGTCGGTGCTGCTCAATTTTTGTATCCAAAAGACACTGGCTACATTGCTTGTAATACTTAATGATACTCCACTCTGTCCATGTCAGCGCCCCTAATTAAACCGAGTATTTCTCAAGATTCTTTTTTGATGAACTATTCATCAACTGAACAGAAGGGAAAACCATTCATAATAACCTTAGGATTTTTCTTTTCTTTCCTGTTACAGAAGTACAATTTTAAACTATTATTCAACCTTGTAAATATGATGCTTATTTGTAAGAACCTCAGACATTCTACTTAACCCCTATTCAGATGTGGAATTTGGTGCAGCTGCAACAAGGGAGCTATTGATGGGAAGGACCAATGATGTTCTATTTATGTTAATTTGAGCAGAACAGAGATGCTACAAGTTCAAGTCATTTGAGACTCAGCGTTACATTAAAAGGTGAGTTTGGAATTATTTGGGTGACTGTTGGGATCCCGTGCCCACTGAGGAAGAGTATGGTTTGGGCACAGTCATACTGGCTGGGCATGTCCCACTTTGAAGTATTGACTCGATGATGTATCTCATTTTTGAATGATGGCTACAAAGCTCTTCCCTGACCACCTATTACCAGAGCCAGTGCTGACATGAAATGTTTTCCCTGCCTCTGAGCAGAACACAAGCTCAAACACGCTGGCTGCAGGATGGATTCTGTCTGTAGTGCTAAGGAGGACAGCACAGTGCAGGGGAAATTGCACTGGCCTGAGATCTAGGCAGACTGGGGTTCTAGTCCTGACCCTACTACCGGACAAACATGTTATCTTCAGCTGAATATCTCTGTCCCCAGGAGTCTTGGACACTAACGAGTATTTTGTGAGGCTATGGTAAATCCTTATATCACATTATTATTTGCATACATAGGATGCAGATTGCAAAACACTTAGGGATTTTATTCCAACATTTCTAGCTTTCCCTTAATAATGTACCAGCGTTGATTACTCATATGGTAGACTGGAAAACAGTCTCAGTGGGCCAGAACACTGGGTTCTAATAAAAGCACAAGTACCCAAGAACTGTGTGACCATGGGAACTCACTGAACCAGGTTCCCTCGTTTATACAATTTTCATGATATCTAAATGTCTAAAGCACTTTCCACCTTGAAACTCTTTTGGCTTGCTGATTTTATTTATGTGTTCTACCTATATAATCCATAGGAAGAGATACATTTAAAACTTCTATCCTAATAGGAAAAGAACATTTGTTTCTGTTTGTCTTAATAATTTCGTTGCCACACTTGCAAGTATCTCCTAATTCTAAGTTTCCAGAATTTGGTGAAGCCCTCCCCTTCATAATGTCTCTTACAGATTATCTTCACGTGGAAAGCCTTACTGACAGTAGAAATGTTTATGTTATTGACCCTGTAATGTTAGGTTAAAGATCCTGAAACAATGAGGATTTCCATTTTCTCAGAAATTAGAGAGAAACTGACTACTAGGCACCCACCCATGGGATGGATTATTGATAGTTGACTTGGATGTGACTTCTATGTGTGTACCTGGGGATGGTTGGGGAGACTGAGGTGTCATGTACTTCCATGGTATTTTCTCCATTTAAATAGCCCACTGCAGTAAACACACAATTACTGTGATGTAGCTCACTGATTTCCTCTGCAATGATGTATTCTGCTCTAGCACGGGGCTGTTAACATAACGGCAATGTGAATCTGATTTCATTGCTGAACTCAAGGCTACTTTAACAAGCAGAAAGAAAAATGTTAATATATGCAGCAGAAGGTATTTTAAATAAATATCTGTCATATACAGTTAAACTTGTGCTTCCCTGGTGTTAATTATGGCACAATCAGAAGAGAATACAGAGGAAGGTATTTATTGCAGGTTGAAAAGCTAAATATTAGCTCTGTTACAAAGTAAGTCAAAGTAAAGTAGCAATTGTATATTGTTTTGATTGTGGGGAGAATTCTTTAAAACAGATATTTTCTTTTGTATATATTATTGATCAGAAGGGAATAATTCAAATAAAAAGTTTGACTAATTGATCATTAAAATGGTATTTTGGAAATGTTAAAAATTCAGTAAGTTCTTGGATATATTTCTTATGTGAAAAAGATTCCTGCCCAATAATCTTTCCTTCATGATACACATCACGTATGTTTCCATTTAGATAGACTCAAATGGGTCCAAGAGAAGAAGGAAGGATTTTTTAAAATAGATAATAGGCACCATTAAGAAACCATGAGTTGTCAGAAATTATATTATCACAGTTACCATGCCAAGCACTAAGGAGGAGGCATTTGAAGATCACACAAACATTATCTTTTTAATAGATTACGTTGTTTTGGGGTAGAATTTGAAATAATACCTTAAAATCTTTTCATAAGCATGCAGTATCACTCCTCTCATATGCCAACATTTGTAATTTTTCTAATTATTTAGAGACAGTTTGAATATACTTATTTTTTCATGTGGTTTTTGAGGAGAGCCGATGGAGAAAGTAAAGATACATGTATTTGTATATGTGAATTTGCATACATTCATTCCCCTTCTACACATATCTTTTAAACACAAAGATTTTATGGAACACGTAGTATTTAAAGCAAGCAAGCCTCCACCCCCACCTCAGAGATGCAGAATTAACGTAGATTTAAAGGAATAAAACACGAAAGACAAATTCAAGGGGCTACCCATACCAGGGGAACATAATGAGAATGTGGAACAGCCTCCTGGAAAACCACCGATAAACTGGTGCTAGGACTTTCCATGGAGAAAGGAAAGTGGGCTTGGACATACACCTCGGACATATGTGAGAACTGGACTTTAGAAGGATTTCTTTCTTGCAAGACTTGAGATCATTTTTCAAATCATTTACATGTAAGATTTTTAAAGTTGCAGGATGATAAATAAAGAGCTAATTCTTTCAGGAGCAACTGGTCAAATGATTTGCTAACTTGGTCAAAGGAATTAAGGGAGAAGGGATGTTGCACCTCATCTGAATCACCTCTACTTCCAGCAGTACAGTAAGAGTTACCTGTCCCTGCTCCTTGAACTTGCTGGTGCCTCTGTCACTTGCTTTGATCAATGATATATAAGCAGAAGTGATGCATGCCATGTGTGGGATGTAACTGCTGGTTGGCCACCCTTTGTCCATCTCTTTTGCTGCACGGCCTTTGGGGAGACTGTGCTAACCTGAGGGTGCCATATTGGTCATGCAACCTGGAGGGCTGAGATTTTGGTAAGAAATGAACTTTGGTTGTGTTAAATCTCTAAGAATTTGGGGATGTTTAGTACTGTCACGTAACCTAGCTTACCCTGATTAACAAACTGGTAACCAAATTACGAAGAAATATTTATGTTGTAGAGTATAAATATATGCAGTATTTGTCAATTAAAAATTAATTTAAAACATAAGGAATATTTGCAATTGGTGTGTTATTTACTTGCAAAGCATGAGAGAATCAGCCAAAAAACTACTAAAAATGGTATGATAATTCAGCAGGTTGTCCCGTGCAAAATAAATATACAAAATAAATAGCCTTCATATATACAACAAACAATATGTATAAAGGTATGATAGAAGGAAAAAAAGCCTATTATAGTCATATTCTCAAATTGAGAATAGACCTAGGAATAAAGTGAGACATGCATAATATATGAAGAAAATTTTGAAGCAATAATAAAGAACTCAAAAGAAAACTGGAACAAAATTAAAAGCATATTATGTTCATGGATAGGAAGAGAGCATCATAAAGAATTTTATGTGAATTTGTAAATTTCATTTAACTCAATTAAAATATGAAGACAAGCTCATTCTAGAGTACGTATGGTAAAATAAAAATCAAGAATTCCAGGAAAATTCTAGGAAAGAGTAGTGGGAAATAGGTGAGCCCTAACACTTACTAAAATATATTATAAAGCTGTAACAATTAAACGCCGGTGATTCTGGTGGTTGACTAGGCAGATAGATAAGTGGAACAGAGTAGAAATTTAGAAATAAACCCAAATACATGTAAGGATTTAATGTATAATAAAAATGGTATTTTAAGTCAGTGGGAAAAGATGTACCATTAACAAATGAGTAATTATGAAAAGTATCACATCTCTTCCTCACTCTTTACACAAATATAATATAAATGGTAGATGGGTCAAAGTTTTGAAGGTTAAAAAAATCATTAAAATACTAGAAAAACCAATAGTCTCAGAGTAGAAAAGGTCTTTCTAGTGTGACACAAAGCTCAGAAGATATAAATGACAAAAAATTTTAGTCACATAAAAATACACATTTTCTGTGTGACCAAAAACCCACAAAACGTGAATGACAAACTATAAAGATATTTGCAACTCATATGACAAAGTTATCCTTAATACAAAAAGATTTATAAATCAATACAAATACCAACAATCCAATAGAAACATGAGCAATGGATATGAACAGATAGTTCATATGTAAGTGTGTAAAAACACAAAGATATCAAGAGAAATTCAAGAAAACAATATACTGAGATATTATTTCCATAGATTAGCAAAGATCAAAGCTGTAGCTCAGAAGCAATGTTGATGAGGATGTAGTGAAATAGGAACTTGTACTATCATTTCTGATACTACAACACATAAAACCTCCATGGGAATAATTTGTCACTGCTTATGTTATGTATTTTTAAATGCCCATATTTTTCAAACTATTAGTTTAACTTCCACAAATTTGTCTTACAGATATACTGACACAACCATGAAATGAGTTAGGTCCACATATAGTCCAAAAACCAGTTTCTATAATAATGATATGATAGAGAAAAATAACTTCAATGCCCAGAAAGAAAGTGCTAGTTTCAAGCAAAGTACGGGTTCCATACAATGGAGTACTATGCAGACTTTATAAAGAATGAGGCATCTCTATTTGTACTAATATGGAAGGAGCCACAAGGTATACCATTAAGCGTGAAACGCAAAATTCAGGTGCAGAACAATGCATCTCTTATGCTAATATTGCTGTATGTGTTTGTACCTGTGTGTACCACAGGTACCAAATAATATTGTACCAAAATAATTTTGTGCCAAATTTTGTATCAAATAATTTTGTAATAATCTGTAACAATTTTGTACCAAAATAACTAAGCATAGTTATTGTTTTGGAAAAGTACCCTAGAGCCTTAGCCATAATGGTTGCCTCTATGGATAGAAATTAGGATAGTATGTTCACAGGTAGGAAGAGGACTTATCTTTCTGCCTTACGAATTTCATCACTACGTGATTTTATCTACCAAAATAATTTAAATCATCTCTAAAAGCAAGACTAGCAAACAAACAAAAAGAAAGCTTAAAGACTTTGCAGAGAGTGCTGCTTCACTAAGTGTGTTAGCAATTCTAATGGAATTCTAACAGAAAAATGGCCCTTGAGGGTTGATTGTTCACGATGACTTAATTGTTGGATGACAGAGCACTTCTACTCTGCTTTCACCTTTCCCAGCTGGTCTGGATTATCTACTCCTCCATATAGAAACTTACACTTTTTGTGTGTGTGTGCACGAGACAAATTGGAAATGGAGCTTGTGATTGCCCAATACATACATCGTGAGGCTTCGCTGGTTGAGTTGCCTGATCCCTTACAAGGCAAGAAGATGGGTATGACAGTCACTCTTCCCTGCCTGACCAGCCCCCCAACCCTTCTAACGGGTATCTCTAAGAGGGAAGAATGCACCACCTCCCTCGCTCCAGTGGGTGGAAGTTTTGAATCAGATTTATTTCTGCAAGGAATTCAGAAATAATAGCTTCCCTAGTTTGCTCTTAGTGATGAAGAACATAGCCTAAAGCATGTTGGCCTTTGGAAATAAGGGGAAAGGAGAGAGCTAGGATGAAGATGGATTGGTTTGTGGGAGCAGAAAGAACAAACAGGAACACCTGCTGGGTGCTGGGCATCGCGCTAAGCATTTCAGAGTCCTTTCATTTATTCCTCATGACAACACTAAGAAGTATGTATTATTAATTCCATCTTATGCTTTAAGAAGCCGAGACGCAGAGTAAGTGCAGCCTTGCAGCTGGTAAGAGGCGAACCAAGTTGCCCATCTACCTCTTGCCATTTGCCCTGCACCAGAGGTTGGCCATTATTTCGTATCTTTGCTCAATTCTTCCCCACTTTCTTCGTTTCACATTTTGTAGAACACCATTGTTCCCGAGCAGTTCACTCATGCTAGGGAAAATTTTCATGCTACGAACTCAAAACAGGAACTGAAAGTCAAGTGCGGACGCTCTTCCAAACAAGAAAAAGCGTGGTGGGTGAGTCACTAAAATCCCCACTCAGAATTTCACATTTCCGAAACCTGCAGCTTCTCCAATCTTCCTCGAAGAAAGTAAGATTTTATGTGTCCTATTTTTAAGCACCTTAAGTAATTTTATTGTCAAGTTTCAAGTCATTTCTCAATACAATGGCTGGCACTGAGATGAAATGTTCTTTACTGCTGCTTTTTGAGAACTTTTGGAATTTTCTCAAGCTGACATTCATTGGACAATCACGACCTCTAGAGACAACTGAAGTATGGTTTCCAGGTTGAAGACGGTAGGGCGAGTCCCAAGCCCTTCAAGGTCACCATGATGTACCCACAGAAGAGTATCAGGTCCAAATAACAATTTCCAAAGACATGTATGTGCTTTTGAACCAGCGTTTCCTGTAGCCCTAAGTTTACTTTGTTCCAACTCACCATGAGCTTAGCTTTGTTTCTAATGAGGAGAGATGCGTTTGTTAATTCTAAAGTCTTCCGTTTAGAGACAGAGTTCTAAATGTCAGGCTCAGTCTGGAAGTGATTACTCATGGGAACAAAACATGATCAGTATGTATCTGAATGAATGTTCACAGCTGTGTTTTTTATTAAAGAAATTCGGTGAGAATAGTTTTAACGCTGCATTATAGTTGAGAATCTTGAGGTGTATAACACTGGCAATTCCAAATTAGAGCTCCCTTGGCAGCTGTCACTCTGTGACATCACGTTTTATCTAACGAGGCATAAAAATGTGCATTGTGCACTCCAGGGCTCCTTCATGTGTTTGGGGAATAGGAGTTAAGGGGAGATGGGGAGCCATCTCTTTGAAATCTTCGCTATAATGTTTCACCCCTGCACTTCTCTTTATCTGCGGCTGTATTTTCTGCAGCTCTCATAATTCAGTAATTCTAAGGCATAGCTTATGCTGTAAGCACCATAAAGATACAAGTCAGTTCTTTCTCTTATTGCATCGGTCCCACTCCCATTAATTTCTCGTCCTAAGAACCCTAAGAACTTCTGGAGCTATCAACAGGTTCTATGTTTATGCTTGTGCAAATCTCATTCATTTTATGAGCTATTGGTTTAGTGGCTACAAAATGCTTTATAGCATCTAGTGACAATCTCTATACCTCGTGGATCTGGTTTTGACTGCAGTCACTAGCGTCCTGTTACTTTAATGAGGAAAGGTGCATCATGACGTTGGCATCTGTCTTTCTACAGCGAGGGGACCAGTCACTATTGAATAGAGATCCCAATGGCCTCCAGTCTACACAGTCAGGGTAAAGATTACCTCTCTGCCCAGACAGCACGCACGTCATTGCCTAAGATTTAGCACAACCGCTACTGAAAAAAGTCACTGAAGATTGCATATATTGCTAGGTGGTCTTTACAATTGCTACCTCTGAGTTTCAGAAGGTAACTCTGCTTTCAAATGCCCTTCCATTCAAAATGTGAACTGAACAAACATTAATTCCTCAATCCTTTCCCCCAGATGGAGCCACACAGATGGGCTGATTAAAATCATAGGTCTGTGTTAAAAGAAAATTATTGCACTAGAGGCAGCATTTGGGGAAAGTGGGCGATGGATTGGGAAAAAAAAAATAACAAACAAAAGCAGATGGAGTGTCTTGCTTGGCAAGGTATTATTCTATTATTCTGTTATTATCTAACTTCTGAAATGGGAAAACGTAGAATAATAGTAGGTACAGGTTTGTCAGTAATAAAACATCAGGTAAAACTCCTTCAGGGAAAAGACAACTAATAGGCTATTGTTTAATAGCTTTAGAAAAGCTTCATTTTTTTTTTTTTTGTCTCAGTCATGCCTTGCAATGGTTCGTTTATGTGAAGAACTACTGCATAACATGACATCGTGTGCAATGTGTCCAGAGTCCTAAAACAAATGCCTGCAATTAGTATTTTGAAGTGGAGTACACTGGGCTCGCCAACATTCTTGCTAGAAAACAGTTCTTTGGAAGAGTTCTGCTATCTTTAAACACACTGGATCTTTTGTCGGAGAGACTGTTATTCCCAAAGTAACTTAGTTCATGTAATCCAAAAAGAATGTAGCTCAAGTAACAATGATTTTGCAGTTTACGTTGTAGAAAGCCTGACAGTTGAGACATTTAGCTGATATGACATAAAGGGAGACTTAATTAAATTTAAGGAGGTAAAAATTTTTAAAAGGAGGTTAACAACACAGGTCACAGATTTTCTACAGAATAGAAGGGTCCTAGCATGAAAAAGCAAATACACCCATTCATCTAGTAATTTGTAAGCTAGGTTTCAAGAACAGGAGCGTTTTCTTGTGAGCACAACTCTCTTGTAAACCATGGAGGAAAATTCTTGACTTCAAGCTATTTTCAGGGGATAGGGAAATGAACCTGGGTAAGAGGACAGGGAAGGAGAGAACCAAAGAATGTTCAGGGCAGAGGCTCAAAGTTAGAGTGTGGGAGAAGTTGGGGGCAATTACCCACTAATGCCCAGGAACCCAGGAGATTCTGCACGCACTAACTCTCCCGGGAGAACGAAAAACCTTGTCTTCAAATCATAGCCTATCAATGCAATTCGATTAAAAACATGGGACCTCTCTGCTCTTCAGAAGCTTTGGTCTCTTAAAATGAGAAGATGTCTCTTATTTGTAGTCCTAATCCTGTTCTAGAAATCCTCTTGTCTCTAGCCACACGTGTATGGGAAGGCTGCCTGATAAAGAAGAAAGTTTCACAGTCAGATATGTGAGTATACGTGCAGCCACTTTTAGCCCAGTGACTGTAGATAAGCAACTCAACGTCTCGGAGATTTGATTTATTCATCTCCAAAACGCAGAGCATGCTCCCACTGCATAAATCCTGGGGGTGGACTGGGGACACACACACACAGCCCGGATCCGGTGGAGTGGCTGTCATATGGTAGGTCTCCATAAACGAGTTTCTTTCCCTCCCTTCCTTCTGTCTCCTGTTTTGCAATGGGAGCCGCTTAGTCCATCTGATAATAAAATATTTGGTTCTGGAGACGGAAGGATCCTGACAACATTTTTTTGACAGTGCCGTGCAGGGTTTGCTGTTTTTAAGAAGGTCTGATGAGAGTGAGTCACCTGCAAGGTCCCAAATAATGTGTTACATACTAGGAATATAGCATGGCTCTATTCTGAGGGAGCTTGTACTCTGATAGAAAGTAAAAAAGAATTCCATTTGTAAGAGGCTATGCAGAAAGTTTAACTAAAAGCACAGAAGCTGAAGGGTTCTGAGAGTTCAAAAGACCCAGGTGGGTCCTGTTGGGTTCAGGGTGGCATCTTAGACCACAAAAGTTCCCCTCCTGCTCCTGTCTGTGGTTCACTTTGGTGACCCACCCCACGAGTCACCCTCCACTGAGATCATCAGAGCTTTGACATATATAGTAGTAGTTCTATTGGCTTCTAGTTCTCAGGGCTTTGCCTCACTGCTCTGAACCTTGGGGAGCTGACCTCTGGGGGTCCCTCTCCCTGCCCTGCTCTCCGATGTCATCTTGGCAGGTACAGTGAGGACACTGGGAAGCAGACTGCAGACAACTCGCTCACTGCATATGAGCTGACAAGCAGCTAAAACTGTCGTTAACACTGGAACGCAACCACCTTAACTCTACTCATCCCTAAAGAGCCGAAAACTCGACACTTTACCCCTTCCTTCTGAGGGCTGATGCCTTTGTTCGGAGGTTTTACTGGAAAAGTATGAGGCCCTGAGATATGAAGTCTTACGAACCTGTCTGAGGTTTGCTCGCCACCTTTTAGGAATAAAATGAAGGTATTTCAGAGGGCTGCACAGTGCAAGGGGCCTCTCTGTGCATTTTTATCGGCTCGTCTGAGAACTTTGACTCCTTTTACAAATTCCTTATTCAGGTTTAACAGCCACTCTGGTGACTGCTTCTTAAGTCCCAGAGACCTAGAGTTTGGAATTACAGGGACACTTCAACAACGTGTTTTTATTTCAAAAAGCCCCACGGCCTGCCTGGTGCTAGGGTTTAAGCAGCGATGGGAAAATACAAGAAAGCCCTTTGAGCCCTGTAACATTTCACATGCTGTCAGGGCTGCTAAGAGGAAAATACTCAGCGTCTTAAAATTGTATTGTAAACACGTGATTAAAGATTGATTTTTTCAGGATTTGAGGGCTCCAAAATTAATATACAGAAGAAAGCACATTTTAATAAGCTGTCAATGAAGTACACCACATAGAAAACATACTGCTGCCTGTGATCAGAGCAAGCGACCGAAGAATTATTCTGTTTCAACCCAATAATAGAGGGACCCTCAAAAGCATTAAATACGAAATTCTAAAATGAGAAGAAAAGAAAAAAAAGAATAAAAACCAAAGCAAAAAGACTAAACCCTAGAGGGAGAATTCAAGAAAATCTGTTTATTTGTAATCATGTTTTTTTCTTTCCCTTATGGAAGCTTTGTCAGCAGCTGATATGAGTCTCACATGCACGAAGCTGTTAATCACGTTTAGGAAATTTGCACGCTGCTAACTGCATATGAAACTCATTTCGGTCAGGCAGATTTACCACCCTAGATCAGTCTTATCTCATTTATCCTATACCGATCACTAATACCAACTCCTAACAGGAATGCGTGAGGAGGTCTTGGCTTGAAAATAACCCTTTCCTGTAGAAGGAGGACCCTGGCGTCGTTCCCAGTTGTTTGGAGAATCTATAATTCGGAAGCTCCCAATCTGCAATGTATTGTCAATCAATAAAGCAACTAACACGCTTCCCAACTGGGTGTAGACATACAACAGCACCAGCTTAATGAGAGTCAATTCAAAGTGGGAGGGAAAAAAGTCTACATTAGCTTTTCTTTTGCGTCAACTGGGGAGCAAAACCCAAAATGTCTTTCTCTTTCTGGGCAAAAGCAGAATCAGGGGCCAGTGAAACTGGCTGTCATGTTGTTACACTCCACTGCACTGCACGGGGTTTGACTCTTGTTAGCAGCCAACTTGGTATTTTTAGGAAAAAAAAAAATCATCCCATGAAATAGCTGCGATGAGCAGAGCTTTCAAAGAAACGAACTGGACAGAGTGAAGAACTGGTGCAGCCTGAGAGAGACCCCAACACCCGGCCCCACCCTGTTCCTCTGGGGCTCAGGATGACGCCGCGTGTGCCTTGCAACTTTTGCACGTCTCCAACGAGGGATGGAGAAAAAACCAGAACGGAGAGCCCGGGCTAAGGATTAGAAGGAGAAGGATACAGAGAAGAAAAGCAAGCTCTAGGAGGCTGGCCCTACAAGGATGGTTTCTAAGCCCAGCCTGAGTTACCAGTGATCAAGGAAGGAGTTTTCACTTCCACCCTGAGGCTATTTCATTATGGAGAAAACCTTGCTGTTCAGGGCTTCAAGATTTGAAGTTTTGAAACTTCCCTGCATCCCCAGCTGATCCAGCAAAGCATGATGCTTTTGTTCTACAAAAATATACGGCATTATTACTGTGCTTCTGAGATTCACAGTGTTGCCTCCTGTGTAAAATGGGATTAATATCGGTACCCACTAAAGTGTCTTATAAAAGGTTGCCACGAGCATCAAGTGCATTAATACGTAATGGCAGCTGCCCAGAGGACAAGGTCAGTGAATGTCATTGCTACCGTTCCTGCGGTTATTATGGCCACATTTCTGTAGTGAGAATTGCCCTTGGATAATACAGCGAGTGGATTCAAGGCCAAATGGGGAAATCTTTCATTTATCTATCAATACTATACCTACAAGGTTAAGGGAAAAATCTCTCACCTTGCCTACGTTTTTACTTAATTGTTATCTAATTAAACTGAGAATGAGTCAGGGAAAACTTTAAGAGAAAAAGAAGTCATAAAAGGGCAGCGCAAAGACTGAGTTTTTTAGTTTATATTATGCTTAACTTTTTTTTTTTTTTTTTTTTTTGGTAAACTTGAAGAAATGTTCCTACCTAGACTTGGCAAGGATGCTGTTGGTAAACGAGCAGGCTAAATGCATGTGACATCTTATTTTATTATTAACTAAAAAGGGGCAGCGCCAGAACTTTTCCTCCTGCCATCTGCCTTTTGTCCCCTCCTTCTCTGGAGGGAGGTGATTATCCCTGAGTTATTTCAGCAGTGCACAATTTCTCTCAAAAATTCTGGAGCCCACGATGACTGTCTTAATTTGTCCAATTACAGGAAATCATCTGAATATACTATGCTATGTAGAGATTTCTAGTTCTACTGGGATTTAAGATAGTATCCTCTGGGGTTTTCTGCCATTAACATACATAATAGCACCAGGACTAGATTTCTATGCTGCAACATTCATTTGGGTCACTGTTTGCAACTCATTATGTATTGACTGAGCAAAGTAGCCACATGTGATGTGAACTGATTAAGGTGGCCAGATTATTGACTGTACTGAAAACCCAAACCATTTGCATGGTGCACGTGCAGACTGAATTTTTTAAGTGACCAGGATAATGCAAAGGAAGCATGATGACAACTTGTGACTATGGCTCACATGTTCTGGAATAACGGTGAAAGGCTAAAGATATGGAAAGGTATTTCTGGTTGAGGAATGTAAAAATTGATCCGGAGCAGACTTCTGGTGTAGATTGTAGAAATTTGTAGGTAAGCTCAGCTCTGATCCATGTGAGCTGTCACTAAAGCAGAGATGATAAAAATGAAGCAAAGGCCACAGAGACGGGGATCAGTTTGTCACCCTTGGGAATATTGGTCCTTGTGACCGCTGCCTATTTCATTATATGCTGGTTTTCCTCATTCCAAAGCCACAAAGTAAAACAAACAACAAATAAACAGAATAATCAATGGGAATGCAGAGACAAGAGTACCGGAGTCCACCCAGAAAGACTCGCTGAACCCGATTTCATGAGAGTTCCATCGGCTGGGCTCTCCACCTGCTTCGGTGCTGCGTGAAGCACCTCAGCTCTGCAGGGAGATCCCCCGGGTTCTGGGCCCGGCTTTCCAATGTAGCTCATTGCCCGACACTGGGCAGTTCACTTAACCTCTGCCTCTCAACTTGCTGATCAGTAAATTGAGTATAATAGACCCCACCCTCATGGATTTATGGTGAGAATTAAATGAGAAAAAATGATGTGAGGCTCTTAGTGCAGTGAATGGAACACTGCAAATGCTCAGCGCATGTCAGCTGTTTTTCCGTCCTCGTCACTGTCGTTATTTCAGAACGTCTTTCCTGTCACTGTCTCTGGACTGTGTAGGGTCTGCCTGCTTCTTAACCCCTAGGGTCAGCTGTGCTTCTGGGCTCCTCCCCGCATACTGGAAGCTACTGGTGCTGACACGCTGTTTCCTAGTGTAGCTCTTGTCGTGGTGGCTTTGGGTGACTGCTGTGGCCAGGGAAAATGGAGTGACGGTCCCCTCTGCCTCAGGGAAAGAGGCGTCGTGCCATTCAAACACTGCCAGCATGACATAATTCCCACTGCTGAGATTAGCATCTCTGCAGAGTCAGAACACAGCATTAGGGGAGATAACTCAGAGCAAATTAAATGATTACTCTGCAATCAACTTGCAAACTGCCCTTTTACTTTTAGGGAAATACGGAGTTCTTTTCTGATGCGTGTTTATTACACAGATGACCCACATTTGCTGCCCTCTGGAGAAGGAGCAGAGCCTCCCCTGGGTGCTCTCTGCACACGGGTTTCCCGTTGTGGCAAACAGAGACGGCCGGACTGTTATTCACAGGGGTGAATTCCACAGGTGGCATCTCCCGCACAGCGAGAGCTTCCCGTCCACTGGCACTGTTCAGAGCAAGACCCCCATGCCACCTGCTCCCCAAACCAGGTGTCCACACACACGCTGCCCGTACCACACCACTAATCTTCATCTCAACATGGAGATGCTCAGTGCTTTCCCCGAATCTATGACCTTGGCATTTCAGAAGAGCCACTCCACCCTTCCAGGCGACGAATCCTTCACTGAGTTGTTGAAAGTCTTCCAAGGCTGGGGAACCTGTGCCCTTGGGGACACATGTGGCTTTCTGGATCCTAGAGCGCAGCCTTTGACAGAATCCAAATTTTACAGAACGAATCCTTTTAATAAAGTTTGGATTCGGTTGAGGGGCCGCACTTGGGGGATATGGCGTAAATGAGTGTTTTATTAAATATCTGCTTCTAAAATGACCTAAAACAATGAACGCAACCGCCCTGGTGGTGCTCAGCCCCGGCCACACTGCAGAGTCACCTGTGGCATTTTAGGGGTCCCTGGGCCTCACCCCAGAGACTGCGGAGAGACTAGCGCAGGGCCTAGGACTGAGCTCGTGCCACCCCGCACAGCCTTTCCAACGCAGGCAGGCCGTGAGCCACTTTTGTTCATTTTCCCACTGCAAATATTCTCAAGGCCCTACGTGAGGAACTCCTAGAATTTCATGTGAGGAAACGTTCCTTTCTGATGATTCCCTTTGCTTTCCTGTCCCCAGTAGAGAGACTGATGCAATACACCCTATTTTTCATTATACCTGGTGTAAGGACGCTTACATGTCCATCACACAAGCCATTTTAACTCACACAGCAAGTATCTTCCATCCTGTTTTTTGATTTGACTTTGGTATCTCTGAATGAACGTATTTGTTACGGATCCCTTTGCGAGTTTCTTCTTGTCTCTGTGCCTCCGTTTTCTCAACTATCAAGTGGAGAGTGGAAACAGGTAATGACAGTAATTCCTGTGTCTTGAACGCCCTGTGTGCCAGGCCCTGCGGTGGGTGGTTTGTGCACGTAGCCTCAGCAAGGGGGGTATCCCTGGGCTCAGCACCCGTCCCCCGGAATCTGGAGCCCAGTGGGTTCCTCTCGAGGATTTCTGGGCATTCCAAGGCTCTCGTGGCTCTCCCATTCCTTGGCCCTGGGCCTCTGCTTTGCTGCTTTGTCCTGGATGGGAAACTTGCTGTCCTTCCCATGTATCACAGACAGTGCTCGCTCCAAAAAAACAGACGTAAAAAAAGCTTCATGAGCAAATGAGCTGTTCCCCAAGACCGAAGGAGGCTGTGACAAATGCACAGCACATTAAGTTGCATGTTCGGCCTTTTGGATCTGACTAGTTCTGTCGAGTCAGTCTAACAAGGGAGGCGTGTTGCCTACTGGCCATTCCCCTACATCAGGGGTCAACAAAATTGCTCTGCACGGGGCCAGATTGTAATGATTTTAGACTTCATGGGCCATGTGGTTTCCGGAAAACCTACTAAACCCCTCTCTTGTATTGTGAAAGCAGCTGTAGATGATATGTCAACAAATGAATGTGGCTGTAGTCCCATAACATTTTGTTTACAAAAACAGGTGGTGATCATGTTTGGCCTGTGAGTCTAAGACTGGCAACCTTGCCCTCGGGCAGTCTCTCTGGTATCTTGTGGGTTCTCTCTCCCTTCTTCTGTTTGTCTCTTATTCAGCCCTGTCTGCATCCCTGTCTTCACCAACAAACCCAAAACCCTTTCTTTCCATGCACAGCCCTTTCTGTCCTTGCCCCCAGAACCTGCCACCAGATGGGTTCTGAGCCTGAGTTTGGTTTCTATCCCAAACTTTGTGAAAATGTTTTTCCAAACAAAGTTCTTCTGTTGTAAGGATTCTGGCACTAACTGCTTACATAATAACAACATTCTCTGCCTCATTAAATTCCTATCACCACATCACCATACAATGACCCTGTAAAATCAGTGGTCACAAACTCTGATGCCTTCCGGGACAGGCAGGTGGCCAGGTGGGTCAGACCATAGGGCGTGGGACACCCAAGACGGACTGAAGAGGCAGGCTACACCTGAAGACCTTCATGTCAACCCTCAGAGACAAAACAATCCTATGGACCAAAATTAGCCCAGTGAGTACCAGGGTGCAAGCTATTCTGTGACGATTCATACGTCCTGTTTCTACACATGTGAATTTGAGACCAAGGTCTAAGTGATTTCCCCACAGCTGGTAAGTGGGAGGGCACTTTCACAGATGCTCATTGAAATACTACTCACTGCGTGCCTGCGGTACATTTTGGGGATCCCCGAGAGATAAGGCACTGTTCTTATTGTCCTCAGGGACCTTGCAGTCCCATGGGGGAAAGAGACATGGGAGAGACCATCTCCATGGACTGCGACAGGCGCCACCACGGGGACTGGATGGGGTGATTTGCAGGTGCCTGGTGCGATCATTGATGGCAACTCTGTTAGTTAGGGTTGGCCTCTTGCATGACATAAGGATACTGATCTTCTAAAAGCAAGCGAGATTTCATCAGAAAAATTTCATGCTGAGGGTCCAGCAAGTGCAAAGGCCCTGGGGTGGACAGGAGCCAGCCTTGTTCAAGGAAAGGTCTGGAGTGTTGAGATGAAGTGAGAAAGTAGCAAGGGGAGGGGCTGGGTAGGAAGAAGGAGCCAGATCGTCATGCGCCTGGAAATGGGTTCACTCCCAGGGCATGCGGGAGCTGTCAGCTGGTTTTAAGCAGGGGAGTGACAGTATTAAATTTATACTTTGAAAAGATCCTTCAAGCTGGATTATAGATAATGGATTGGAAAGAGGCAGGCTTAGAAACCAAAAAGTGTTATGTGGCAGCAATCCAGGCATGAGATGACTGTGGGCTAAATGAAGGTCACAGCCCTGAGGGTTGAGAGCGCTGTTCAGACTCAAGAAGTATTCAGGCAGCCGAGTTCAAGATTGCTTTGATTTAGGGAAGGAGTGAGAGAAGGGAAGGAGTCAAGAGTTATGTGCAGGGTTCTTTCTGAGCCTTGTGCTTCCTGGTTTCAGCACAGAAACTCAGTACCAATCAGGAAAAAAATGGGGTATTATGGGACTGGAGTGTTAACGTAAATTAGATGTACGGGATTGGAGTATAAACGTAAATTAGATGCACACGATTTTTGGCAATGCTCCTGAACTCTGGTTCCATGGTTATTAGTCCCAGCAAAACTCTGTGCTTTAGTTCTCTCTGGCCTCCCTGATACTTCGCTCTCTCCCCTCCCCCTTTTCCAAAGCCCAGCGCACTGTGGAGTCTCTGGTTCATTCATGTCGCTAAGAGGAAACTTGCGGGGCAGCTGGATCTCGTGGTTAAAGCCAGCAGCCTGCAGTCGACAACCTCTGTCCAAAGCCCGGGTTAGCACTTGTCAGCTGTGTGGTCTTTGGCAAGTGCCTTAACCTCTTTGCACACCTGTCTTCCTTTCAAAATGGAGTTCACAGTCTTTCCCTCATGGTGGTGGTGTAGTAAATGACTTACCATCTAGGACAGTGCCTAGCCCAGGGTGAATCAATAAAGGTGAGCTGTTACGTTGGCTTTCTGCATAAACCTGACTTTCCACATAAACCTGACTTTCCCTCAGCCCCATTCTGCAAACCCAGATTCCCAAAGTCACCACCAAAACTCTCGTTCTTTCAGATGTATCTGCCAGGGATCTGAGAAACTACGAGATATAAGTGAACTGGTGTTGGCCCAGCCAGGAATTGTTCCAGTTTGAAAAGAGAACTTGAGAGAGGAGAAAGTAGTAATTGTCCTCATTCTCTTGGGGGCACTGGGCCCACAATAGACCCTTTCTGCCTAAAGTGGGTTGGCTGCATAATGACACGACCCCCATGGCAGGATTTCCCCACAGTTAGGATTTTGACAGAATCTCATTAATCCATCCGACAAATATTAAGCATTTTCTACAGAACCTGACACCTGGAAGCCACATTTGTATAAATCCTTTTTCGTCTACACCAAGCAGTGCCTAGGAAGATTGAGAATTATTTTCATGGAATCTTTCCACTTCCTCCAAGCAATAGGTTCTCAATTTGCTTTGTGAAACCTTTATATGATGAAAAAGCAAAGCAAAACAAAACACCAAACCAAAATAAAACCTCTGAATCTATGGCAGGGCTTTTCACCTTCTAGAATATAGTCAAGGATTATTGTTGGTGGCAGCCCTGTTCTGTAGAAGTGACCACAAACTCTGAACTAGGGAACACTGAATCATTGCTCCTAGGGGCAGAAACAGGGTTAGGTTCCTGTGAGCTTCTGGATCACAGAATTTTCATCCATCCATCAATACCTAGTCTTATTGTGTTTCTGTTTAAATACAACCTCATTTAATATGTACGGTTCATTCATTAACGTTGAACTTACAGCCACCAGCACGATTAACACTCGCTTAAAGAAAGCTTATCTAACCCACAGATTTTCTCCGTAAGTTGTATCATAGCTTTCTTGCTCTTAGATGCATTAGACTTCCTTCAACACCACTCTTGGGAGGAATTTCAAACAGCTAAATCATCACCAACACGGGGAAAACGTGGCAGTAACTAGTCCATGAGGAGGACACTTGTTCACGGTATGAGGGCTGGAGCAAGAAGGCACAGTGTGGTCTCACACATCAGATGACTCAACTTTCCCACTGTTTTGTGCATGTCCAGGAGTGACTACAGAAGAGCCACAAGCATTGATTTGGGGGCTACATACACATTTTAATGAGCAGGTGAACTGATAATTACAGAATACATGAATAGTGAAAACGGACTGTCTTTTTATACATCTCATCTTCCCCAAAATTGCATTAAGTGTTTTGTGTCTCTACTTTATGGCTTTATAAATTAAAGCAGAGAAGAGTGAATAGGTCACACAGTCACATATCAGGAACGAGAGCTCAGCAGACCTCATTTATTGATAGGAAAACGGCTCCCGGGGTGGGGAGCCGGGAGCCAGGCTGTCTTTATTAATCTGAACTTACCGATACCATCAGGTTCTTCAGAGCTCGCCTCTGCACTGACTCCTGTCCCTTTATCACTGCCCATCATCTTATGGTAAAAGAGTTATGTGTAAAAAGCTCTGTTGTGCTATATAAGTGCTTTGATCTGCTCCTTAACAAACACATGTCTGTTTCCTGAAGAGTGGATTTTATTTACCAGCTCACCTCTGGCTGGGCTCTGGCCAATACTTGCAGAGAGAAAATTCTGAATTCACTATCCAGTTTCCAATCGGTGGCTTATGAACCTGTGTAACGTGCCTTATCTCAATAGCGCGATAGCAGCTGGCAAGGGCAGTAACAGGAAGGTAAGGCTGGACTCATCTCTCTCCCTGTCAACAGGCCAGGCACCGTGTTCATTTTTATTCGTGAATAAGTGACTCAATCAATTCTCCCTCCCTGAGCTCCTCGTGGCAGCCTGGGCGAAGTTGTAGGGAATGTTAATCACTGACGATCGGGTCTGGAGACAGTGGGATTCTATAACTTTTGTTTTGTTTTGTTTAAATGGAACCATTTGCCATAAGATAAAATCAGGCTTTAAAGTCAGAAAAACAACGTCTGGGGAGAGCTGCCTTGTGGAAGTCGCTGCCAGGTGAGCTGCCCGGGCTTACATATTTCACACCAGCTTCCTTTGCAGTGGGGGCCTAGGTCCCAGGAATTGGGGGAGTCTCTTACTTGGAGGGAAATGGGAGTGGGGAGAGGGGGGCATTCATCTGCCACTCTGGTAGAGTACTGATGCTAACAGACATTGAATTGGTGTTCAATCCAAGAACATAATAAAAACTGTTAACATTACCAAAGGGGAAATGGGGGAGGAAGGAGACATCTGGTCAACCTAATCAACCTCAGAGATTGCTTAACCCAGATCCTCAAATCCAAATTGCTTTAGAAACCCAAGCCCAGTTTTCTTTCCACAAACATGACTCTGGGCGCTAGCCCACTCTCATGAATTCTCCACTGGCTGGGGAGAGGGCCAAAGCATCTGTTTACCCCCATCCTGACTCGCCATCTATTATACACTGGCTAGTCCAAATAATGCCATTTCAAAATTACAGACATTGAGTGTAATAAAAAAAAAAAAATTCGGCCCTTGTTTCCAAAAGTGCTTATCACCTTACAGGAAGGAGCAATATATCTAAGGGACATCAGCAGGATGAATAATAATTTGGGGGAGGTTATAGGACTCCAAAGCATCATTTCTATTTTGCACCGTGATTATCTCACTAGAATCATACCCTTGTGTTACATTATAGCTCAGAATAAAAGTCCACATATTGGAGAGGAAAAGCTTTTTCTTTTAAAGCATTTTTCAGGAAGGATTAGAAGTTATTTTAAATACAAGCAATGGCAAGTCTAACAGGGGACCAACTTTAGGTATTAACATATCTGCATTCAACAGTTTGAGAGCAAGCTAATAGTAATTAAGGAGAAAAGTCAGGAATCTGTTACATTTCGCCATCTCCATAATTAAAGAATAAGACTACTATATCATTTCACACAGACATTGTAAATACTAAATTAAGAAGCTCTGATGAAATGTCAGAAGCATTTTCTTATGAGTTTATATCAGCCATGTGATTATCATATTGATTTTGCATGCCAATGAGATAACATTCCACTGTGTTTATTTTTCTCCCAATTGCCTTCCGGAAAGTAATAAAATTAAATCCAATATGATATTAAATGTAAATATGCATGGATATTATATGTAAATACCCATTTTAAACTCTGCTTTTTGATATTTTCTGAGCATAATGTTATCAAGCCACAGTAATATCCCATTTCCCCACAAAGCCCACCCTCAAATTTCAGTATCAAGAAAAAGAACCCCCTTCGTAATTCCACTTGACATTTATTTCATGATTTGTGGAAAAGAAAATATTGAAAAAAAATCTGCTTTTAAAAGTGACTGAGCTAAGAGTTTATAAGCCTTGAAGGTTTGATTTCCATTGCTCATACCTTGCGTAGGTATCTGCCATAGGTTTCCTTACACTGCTTTACTTCTTCTGAGGTTAGTTTTCTTCTCTCATTTTGAAATCTGTCACTTTGTGCTAACTGGATGATTAAAACAATTGCACTCATCTGACCATGGATTGAAATGTCCAGCTACAATTCAGACAGCAACAAGACCTTTCTTACTGTATGTCATCCTCCATTTCAGAAAACTAGGCTTTTCACTGGGATGAAGGCACCAGTCACCTTAGCTAAATCAGGAGGACCTGACACAAAAATCTGGCTCTGAAGGTACTTGAAAATTGGTCAGATGTGGTGGCCCCAAATGGGAGCATATGTCCCCCCAAAGGAAAATAACAAAAGAGCATCACAATCTTAGCAGAAAGGAGGCATCCAATACTAGCCCATTACTTCAAAGATGACATGGCTGGAGGCATTAAGAGGCTTCCTGGCTGTGACTCAACCTCCTTCTACCTTCGTGTTAGTATCTCCTACTGAAGAACTTCTCCACCTTTGCCTATGCTGTTGCCTCCATCCAGAAAGAGTAAGTCAACCTGCTTCTCCAGAGATCTGTCTCTGTTAATCAGAACAATTACGTTCTCTCTCTGGTCTATGTGTCCCTGCATCTAGCAGAGTTCTCAGCACATAGAATTCTTATTATTTGGTGAAAGGACACTTAATGTCCCAGCTAATTAGTGACATATCTGAGATCAGAACTCACATTTATCTATGTGTGGTTCACCCCGCACTGCGTCATGCCTCCTCCTTGTCATACAATCTATAGAAATGCTTATAATCACCATATCCTAGGGAAAATGACCAAACATTAAAGATAGACTGTATGATTGGATTGGATTTGATTTATCCCTAAAGCAATTTTTTTTTTTTTTTTTTTAACGAAAACACTATTGACCGTAGTTTGGATAAAAGCCACCGTCATTCTTCTACTGGGTGGGTCTACCTAATACTGAGACAAGTCAACTTGAAGGGAAATTTTCATTGTGCCAATCAATTGTTTCTGCTACATCATGCCGTAACAAGTAGATGGGGTGATTCTTTTTCTCCTAAAATTAACTACATATGAGGCTGAAACCACAGATCTCTTTGGAGTCTTATTTTAAATATTTAGATATGCCATGGATGAGTGGAGAATCTCCACCTCCTCCCTCTCCCCAGCTATGAGGGGCTGTGCTAAATCTCTGCCTCGTCTGCCTTTTGACAAATAGCTTGTCTTAGCTTGTTATGATATGAAAAGGCAATAAGATTTTATACATATATATCTTTCTGTCTGTCTACACATCTAGAGAGAGGTGTGTGTACCCAAGTGTTCGTACATAATTACCAGGCTTCCTGCATCTCTGGACTGTCATTAATCTCTCACTAACCCCGCAAATCAAGTTAGACAAGGACAGAGATAGCATTGACTTTTCAGGGAAGGAGTTTTTCCATCAACGTTGGATTTTTAGGGTTATTAGCAGTAATGTGAAGTGATCTCGGTGATGTTTGGTTACAAATATGACTTATTATAACTGTGTCATCATTTCAAGTGTTTTTGACTTATGGGTTCTAAAAGGCATTACACCAAGGCGACGATGGGACCACTCTTCCAAGTGCTTTGCCGAGGTGAATTTATTGAAGGTGGCATCTTTGCAGCTCACAAATGAGAAAGTCAAATGGGATCATGAAGACGTGTGTAAGGCACAGTGACAGAGCTTAGGGTGAGTGAAGGGAGCTGTTGTGCCATCTCTCGATGGGTCTTCGTGTCCCATGATAGGATTATCCCCCCAGAAGGGCTCACCTGCTATGGAGAGCCTCTCTAAGTCACCCCATAGAGTCAGGGTGGGATGCAGGGGACTCTGGTCGCCTTTTTGGCTCTAGCCCTGTGTACATGAGGCCAGCAACTGTCCCTTGTCACCCATACAGCCACTCGGGGCAGACCCAGTAACAGACCTGCGCTGGCCCACTACCGGATATTTCTCTCATCTCTCCTTCGCAACTCACATCACGGTCATATCACATAGAACATATGAACTACCTCCTCCAAACTCATCACCTACCAACACTCGTCCATTCCTAAAAGACAGTAAGTAATGCCGTCCTAAGGACCTGTGCAGTCATGTTGCTTCCAACTCCCTTATTTGTACAACAGGGATTTGCAAAAAGGTGTACTTTTACTCTGTTACCTGCTTCTTCTCTCTTTTCTCAACTCTGAATTCCACCATCTCCTCGCCCCAACCACTGTAACTGGTCTAAAAGTGATAAACAGAGCCAATTAACTGGTTGCTTCATACCTACCAAAGAAGTAGTTGTACTATTTTTATTGATCTTGCTGAATCTGTTAACTTTTTGGGCATTATACAGACAAAAAATCTCTGTTAGCATGAAAGAATGGTTTCCTCTAAGTGAAGTGGACTCAAGGAAAAACTACTTTCTTCAAACTCTCAACTTTCAAACTCAAAGAACATGTAAGTCTCTCGAAAGCTAAATTTAAGATTTTTTTAAGTTCTCTCACATTGGCGAAAACATCTTGAAGCAACAATCATTTTAAATGAACCATCAAAAATGTCATTGCTAAAAAAAATACCACCCTCAAATTGTAACTTGTATAAAACTTTCCAAAGCCACTCACAGAATAAGATAATTTTCACACATGTTCTAAAATTTAGAATGAAAAACTGTGTTGTTCAGAGTTGGCATCATTTTAAGGAAGCCTTGAGGGAGAGAGAATGTGCAGAATGTATTTTTGCTTGCGGAGGAAGAATATTTCAGTTCTTTAAATGATGGGTATCTTAAAGATACAGCTCTAATTAGTAATGCTGGTGGTTGTGCCACATTCCATCAAGCTGGTAGTGAATTCGTGTTGATGGATCTTATTTAACTGATGGCAGAGAAGCAAGGTTCGTTGCGTTGCTGCCTTTTGGTTTGGATCAAAATATCAGAGCGTATTTCAGCCTGCACTAGTTATCTTAATTGATACGATGCGCAGCAAAATATATCGATCCACATAAATAGGTTTCGGATCAATTGTTCCTTTGAAAAATAATGTTTACATTTAGAAAGGGCCTCAGAAATTCATGGGGTACAAAGGTTCAAATTAATTTCTCCTTAACACCATAGTGATTAGCGAGTTCCTTGTACCTTGAGTAGTTTCGAATCAATGCAGAGTATCTTAGGGGCTTTGTATATGCTGCCCCTCAAAGCCTGTCTGGGAGGCAAGTCGGTGCAGACCATTACTTTAGCACATTAGCAGATGGAGAGAACTGAGTCACAAGCCAGTTGGGTGAGTTGGCTAAAACCGTAGCATCTAATGTGATTACTGCACTCCCTGAATAGAGTTCTCAACTCCTACATCCCATCTGTTCCTTAAGGAGATTTTGGAAGCCAATTATCTGTTCCTTTGTTAGAAGAATCTGTTGACTCTATTAGCAGGGACAGAGCCGGTCCCCGCAACATTTGCCTTGACTTCCGTACCCCTGCACCTCTTCCTCTTACCACACCCCAGCTGCTTCTCCCCCCTCTTTGCTTCCAACCACAACAGTCTCATGGTTGTTCAGAGACTTCTGCTGGGACACTCCGCAGAGGCAGGTTAAGGAAAGGAATGTTCCTTGAATGTTTGTTAACCATGTTCTCGATTGCAAACAGACCTTTGGGTACTTTGCACCATTTTCTCCTTCCAGCCTTAGTACAACTTACTAGCCTGGGAAGCTATTTCAGAATATCCGTGCGATCAGACGCTAAATAAGCCAACAAATGATGGAGGTGCTGGTGGTGGCAAAGTGTCATAGAATGTTTACTGGATCAGAAATAATGGGATTTTGGCTGTAGCTGTTGCCAGCAAACCTGTGTGACCTTGGGGAATACCTCATTTTTCTCTCTGGACTTAGTTCTCTCACCTAGAATACAGGCAGGACACAGTAGACTAGATGAACACACCAAGGCTGTATTGACACTAAAATGATAGGAGAACGTGATTGAAGTTACAATTAAGGCAGGAAGGAGCCATGGTTCTCTCTGGGATGACATTCGGGAGGAGGCTGCTTTGCATGCCAACCCATTGAGGCCGATGTTCCCAACCCTGGGCATAAGGCACAGCCACCCACTTTGCCCCCCACCCCCAGAGTGTTTATAGTTTCAAATACTAAGCCTGCTGATTCAGGGGGCACCCATGCTGTATTTTTACAGGTTCTTCCAGTTCTAGGTAGTTCTACTCAAGACAGCTAGTTCTAGCGAATACCCCTGCTGTTTACTGAGGAATTCCCAACTGGGGAGGGTAGACCTTGCCATGTGGCAAGTGGTTGGGCTGGGGGGGGAAAGGAGGGAGCTGGAAAGTATTGATTATAGGACCCAAGTACAGAGCTATCTGTGAGGTCAGGCTTCATTTGCTTTTATTTCATCCTGATCTTTCCCCCTTGTCTCTAATCCAACCTCGATAGAGTCTGAAATCTTTCCTTAAAGCACACCCATTAAAGATGGTGAAATAGTCTGGCTTCCAGGGCCATCCAACCCCACCCACCCTAAGATGAAACAACAGAGGCATCTGCAGCCTCCAATTTCGTCTTTGGAGTCAATTAAGTATCCTGTGAGATGCGCTAAGTCCAGGATGTTATTTTGCCTAAAGGAATCAACAGTCACTAAGGATGAATGATTTTGGGTCCCTGGACCAGTATTAATCTGGTTGTCTTGAGGCAAACACATCTGGTGTTCAAAAATGCTTTCCCTCATCTAAATCAAGCAGCTATTTCAAGCTGGAAATCCCCAAACCAAACAGCTTCTGTGTAATTCCACGCCTTTCCGGGATATACACAACTGGTATTTAGAACTTTCTATTGTTGGGATCCGCAAAACCAGAGTTTTGTGCTGTTTTAATGCCTTTTCTTCCCATTTTTAGTGATCTTGGGCAAGTAGTTGAACCTCATCGAAAGTGATTTCCTTGCTAGTTTTGAAGGATTCCACCTCCCCTGACTTTCCCCTGAAGTCTTGCATCTGAGCGAGAAAATTTACCTAATGGTCTCTGTTCTAAAAACAACAGAGAAAAAGTTAGTAATATTCGCCCTTGCCCCCTTTCTTACAATGTTTTTCTTTTGATACCACTGTGTTTTGGGGAAAATTGGGATGAATGAAAAACACCTGCTGCGTTTCAGAATGGGCTTCTACACACGCGTGGCTTTGAGATCTATCAAAGAACAGACCTGTAATTTCACTACTTGTTTGAACCTACAAGTTGCAAACGGGACTCAATCCCTATGGAAGGCATTTATGTTAGGCTGTCAGAGAGCTCATTTTGCTAACGTTTCTTATTTTTTTTTTTTGACATCCTCTTTACATAAATAAAGTGTAACACTGAAAAATGACATACCTCAACAAAAACACATGAGGAGGTGCCCCAAAGAGCACTTCCATTATTCATTTCAAGTGGTTGGCTGATGCGGAATCTCCCTTCAATATTTCAGCATTAGGAATATTACGAAGGTTATAAACAGAGTAAGGGAGTAAAATTGCTCTTGGTCAGGGATCAGCTTCCCCCATTAAACAGCCTTTGAATATTTATGGAGAGAGTGTAATAATACCACAGTGGTGTTTAAAGACGATCTCAGTAATAGTTTTCCTCAGTTTCCCCCTTGAATTAAAATAGCCATGGAATTCTAGCACTAGAAATAACTTCAGAAAAAGGTGAGGGTAACCTTATCCTAGGTTATATAGTTTGTTCTTAACTGGCCTAGATTTAAACCATCATCTGCTATCTTCCAGTCATGACATCTTTCCAGAAAAACCATCTGTCTTTTCTAGATAAATGGAAAAAATACACCCAGTCCCTTTACGACATTGCTTTATCCGGTTGGCCCATGGCAGTTTTAGCCAGTAAATTATGATTTCAATATTCTAATTTGACTCTAGGAACTCCAGAGAGCTTTAAGGTACCCCTCAAAAAGTGACCATTTCACAAACATCTCAGTTGGTTAGAACACGTTACAAGGAACCAAGTTTGCCGACGTAAACCACAAACGATGCTTGTCAAGTTCCTGTTTCGTGACTGTAACTACCACCCACAACTAGTGAAACTATGGGCTGATGGCCCCAACGGTGGCAGTGGTGCCTGCCTCTTAATTGATCACTAGAAAATCATATCCTGTTCAAAGCTCATCTTCAACTAACCATGGGCCATTTGTACCACGTTGATTTACTAAGCACATTCATGCCCCAAGAGTTTATGTAATTTTCTTTAGTTTCAGAACTGGGACTCAAAGTGTTTTGTTTTTTTTTTTTCCCTTTGTCCAGTGAATTTTCCATTACAGTGTCAATTCCTCTAAGGACTCCTGGAGGAGTAAAATTGGTCAAGTCTCCTCAGTCACATTTTTATGAGTAGAACACAGATATCTTAGCACTGTGAATATTCCATTAAAGGCGTCCTAACTTGTGGAACCTCGACACAGCCACCGACTCCTGGCGGCCTCTTTGTTTATCTCTGAAAGCCAAGGCCGTATTTACTTGGTTTATAAAAGAGACAGAAGGGTTGGGACAGAAAGGAATGTGAAGGAACACAGAACAAAACACCAGCGGCTCTCCAACATTCGGAATCCCATTTGGGGTTGTAAAATGACTTATAGCCCTGAAAATGTTGGCAGAACATTCAGCCTAGATCACGCATTTCAGGCACATGATGCAAATGCTTTTTGGCTCACGATTACAGGCGAGTAATTTCCTCGGCTGAACTGTGGTTCCAAACAATTTGTTGTATTTGCTTTCTGAAGTAAGGTCCTTGGATTGATTAAAAGAAGCCTTCCAAAAGCATGCCTCCCACTCGGTATATGACTTTGCTATTTTGTGCGTAACTCACGTGACTCTATGCTCTAGCACACAGTATGACAGAATATTTGTGCAAACACACATGCTCGTCATTTCCTGGACTCTGCTCAGTTTAGGTGTGCACGAACAAGGGGACCACACTGGCTGGGACACGGCCCGTTCGATGTTGTAAGCTCATTTCACGCCTGACTACGTGGTAAACCACAGAACCAACCACGGACTGATTTGACCAACAAGTCAGCCGGAAGAGTAATTGTATTAGGGGTGACTCAGCTGTAAAGACAGAGGTTTTCTCGACCACATGGAAAATCTACAGCTTCGTTCTACAGTGAGCATTACATATTTTAATGGTACTTTTAGGAGGATAGGAATAGAAGAGTGACATAAAACATATTCAAAGGACGGACCTCAAGAATATTTCAATTTTTTAACAGAACGTTAAAGTTATCCACACCGGTAATTATTGCTTTGAACAAAATGTTTGCATTAACAGTGAAGTCAGACGTGCTTATTTGACTTTTTTCCCCCTAGTATCTAATCGAGATGTCCATTTTGCTAACCGATTGGATGTTGGCTAGAACTGGTAGGTATTTCTAGCAAAATCGATCAAAATAGCTCTTTGTAGAAAAAACAGCTAAGTAAATGCAACATGTGTTCTTTTCCTAAGTACTCATGTTTGTTTCTTGGCTTACTTCAACATAAATTACATAATCATTCTGAGAATTATTACTACTACTATGAGAAAACTTAGAGGTCATTTTACTGTCTCCAGGAGATAAACCCACTGAATTAAATAATTTCAACATGTTTTGTCCTTTTGGTCAAGGCTTTGTAGCCATCAAACTTCTTTTTGACCAGAACATTTGATTCATTAATTCCTAGTGAATGGCAGCAAAAATACTAAATATACAGTACCTTATGCTAATTTGTTTCACTTTATGAAAGTTAGTTATTTGTAAGTCTTCTAAACAATGTTTCAATATTCTTTTTCTCTGAAGCATTCCAACCTTTATCATTACACATCACAAATATTAACCTTATAAGTTTATTTAAGGATGTGTGTATGTAAAATATCCCCGACACTGCTTCCTAACGACGTCTGTGTGTAGGCATTAAGAAATCTGAGCACTTTATGTAGTAACACTAAAGACCTAGAGGTTCATTAGCAGACTGTTAGAGAAAAAGCATTTATCCTTCTGTCATTCAGAGACAGAATGGATTTTTTAAAAAAGTAAAATATGTCAAGTTTTCACGTACGTTAGTTCTGGTAATGAGATTAGTGACGAGGTCTACTTTTGTGATAATTAGTCCCCTTTCCTTCCTACCTCCCTGAAATAAGAGTTTAGATTGAAATGCTTCCCAAGAGGCAGAAGACAGTGGCCCTGAGGTAAAAGCCATCTTGGGCTTCTTTCTGGGCTGTTCATTCATTCTGTGGCTTGAATGGAGAATGCATTGCCTAGATTTGCAAAATATATGGAAAATAATTCTACCTCCAGTTCATTGTCCTCTTGGCTATTTTTCTCCTTTTGAAACTGCATGGAGCTATTTTGGGCCTTTTCTCAGTATACTTAACACTGCTTTAAAACCGATTTCAGTCTTCCTACAAGACTGGATTTCCAATTCCCCACCCAACAGAGCAGTACACCATTAAACTCTACCAGGTGTTTCAATATGCACACATTTATCTGACTCTTCTTGTGGTTAGAAGGAGTAGAAAACGAAGTTGAAGATTTATGGTCACAACGTGATGTGATGACAACACTGGTATGAGGACAGCTTTAGGACTACTTGGCAAAGATACGAATGAAATCCAAAATGTTTCTGAACATAAATGTACGTTCCCTCTTTGTGCCTTCCTAGGTCCTTGATATACACAGTCTCATGTTTTGGAGACCACTCCAAATCCCCCAAAGAGTACCAGTTAGGAAAGGACAGAAAAAGGTATCTGTGAACTACCCACCCACGGTTTATCCATTTTGTGGCTCGCCTGTGACAAGTTGTTGAAAACAAAAGACCAGCTGCTACTGCTCTCAGGTACAGTTCTGAGGCACCTGCCTTCTTTTTAGAAATGTATGCATGCTCACCAAGCGTCCATAGATGAAAACATAGCCAAAGATTGTGTTAGAAAACAAAATAAAAATGTCTCCCTCCAGCATTAGAGGGAGAAGCTAGAATTGCCAGAATTACATTTATCCACATTTGAAATCTCACCAAGTCTAAAGTTTGCTACCTAGTCAATGCTCAATAATAAACTGTGAAATGGAAATGGATTTACCTAAATATAAAGAATCGTCAAACCACCGCATCCACTGCTTTTGGCTTGTCCAGACCATAATACTACTGCAAGAAAGTCAGTTCTGTGAAGTGATTGCTCAGCCATTAAAAAAAAAAAAAAAAAAAACCTGGATGGAACTGGAGACCATTCTTCTAAGTAAAATATCACAAGAATGGAAAAAACACTACATGTGCTCACCATAAAATTGGAACTAATCAACCAACACTCATGTGCACATATGAAAATAACACTCACTGGAAATCAAGCAGGTGGAAGGGGGAGGGTGGATGGGTAAATTCACACCTAATGGGTACCATATACACCACCCGGGTGACGGGCACACTTATAACTTTGACCCAAACAGTACAAAGGCAATTTATGTAACCAAAACATTTGTACCCCTGTAATATTCTGACATTAAAAAAAAAAAAAGCAAAGTAAGAAAAAAAAGTGAGTTGCTACAGTGTGCAGGAAGTGTTATTGTTTATTGTGAATAGACACGAATACGAGTGAGCCTTGGTGTTTTAGGACTCGAAGCCAGGGTTTGGTGACTTTATAAAACCACACAAATTCAGCAAGGGCTTGAGAGGTTCATGGAGGGTCCAGGTGCACAGCCTGTCTCCGTGGGCGTAGCTGCCACTCCCAGGAAGACACCAAAGGCTTTCTCTCAACTGCTACTGCGCGAATGCAAATAGAGGAGCTAAGTTTGTTTTTTGTTTGTGAGACAGAACAAGACACAGATGGGCCATTCCTTAAATTTATAATGCAGTAAATTAGACCTTTAAAAAAGTTAGAGACAGAATGTTTTGAAGGAAAAACTGCGGTTTCAACGTGCCTCCTTTTGGTACAGACTTCCCCAACCCCAAGTTATAGGAATGGTGTTTGTTTCCCACTTAACCATGTATGTGTGTCTCTGGGCTGCACAGGGCTTGGGTTATCACAAGTTCTTTATGATCCTGATTAGATGCTGTAACCCCCACTGGAGATGTACCCCCAGGTTTACAGCGCCATGAAAATCTTCCTCTAAGCTCTTGCTGCTGTTCCCCGTTCCTGCTCTCTCTGCCAGGGCAGCAATAACTTTAAGTGACTTCTTTCTGTTTCCCTTCATTCTCCCTTTGAACTTTTATTTTTTTTTTTTGAGATTTGGGTTGAAGCACTATGGAGAGGCTGAAATTATCTTTCATGAAATTTTAGAGGGGAATTAAAACACCATTTGGTTGCAAAGAAAGAAGAGAGGGAATTCTAAAGCTAGATGTTGGCTGAATGTTTTGGAGCAAAGAGATCACTCTAACTATGGAAGAACTAGTTTCTCTGTTAACTCCCATTTTTACAGTCCAGATGGGCACCTTCGTGCTATCAACTGGATTTCAGGAAGAGTATATATTCTTTACAATATGACTTTGTCTATTGCTAGCAAACAAAGATTGTTAATATTCATTAAATGCATATTCTGAGCCAAGCACTGTGCTAATTGCTTTTAGCGCGTGTCATTTAATCTTCCCAGCACACCTAGAGGAACATGCTTCCTTGTATCACCATTTTATAGGGGAGGAAACTTGACTATCAGTGAAGTGACAAGCTCTGGTCACAGATTCTAAGAGGTGGGGCTAAAAATTTCAAGGTAAGTTTCTTCAAAAGCCATTGCTCTTAATGACCTTTCTCTAGTGTTCTTCCTGTTTATACTATTAATAGTTAATAATTCTCATGAATGCACTTCAAAATCAGGCCCAAAGATGGGCATAAGAGAAGAAAGAGAAGCAAAATGCTGAATTATTCAAAGTGGAAAATCAGCCCTTGATTTCTCAAAAGTTGA
>CM052453.1:4651177-4684839 GCA_028533085.1 Varecia variegata | reverse complement strand
GATCTCTTCCAGATTTTCCTCCTGTTACATCCAAGAAGGGTACTGGTACCTGCTCTATTCAAAGACAGCCTCTTCAGATCTGCACCGGATTCATTCCATCTCACCTCTTCTCAACCACGGGTCAACAAACTCCTTTTGTAAAGGTCTAGACAGTAACTATTTTAGGCTCTTTGTTACAACTACTCAAGTCTGCAGTTGTAGTGTGAAAGCCGCCACAGACAAGAAGTAACCAAGTAGGTGTGCCTGTGCTCCGGTAAAACTTCATTTACAAAACAGATGCACTAAATTGCTGATCCCCGATTTGACAAACTTTTTCAGTTGTACTTTTTTCTCCTGACTCATCTTTCTCTCTACTCCTCTGCTTGGCCAACTATCTTAATCATCAAGGATCTTTTTTGAACCATGTGCTCCTGCAGCTACCATCCCATTTCTGTCTCTCCTTCACTTCATAACAGATGTTTTCAAACGTTTTGCTTTTATTGTCTCTACTTCTTTACTCATTTTTCAATCCTTTCTATTTAAAAGCTCTACTTAAAGTAGGCTTATCTGGTGGGGGTGAGGGGAGGGCAAGATGATGGACTGGAAGTGGCCCACACATGCCACTCTTAAGGAGAGAACTGAAACTTGCAAGTAGATGCCCAGCTACAGATGGACCTTCTTGGGGAGGGCATTGTGAACCATCAGAGAAGCAATGGGAGACTACCAGAGTGAAGGACAGGGAGATGGGGAGATTCACTCACCAAGATCAGAAGGTAGCTGGGGGAGGCTCCTACATGCAAAGAAAACTCAGAGGACAGAAACCTGGGATTCCATGTTTCCCCCCCTGCAGACACTGTGACCCCAGCTGTGTGGGGGCCCCACCACTACCTGCCAGCCTCCATACCGATCAGGGAACTGTTTGGAGACTGTTCAGTGACACTGTACTGAACAGTGGGCTCAGCATGGATCCAGTGGCTTCCGGTTCCTGGGTTGCTGCAACTCACTCCACCCTGAGCTCTCCGGTCCAGAGTGCCAGGTCTACACAGGGATTAGCTTTGCTGCAACTATCTCCACACAGCGCCTGCTGGGCCATGGAGGGAGAGCAAGGAGAACAGATGCTTTTGTTTACCCCATGACTGGGAGTTGAGAGCTGGCTGCACTACCAGAGAATTCAAACAAAGCAGGTGCTGACAGCACTTAACAAGCCCCACAGGAACAGCCGTAGGGGGACCTGCATGGGGAGAGGGCTCCAGCTGCCCAGCAGACCACACTTCTGCAGCCTCACATGCTACTGGATGACCATATCCTTACAGCCCTATGTGGTGCCACACCTGTGGTCTAGTGCTCTGCCACAGACCTACTAGCCACAAGCTGTCCCTTGCCATGTGCCGCCATTATACCTCAACCTGGGTTGAACACCCACAGCCATGACACTCATGGCCACTGCCTACATAGCCTCATCTGGTAGCAACTGCGACCACAAAAGGGAAACCTGGGTAAAGCAATCTCCTGCAACACCCACCTCCATGGAGAGGAATTCACCCAGTCCCCTGCCTGAGCTTCCAATAGTGGCCTGTGGACCAACTCACCACTCCACACGACTATCCCCCAGCACTGGCTTGAATTTTGATAACCACAAGGGAACAGGGCAATGCCTAACAGCTGCATTACAGGCTCTTAGTGCATCCACCCCTCTACTGCTGGATCAATCTTCTGGAATAGGATACCAACATGCCACCCAGGGACTACTTTCTTCTAGGTAGGAGAGTTCTTAGCAAAGGAGAACAGGTGCACTGCAAACCTATCTGCTCTGAGCTGAAAGACTGGGTTTCAGATGAGAATAAACGAGCAAAAGAGCACTGGCAACATGAAGAAAAAAAAAAAAACAAACCTAGTTCAACATGCTGAAAGGATCACAATAGATCTACAGAAATGGACCCCAGCCAAAAGGAAACTGTTGAAATGTCAGAAATGGAATTCAGAACATGGATGGCAAGTAAGATAAATGGGATTAAAGAGAAAGTTGAAAAACAACCCAATGAAGTCAAAAAATATTTCATGACATGAAGTAAAAAAAGTTACTAAAGAGACAATCTAAGAAAAGATACAGCAGAACTTAAAGAAATGAAAGAGTCATTTAGGGAATTTCAAAATACAGCAGAAAGCTTCAACAGCCTAGACTAAGCAAAAGAAAGAATCTCAGAGCTTGAAGACAAGGTTTCAAACTAAGCCAGCTGGATCAAGATGCAGAAGAATAAAGATGAACAATCACCCAAAGAAATAAGGGACTATGTAAAATGAGCCAGTATATGAATTATAGGTGTCCCCAAGGGAGAATAAAAAGTAAAAAGCATGGAAAACCTATTTGAGGGAATTATTGAGGAAAATTTCCATGGTATCACCAGAGATTGAGATATCTGGATATATAAGATGGTCATCAAGCAGTGAGAAGAATCGTAGCAAAGAGAACATCCCCAAGACACACAGTCATCAACCAGGCCAAAGTCAACATGAAGGAGAAAATTCTACAAGCTTTAAGATGAAAGCAACAACTAACCTACAAAGGAAAACCTATCAGGCACACTTCTCAGCCAAGGCCTTATAGGCTGGAAGAGATCGGGGCCCCATTTTTAGTTTAAAAGTACCAACTTCCAGCCAAAACTTTTGCATACTATAAAACAAAGTTTCATAACTTATGGATAAATAAAGACTTTTCCAGAAAAACGCTTAGAGAATTTGTAGACCTACCCTACAGTAAATGCTCAAAAATGCACCATACAAGGAACAGAACAACAGATACCCACCAGTGTAAATCACTCAGAAGTTAAACCTCACAGTTCTTATAAAACAGTAATACAAGAGAGAAAACAAAACTAAACAAGGTATCATGCAATATGATGAACAGAACAGAATCCCACATACCAATACTAACACTGAATGTGAGTGATCTTGATGCTCCACTTAAAACAGACTGGATGAATGGATGAAAAATCACAATCCAAATATATGCTTTCTTCAAGAAACCTATCTAACTCACAAGGACTTGAACATACTCAAGGTAAAGATATAAAAAAGTATTTCATGCAAGTGAAACCAAAAGCAAGCTGACATAGCCATCCTCATATAAGATAAAATTGAAATTCAGGAAAAATGAAATCATAGCATATCTTCTCAGACCACAGTGGAATAAAACTAGAAATCAATTCCAATAAAAACTCTCAAATCCCCACAAAGTCATGGAAATTAAACAACCTGCTGCTGAATGATCCTTTGGTCAATGATGAAATTAAGATGGAAATCAAAAGATTCTTTGAACTGAACAACAAAGAGGACACAAGCTTTCAAAATCTATGGGATACAGAAAAAGCAGTGGCAAGTGGAAAGTTCATAGCCTTATACGCTAACATCAAAAAGAGAGAAGATCACAAATTAACACGTAATGTCACAGAAGAAGAAGAACAAACCAAACCCAAAGCCAGCAGAAGAAAAGAACTACCATAACTCAGAGCAGAACTAAAAGAAATAGAAACCAATAAAACAATACAAAGGATCAATGAAACAAAAAGTTGATTCTTTGAAAAGTTAAACAAAATTGATGGACCACTAGCCAGATTAACCGCAAATAGAAGAGAAAGGACTCAACTTCAATCAGAAATGAAAAAGGAGACATTATAAATGATACCATAGGAATGCAAAATATCATCCATGAATACTACAAAAAATGTTTACACAAGCAAACTACAAAACCTAGAGGGGAAAGGGATACATTCCTGGAAACAAACCACCTCCCAAGACTCAATCAGGAAGAAATAGAAATCCTGAACAGATCAATAATGAACAGTAAGACTGAGGCAGTAATAAAAAAGTCTCCCAATAAAAAATAGCCTTGGAGCAGATTAATTAACAGCCAAATTCCAGGAAGAACTGGCACCTATCCTACAGAAATTATTTCTTAACTTAGAGAAGGAGGGAATCTTCCCTACCTCATTTTACAAAGCCAGTATCACCCTTATACCAAAGCCAGGAACTGGTAAAACCAAAAAAGGAAAAGTACAGACCAATATTTCTTATGAACATTGATGCAAAAATCCCCAACAAGATTCTAGAAAACTGAATTCAATAGGACATCAAAAAACTAATTCACCATGATCACAAGTGATAAAGAAAATGTGATATATACACACAAACATACCACGGAGTACTACACAGCCATAAAGAGGAATGAAATGTCTTTTGCAGCGACTCAGATGTAACCAGACACCATTATCCTAAGGTGAAGTGTATCAGGAATGGAAAAACAAACACCACATGTTTCTCAAAAGTAGGAGCTAAACAATGGGTACCCATGGGTACAGAGACATAAAAGACATTGGAAACTAAGAAGGGGGAAGGTGGGAAGTAGGTGAGGGATAAAACCTACGTATCAGGCACCATAAACACTGTCCTGGTGATGGGCACACTGAAAGTCCTGGCTTTAGCATATCCACATAACAAAAGCATCTGTACCCCCTTAATATTTTTTTTAATATCCTGAATTAAAAAAAATAAAATAGCATACCCCCCTTAATATTTTAAAATAATGTTAATTTAAAAAATAGCCTTTCCTTCTATTAATCCTTATTTTATCATTCTATTTTCTTACTTACACTCTGTAATTATTTTGTTTGTATTCTTTTTGTGTAACCTCTTTTCTCATCCCCCAGGGTGACAGTTCCAGGAGGGTAAGGACCTGGTCAGCTTTGTTCATTGCTTGATCACTGGATACCCTCATCACAGACTGTTGGAGTTTTGTAAATATCTGTTGAATGGATGAATGAATGAATCTAAGATGCTATTTCAAACACTGTGGTGTGCTGCCCAGAACCCACTTTCCAAGAACTCATCTCCCCATATTATGGGAGTGCGGCTGGGAGATGACCTTTACTTGGAAGTACCTCCGCTGCAGACAGCCACATCACCCAAAGTCGTGGCCCCTTCCTGGGGAGGCCTCCATCCAAGGAATCACCAGCATAGGACTTACACAGGCCCTCCCCTCCACTTCAACTCAGGGCAATTCTGAAGGGTCATCCCAGCTTCAGAGCTTCTAGGAGCTTGCCGAGGCCATAAAAGCTCAGCTGCTCCCCCTGCCCGGTTCTGCTTCTCTCTTTCCTTCTCTTCCTACCCCTGGGTAATTTACCCCAGAGCATGTCCCAATAAATCTCATGCACCTGATCCTTAGAGTTTAGAGTGGGCTTCCCCAGGGAGCCCTGTGACACTTGCTGAAGTTTAATTGATCTATAAATAGCAGCTTAGGATTCAAACCATTTCTATTGAATTTTCACATCAACTCGTTTTCCCTGGTCTGTTTGCTGGAAGTATCACACGATTCCCCGGTTTTAAATCGAGTTTCTTCTTTTCCTTCAGTTCTCTCTACCATTAAAGCTGGCAAGAATAGAGAGAATGTTTAGGTCACGCACTGAATCTCTTTGTGTCTGTTATTTAGATCAAATCTGTCTAGAAATTTTACCCTTTCATATTTCATTCAGACTATCTTTTCTTAAATGAACACTGGCCTTTTTTGGTATGATGATTCACTGCACTTTTAGTAGCAGATGTGACCAATATGTATCAATATATTTATGCATAGGTATAGCTAAATACACACACACACACACACACACACACATCTGAAAGCCAAAATGCCATGTATTTTCTTTGGTTATAGCTTGTGTAATCTGAGAAAAATCTAAAAATTTAAGTAGAGATAGGTGGAAAAGCCTCATTCTTCTGAAGAGTTACTACCTTCTAAGCTAAAACAAGTTCCAGGAGTGTTTTTGTAACCTTGCAAACTCTTAAGTCCTTTGGACTCAAGACAGAATTCAGTTCTAATCCATTTACGCACACAAGATGCATGCAAGACGAACACAAGATGGCAACCTGAAGGTTTGCAAAAGGTGGTTGCTTGATCTTTTCCTGACAGTTAAAATCTCTAAGTGCCTTTCTGTTGTACTGTCATGGAAGGTCCTTATGAGGACCTAGAACAGCACAGTCACTGGCGAATGGGGACACATTTTTCCTGCATGTTTGCTGTGTAAGTGAATGACAAGCTCTGCAGAATGCTCAGGTCCTTGGGCCTCATCTACACAGATTATGGTTTGCATTCTCCCTGGAGCCTTCTTTTTAAATGATGTCTAGTAAAGCCTAGTGTGGTTATCCCCACATTCTGAGTTCCTTGAGGAAACCACCCACGATCCTGTTTTGTGTCCTCAGGTGCTGAATAAAATGCCTGTCACACAAACACAGGTAGGAATGGGCTGAAACAAAGTTCTGTGTTATTTCCAAAGTTCTCTTTTACACAGCTTCTCAACTGCAGGAAAAGCAGAAAACGGTGCAAACTTACAACCACATTTAATTTCTGCTAACTAAACCATGAAGTCAAGTATGGTAACCTCGACTGCCTCATTAATTGCCGACCCTTAATTAAAGGTATCATACATCATTAAGTATGGAGCCTAAGTAAAGTGAATTTAAAATTAGATAAGCATAGCTATTACCTTAATATGAAGCTAATGTAGCTCCTTATTTAATGATTACACAAATAGGCTCCCAGGATGAAGATAACTGATATTTGCATTAGTACCATGCTTATTGAAAGGAAACCTGTAAGTCCAAAATTCTTCCTCGCAGAGAAATTAACACATGTGAATACAAAAAGTCTTCCAGGTCTTATATATTCATACACCAGAAACATCCAGGAATGACCCAGATAGTCTTTTCAGGGGGCCGTTTGTATGGCTAGAGCGAGGCCTTACAGAAGTTAGAGTCGGAAGCTACATTTCTCATCCGACACATCTGCTCAGGGCTGGACAGAATGAGGGTAACTGGATTATTCCATTCATTCTTTGTTGGGCAAGCCCGTCTCCCTATTCGTTTTAAAGCACTGTCCTTATGAGTGTTTCCTTCTGTCTTCCCTCTGCACCTGTCTAGCACTGTGGGTCTAGGATCACCTTCATCCCTGGCAGGCAGCTCACAACTCTCACCTGTTTATTTCAGTCTCTTGTTACATAACCCAGGCAGCAGGTCAATATTGCTCTTAACATTTCCTGGGAAAATGGAGAAAAAGGCTGAGAGGGACTTGTTTAAGGATTGTCCCACACAGGGACACAGGGAATTCAAGTGCACAGATAATAGCTGGGGCCTCTTGACTTAACACCTCTCCCCACTCTACCTTCCCTCAAAGCCTGAGTGAGAAAATTAACCCGTTTATCAATTAATTAAAAGAACATAGGCTCTCCCAGCCAGGCCCATTTTAATCCCAATTCTGACACATTTGGCTATCTGATCCTGGGCAAATTTCTTTTTCTCTCTGAGAATGGATTTCTTAATTTGTTCAAGGGTGAAAATCCTGATCTCGGGGGATCCTGAGGAAACGATGAATGCGGAGCTCCCACTGTGCTGCCTGGCACCCCGCAGGCTGCTCTACAAAAGGGACCCTCCGCCTTTGTGTATTTGTTTGACTGATGGCTTTCTGTGGGAGTAGGTTAAGTGTACCTTCCGTGTGCTTTTCTTGGTGGGAGGTAGGAAGGACAGAGAGATTGTATAGAGCCACATGGAGTCTGGCCTGGGTTTGTACTTTGGCACTTTGGTATCTCTCTTCATGGGGAAAATGAATGCATGTGTATGTATTCTATTAACAAAAAAATATTGGTCTTAGGAGGGGAAAGGGCAAAGTGTAATGAATGAAGAGTCAGAAACCGATGAAAGGGGTAGAGAGGTGATGGCAATTATGATAAACAGTTTTGTCTTTGTCCCTAACCACTTTTGCATAAATGAAATTCCAGCGATTTGCTACAAGAAATTACATCTTCCTAGGTATGATGGGTTGAAATAGAAAGAGGAAAAAAAAAATCAATATTGCACAAAGAAATCAAAACGATTGACTTTTTTTTTTTTTTTAAATTAATTCCTTAGGCTCAAGCCCAGTGAGGGAGACCCGCCCGGCTGTTCTGGTGAATGTGTGGATGTGTCGCCATTTCTGCTGGTGCATTTTAAAGCTGAGCTGCAGGGGATGTCATGTGTTGCAGTAATTGCCATGGAAACCATTGTTGTCGAATGAATAGAGAGGTTTTAAATCCTTGGTAATGAGCCTGAGAAACTAAGTAGGTCTTCAACTTTAACTTGCTTGGAAGTGGCTCATACTTCACGCAGAGGCATTGGAGACTAAAGGTAAGGGCGCAGGAGGGGAGAGAGGACCTTTTTTTTTTAAATTTTTAACACAAATAAGATAACCTGACGTTATGGTACACTTCTACTTGCACTTTTTAATGAAAACAAACAGAAAATACCGAGGATGCACAGCCTTAAGCCCCAAGCTTTGAGCAACATTCTTGCCTGTGGGACAAAATGGCACTTTGATACATTTCCACCTCAATCAACACTTTCATCCTTACCACCCTCAACAAATGTGAATGTTAAATATTTTTAAGGCCATTTATTCCGAGGCTCATCTAGATTGTGAGATCCATGACGGTGGGGACTGAGCTTTGTTGCTTTTTTGTGACTCGAGGTTCATAGAACCCACACTCCCTAGGATGTGAGCATAGAACACACAGCCTCAAGTTTCTTCCTTTGGAAGGGTGATGTGGGAATGACCAGTGACCGCAGGAACCACACCCTGCCATCAGCAACGCTTAGGCCTCTTCTTCCTTCCTTTCTTACACACCTGTGATCTGCCCACCCTACTCCTCACCTAAGACCACTAGCTGGCTGGGTGCCTTCCCAGCGGGGTGGCGGGGTGGCAGCGGCATTGGAAGAACAAGAAATCCGAGTGAAACCACACTTACAAACCAATAAAGGGGTGCCAGGTGAGAACGGGGAGAAGGGCCCAAAACTCTGAAGGAACAACCCTAGTGAAAAATAATGATAATCCACTGTCCTGTTTGCTCGATAATGATTAGTCCCTGTCCCCGGTTTGCCTCCCTGTAATTGCTACTCTGGAGCCACACAACTGGTGGTCACAAAAATTCTTAGCTTTCTCCATAAATAATATCACTTTATTCAAACCCAGGGGTGGTTTCTAAGATATGGTCCAGGTCCTGCGTTCCAGTGGCCCATACGGAGAAACTGACTCAGCTGGGTCCTGTGAGCTCCACCCACGAACGTGGTCAGCAAAGACGACAATTTCTACAACCCTATGGTTCCACCCTGAGCCCAATTAGCAGACCCAATTGCCTAGTCTTTTGCCTGCCAAACTGTCTTTAAAAACCCTTCCTCCAAAATTTTAGGAGAGGCAGCTTTGAGAAATTCCTCCCGTCTTTCCCCCTTAGCACTATGTGGAATTAACCCTTTCTCTGCTGTAACACCCGCTGTCTCCGTGTATTGGCTTCCTCTTGGACAGTGAGCAACGAACCTGGCTGGGTAGTAACACAAGCTGGAAAAAGTGAGCCTTTCTCTCTCCCAGGGACCGAGAGACTCTCACCTGGCTCTTCCCTCTCCTCCGGAGACACTAGAGCATGCACACCCAGAGTCTGGGATGGAAGCTGCTTCCTGAACATTGACATGGCAACCTTGTACTTCTCTACTGATTTAACGAGAGGAAAAAGGAGGCCGGAGGAAGGTCCCAAGGAAGTCCATCCTATTATCTTTGTTCCTAGCTTTCACTAAAGCCTTAGACTCCCCCAAGGTTCTGTGCTGCCTGGGGAAGTATCTGAAGCAACATGATGACCAGAGGGCAGAAGTGTGAGCTCCACCTCTGACCCGGAAAGGGAAGGAAACAAAGTAAGTAAGGGGAGGGAGGAGAATGATGCAGGGGGAGCCTGGAGGAGTCAAAGCTTGGGTGGGCAACTTAAGGAACGAGAACCCTTCTTCCCAGTCCCCATGTCCCTGTGCTCTGGGGGAGACATTGTGGGGTCACTGGAATGGACGGCTCTGGAGCCAGACTGCCCGGTGGGGACTCTGCTGTCACTCACGGGAAGTGACATAGCCTCTCCATGCTTCAGCCTTGTTGTATGTCAAGAGTGGGTAATTATAGCACATACGCAGTGGAATTATTGTGAAGATTAATGAGATAAGACGTGCTAATTTCTTAGCCAAGTCGTCAGACACAGCCAATGATCAACAGAAGTAAGCGATTAGGATTATTCATGTCTAATTGTGCAGAGCTACCCTTCTAGGTTCTTCACTGAGCTGGAAACCCAGACCTGCCTGCAGAAGTCCTAATTCCCAGCCTCACACCAGGAAGGTGCCTTCCCCGCTTCCCTCCCCACAAGGGGATTAGGGGAGAAGGAGAGGAAAGTGATGCCAGAGGGGAACAGTGTTGTTTCTATTTTAGAGCTATTACAGCTGGAATTCTGGCAGTTCTAAAATCCTGCCCTGCTAAGAACCTCTCAATGTGAGGATGTTCCCAAGGGGATCTAGGCAATCAGCAGGGTTGACCAGCTGTGTTGGTAGGTCTTCTGGTAAATGGTGGCGTTGGAGCACACAGCTTAGATTTTCCCTGCAGAACTTAATCTCGAGGTTGCACCACTCTCCAGCCAGCCTCGGGAGAGGAGAGAGCAAGGTGACCACCCCTGTAGCCAGGCCCTAAGCAATAATGCCACCTCCCTGCAGTGATGTCGTACCCATCTGTCCTGCTGTCAAAACATCCACAACTCCCTATCCCGTTTCTCCACCTTGGTTCTTTCCTTAGCAACTTATTTTCTGAGATGCTCCATGTTTTGATTACCTTGCTTACTGATCACTCAGGATTACAATGAAAATTTCACAGAGAAAGATTTTAATCTGTTTTGTTCACTGTTCTGTCTCAGCAATAGAGAAGGTGCTCACTCCGTATTTGCTGAATGAAGTGGAAGAAGGGACTTGGGGCATGCCTGTGCGCTTCCTAACACTCAGGAGCTCGTGCAACTAGCAGGCCCAGCCCAGTAAATGTCCCAGAAGGCCCCCGAGTCACCTGAGCTAGCCTTCTACTGGGGTAGGGTCAGAGTGTGGCTGGGTGGGGAGAGAGTAGGTCATCATGGGTCTGGCAAAGGAAGAAGAGCATGAAAAATCCTTCAGAAGTGGGAACAAGTGAGAGACTCAACGAAGAGTTACAGCATATCACCCCCAATCTCACCAGGGCAGAGAGCTGGACTAAAGTCAGATTTTAGGCTCCTTTTCCCATGGAAATATGACATGGTTAGGTGATCTGTGAGTAACATTTCAGTGTGTTTCATTGTGTTTCAGGGGCTACACACAATATGGTGGCAACATGGAAACAAATTCTATGTTTCAAACAACAATAAGGCATGTTTTAGTATGCCTACATTTGACTTGTGCTTACCTGTCTTTCCCTTTGGGAAAGGAAAAGGAAGAGGGGGCCAACACACTTTAGAAAGGATTAATTCAGAATAAAATTCTCTTTGGAGTTGGCTTTAGGCTACTGTTAAGTGACCAGCTATTCTTGGGAAGTTGAACTGAGTTTTGGGCAGCCTGTCTAAGCATTGTAACAGATACAAAGCCAATTGAGGATTTCATGACATTAAGCCCTCATTCAAGATTTCCTATTGTACTTGGTCTAATTGGTTGGGAAGACAGCCTAAAGCCCCATACAGCCGGCTTTGTGGTGTATATTATAGAAGGAGAGAGAGGGATCCGAGACTCCTAAAGCTTCCAGTGGTGAATCGGCATTCCATAACTATTTTAGTACAAATCTTTATAGGCCTAGAGTTGCTTACCAAAGGTAATGGCTAAGGTTGTGGAGGCCGTAGTCACATGAGGACAAAGCAGTGGGCAGCAGGGGAAGTCGACATGTGAGCAAAGGGAAGGAGGCCTTGCTCACTTTCCTGTTGGTATAAATGCTACCTTGGAATTGTCAGCAAGGCCATTTCAATGCGTTGGACATTATACGACCTGGAATTATGAAAGGATTAAGAGAGGCTTCACCAAATAATAAAACCCTCCCTTCCATTGGCATCAATGTATTATTTCTACTGTGTACTATGACCACTGATGGTGCATGAGTCAAAATCACAGCAAAATCAGTCCTGTCATACCCACCTGTCCCCATGCATACAGGATGACAATAAAACAAAATGGCCATTATCCTTTGAGCAACTAGTATATGTCATACACTGTCGTAGGTACTTCATGTTCGTTATCCTTAATCCTTATAACATTCTGTGGGGTAGGTTTTTTTTTTTTTTCCTTGTAAATGGTATTCAGTGTCGATTAATGAAGTAGTGATGAGGAAATTAAGACTCAGAGTTTAACAACATGCCCATGGCCACATGGTTAGCAAACACTAGACTCAAAACCAGACTTCTCCGGCTACCGGTTTCATTTTGTTTTGCTATACTTCATGACTCTGGAGGAAAAACTGAATTCCCAAAATCACCAGTGACATGGGTTAGACATGCTTAGTACTGGTGGTAGAAGGGGATTTGAATTTCATTACACTCACTACAGCGGTTTGTTGTGAGACAGGCGATTATTTAAACTTTCCCACTCTGTGCCATCCATGAAACCCACAAATGCCAGCAACATATGTATTTCTAAATTTTCTAGTAGCCACGTTAAAAAAACCAGTTAAAATTAATTTTAGAAGTCTGACTGCTTAATATCTCTAAAATATTACCACTTCTGCATAATCAATACCAAAATTATTAATGAAATCTTTCATATTGATTTTGTACTCAGTCTTGGAAATGCAGTGGGCATTTTAGACTCACAGAGCATCTCAACTCAGACTAGCCACATTTAAGGTGCTCGATCACCATGTGCACCCAGTGACAACCGTCTTGGACAGCACAGAAGAGACCCTAAGTGTCACAGGGTGAGGACTTGCATTAGCACAACAACATGGTAGGTTCTCAGTCAGTGTCTGGCATATGACTACTTTCTGTATGAATGAATGAAAATAAAAACTGATAAATGAGATATGGAAACTTACATGATTAATGATGTGGCCCAAAGTGGGGGGAAACTTCTGAAGATCAAGGCCCTTTATTTGGCACATTTAAGCACTAACTACAGTACAGGCTCTTTACTGAAGTTCAGTCAACTACGGATACAAATAGTAAAATGTACACATTTCATATATATCTCTATCGAAAGAAGAGATTGCACATAGTCATATAATCGTGGAAAGTCTAGAAACGGAACAGGGCTTAGGCAGCTGTGAAGAGCCAGGTGGGGCTCTCATTCTAGTGTGCAATGTATTTGTTGTAGTTTACTGGGCTTCACTTTAAAATCTTGAATTTACAGTGTTCGAAAGACAGATGTAGGAGTTTTGTGTGCACACGCGTGTGTTTGTCGTATGCATACGAGGAAGCAGAGGGGTTGCAGACTTCAACCTGTTCAATGTACTAAATGATTCAGGGTACGCTACATACCAAAAAAAAAAAAAAAAAAGTAGGCTACTTATAAAAGCCACAATCTGGGTCATTCACAGCACAAATTGTATAGGTTATATTTACAAGAGAGCAAATCCGATTGTTTTATATGAGACTTATCCCCAGGAGTATATAATACAAAAGGTCCCAGCACTGAACAAACATAACATGGCCTTGCCAACTCCTTTGCTTTTCTGCTCCAGTGTGCTAGGCATGTTTTTTTTTTTTAACCAATAATATGTAGATTACACAGACTCTATTTATTTGTAAATGGTATTCAATAATTCAACATAGAATGGAGCCTGAATAGGTCTCATAGCTTGGCATAGACTTCAGGGAGAAATTATTTTAACTTTACGATGGATATAGTAAAAACGAGAGAACAGTCTTTCTGGCCTCCCAGGTTTCTTTCTGCTAATGCAGCTTCACAATTATTCCTCCCAAGATTCTACTTTCAGTTGTCTACCTTGTTAATAGCCCTTTGGTGTGACTTATCTAACCTCTGGGCAGCATTCTCTCAGGTATCTGTGAAAACAGTGATGTCACCCAACACATGGCTTGCCCTTGGCAAACTTCCATAGCAAGTCCATCTTTCATGTGTTTCTTTTTCTTTTTCTAACCCCTGCCTGACGTGACTTTCTCTTTGTAACTCTTTTTAGTGCTCCTGGACCCCACCCCACAGCACCCTATTCTTTTCGCATACCAAATACACAATATTCTGCTCTGTGGGGAAAACATGTTATATGCATTATATAATTTAATTTGTGAAGTCTCCCAGGACTATTTGAATCTGCAACCTTATCTTTCATTGTGGAAGGGAACAAGTAGGTTTCAGGCGTTGCAGAGTGGTTGGAAGGGATGCATTTCTGGACTCGGTGACTTTGAGAACTGTAGGAGACAAGGTCAAGCCAGGCAAACACAGGGAACTTCATAATACAAGGAAATATTTACATACATGATGCAAGAGCTGAGAAGCCAAATAGAGTCCAGTGAGATAACCCAGAGGTGGCTGGACAATAGGGAGAAGTAGGGGACCTGGAGCCATTAGCCGGGGTCACCGGAAGGAAGTTGGAAGCAAAGACAGACCTGTCCAGGAGGAACTTGATTCCCAGAGGACAGAGCCACTGCTGGATACTGTCTGGGACAGAGAAAGGCCTCGTTTCCCTCTTCTCCTGCTCTCTGTTCTCTTACCACTGACTCCCTACGGCCAGACACACCTGGGAACAGGCAGGGGTCAACCCCTCTGTCATTACCGCAGGGCAGAAGGACAGGATTACATCTGAGAGCAAACAGGCCAAGGACCCACCAAGGCCACAGGAAACACACGCTCTCTGCTGACAGGGGAGGCGCACCCTGGGTGGTCCGCGTGAAGAGCGAGGGGTGCGAGACCTGAAATGTGCTGTGCACACGCATCTGGGCGGGATGCTTCTTCTCTCGGGTGTCGAGAATGACCGAATTGACTCATTTCTTCTCTGTTCTCCCCCAGTGTCTAAGCTATCGTCACCTCCTGCTGACTTTCCTCCTAACCCGTGAGTCAGTGCAGGCGTCCTCATTCCTGCCCTCAGCACTCAGTCCAAGCCATCGCCATTTCCTGCTTGGATTACAGGACGACTCTCAGCTACCTACCCTGCATCTGTTCACCCCACGTTCTAGTCTCTTCTTCACCCCAGAGACAAGATATTCTTCTCCTCCAATTGTCAAGATCATCATGTCATCACCTGGTATAAACCCCGCAGAGCTTCACTTTGTGTTGGGTGTAAGAACAGCTTCTCGTGGCGTTGGCGAGGCCTTCCCTGGCCTGGCCCCTGCCACTCTTCTCCATCAGTGCACACCACCATGCTTCCCCGAGTTCACTCTGTTCCAGCACAGGAACCGCCTCGAGGCTTCCAATCTGTTGTGTCTGCTGCCTGCTATGGGGCCTCTGCTCGCATTGCCCCCCACCCCCTGCCTCGAATGCTCTTAGCTGACTTCAGCTCATCACTCAGATCCCTGCCCAGTCATTACTTCCCTCGCTAGGTCGACCTCATCCTGGGAAGCAGATACCAGATCTCTATGTATGTCCATCTCTGACACAGAAGGTGCTATGGACTGAACTGTGTCCCCCCAAATTCCTATGTTGAAACCCTAACCCCCCATGTGCTGGTACTTGGAGATGGGGCCTCTGGGAGGTGATCAGGTTTAAATGAGGCTACAAAGAGGAAGTCCGAATGATGGGCTAAGAGCCCTTATAAGAAGAGACACCAGAGAGCCTCCTGTGTCTCCCTCACCCCCAACCCCCACGTAAGGACGTAGCAAGAAGGCAGTCGTTTCTAAGTCAAGAAGAGAGCAGCCCTCACTGGGAACTGGATTGGCTGGCACCCTGCATCTTGGCTAGCATTCCCACCTCCAGGATTGTGAGAAATAGATGTCTGTTGCTTATACCACCCTGTCTGTGGCCTTTTGTTATGGCATCCCACGCTAAAAAGATGCTCAGTAAAGAAAGAATTAAGGAATGAATGACGTCAGAAGTGAAATGGCAGCCCAGTGTGCCAAAAGCTCCCCTTGGGATGTCTCTGATCTCTGACCCCCTTACCGTGAAATACCTTTTCTTCCCTCCACCCATTAGGCAGGGTGTGAATCTGCTTCATGCCACCCCCAGAAACACCCTGAAGACTCATTTGAGGTCAGAATAAACTGTTTCATTTCATGGCCCAGAAGCCATGTGCCTCTTTAACCTTCCTGGCATGGTGGGTGTGAGTTTCTACCTGGAAGAAGGATCCACCCACAGGAGGTATGAAGGACAAGCCACCTGAGGTTTTATCCTTGGGAAAACAATCCATCAGGCAAATCCCCGTTTATTTTCTGCTAGCCTCCATTAGGCAAAAGCCACAGACAAGGAGGATACTGTGTATTTTTTTCGCTTACACACACTGCCTTCCTTTATTTAAAATTCTTTCTTCCCATCCATTCATTGCTATGTTCCATTTTTCTCCCTGTAACAATGGGCTGCTATTTAATTTCTCTCCTCTAAGCCTAACTGTTCCTCAACCCAAGGACTCACCACTATGCAATATATATATATATATATATTTTTACAGTTTGGAGAGGCACCTGGCTCTCCCAAGTGGACTTGCATTTGCACTGATCATCAACAACAAAAGCCTCGTGTCAGAGATACAAGGCAACGGCTTTGTCTGAAACCACCCACTCCTCTTTTGTTTCCTCCCACGGCTCGCTGTGCGTCATGTTCCGTGTGCTCTTCTCTGTAGCTCTGCAGATGTGAAACTTTAAATGCAGGGTGTTTAAAAATAATAAGAAATAATAATAAAAAAAGCACAGTGAAAATTACAGAGCTTTGTAGTTAAGCAGCACGTAGCTCCCCGAAGAGCTCTGTTTATCTAGAGTTTGGATGGTTTGTGCCTCGTGGATTAGAGCGATCTGAATGACAGAGGAAGGGGGGGAGTGGAGGGAAGTTACGTATCAACACTGGAAAAGCACCTGGAACACCAGCTTCTCCTGGACCCCGAGCCCGTTCAGAAGAAGTACACTAAGCGAAGTCGTGGGGGACGCCAGGATTGCCCACGGCTAAGGATGGTGCCATAACAAAGGCCCCTGTGGACAGGCGCAGACTGGAGCCACAGGAGGGAATCAAAGTCAACAGAGCTCCGACTGCGTTCCAGGTTCTAAATAGCAGCACGTTTGATTGTTTCAGTCCGTCTTTATCAAAATCCTATGAAATGGTGACACTGGCATTGACTTCTCCAGTGGATGTTGGGGCAGACGGGGGGTGCTAACCTTGTTCTCCCCTTCAGGACAAGCAGCGTGGGGGGGGGTTCCTTCAACTGAGCAAAGTCTCTAGGCTCCAAAACATGCCTGGAAGCATGTGATCAGTGCTGGGGTGCAATGACGCAGCCCCCGACCTCAATGTGGGGCAACTCTAAGGGGTCAGCCTAGCCCCGGGGCCCACTATGGGATCAGTGGAGGCCTCTTTTAAGACTACAGTTGACCCTTGAACAACACGGGATTTAACTGCACGAGTCCAAACTGGACGGGTCCACTTAAGTGTGGATTGTCTAACACTTCTGCCACCCCAGAGACAGCAAGACCAGCCCTTCTCTGCCTACTCAATGCACAGACAAGGATGAAGACCTTCATGATGTCCCATTTCCACTTAATCAATAGCAGATGTGTTTTCTGTTCCTTATGATTTTTTTTTCTAGCTTATGTTCTTTTAAGAATAGAGCATATAATTTATGTAACATACAAAGTATGTGTTCACTGACTATGTTATCAGTAAGGCTTCTGATCAGTAGTAGGCTATTAGTTAAGTTTTGGGGGAGTCAAATGTTATATGTGGGTATTTCACTGCACAGGGGCGTGGGGGGGCAGTACCCCAACGTCAAGCCCGGCATTGTTCAAAGTCCAACTATCTACCATAGTTCAATTTCTCTCATGCTCAATCCTGTTTCCCTCACTCCTTTATACTGGTTTCATTCCTGAGACCTTTCCTTCCACCCCACAGTAAATCTCCTACATGCAAACAGCCATCCCAAAATCTATTTCCTGGGGAACCTACCTGTCATGGGCTGGAATGTGTCCCCTCAAAATTCATATGTTGAAGTCTTAACACTCAGGACCTCCGAATGTGACTGCATTTGGAGATAAGGTCTTCAGAGAGGCGATAATTAAAATGAGGTCTTTAGGGTGGGCCCTAATGCAGTATGACTGTGCTCCCTTAAGAAGATGAGGTAAGGACACAGACATGCACAGAGGGAGACCATGTGAAGACACAGGGAGGAGGTGGCCAACTGCAGGACAAGGAGAGAGGCCTCAGAAGAAGCCAAGCCTGCCGACATCTTGATCTCAGACCTCTGGCCTCCAGAACTATAAGAAAATAAATCTCTGTTGTTTAACCCATCCAGTGTGTGCTATTTTGTTCAGATAGGCCTAGCAAACTAATGCACCACCTAAGACACCTTCTCTAGCTGCCCATCTCTCTCCATTTTACAAATCAGAACCTGAGGGTCAGAGAGGTTGAGTAATTTGTCTAAAGTCACAGAGCTATCAAGGTGAAAAATTGTGATCCCAAGCTCATTTCTTTTTGTTACACAAAATGAAATCTGAACTTGATTATTGCTGCCTGCTCAGCCCTTTGCAAACACCATGAACCCTCACTACAGAACTGAATTAACACTGAATGTCATTTAACCCTTGTTTAGAAAAAAGGCTCCTTCTAATTGGGGCAAGTCAGGAGGAACTAGCCACAAACTGCTATTTATTTGCTCTAATCATTAAAAATAGCATGTTCTTCCCATCTGAAACATACTTCTAAAATTCAAGGCAATACATTAATACATATGAAAACTAATTATGAGATAGAAAATACATATTTACTTATGAAAACTAACAACTTAAAACCAAACTCGAGAGATTAAGCAAACCTTGATGTATTTTCTAAGAAATATGAAATCATGATCTAATCTTAGCCAAGGGAAAATTATTGATCCATCCTGGAAGATAAAACTATTGTATTTAACTTCGCAAAACGCTGAGATTCCCATAATCACAACATAGATAACTTCAAAATTCAACATCAAATATACCAAATAATTTCTACTCTCATGATAGTTATTAGAATGTACTCATAATTAAAACAAAAATAAACTCTTACTGGAATGGCTTAAAGGTCCACCTCTCTGACATTCCCCACTCTGTATCCTGAATGGATATCCTTATGTTTACGGAGCCTAAGGTTGGTATCTAAAGCCGGGACAATGACACACCCCTTCTCTAGGAACAAACACCACCACAACAAAATGCACACTTGCAGTAGTAATTCTAAGTAGGAAAGTGGACAATGGACGATTTAGGAATGCCTGTTAGAGCTGGGAGGGACCAAACAGAGTCCCCCCCTGGTGCACCCCTCTCATTAACAGATGAGGGAACCGGGGCCCAGAAAGATGACATGATGTGTCTGCAAATCATGTGGTTGTGAGTGCCGGAGCCAGGACTGCAACAAATGGCCCCCGGCTGCTCATTCAGGGTTCTCCCCCCTAAGTAAAAGACTTGCTGCCTTTTCTTCTATAGAAGCTGAACTTTAAAAATGTAACAAAATCATATGAAATCTGAACATAATTTTTAAAAGCATCACCTTTTTTTGAATGGTGTTCATCTCTGTATAACATGAACGGTGTTACTTGTTGCACTCTGCTTGTATTCCACGCCACCATAAAGTAGCAGCTCTTAGAAGATGACATTAATGCTTTATGGAGAGCAGAGCAAATGTGCTCAACAAAAGTTAGAGAACAAGCAACCCAATAACTTTACCTATTTGATGAATTAAGTCTTCAGAAAAATGGACGTTAGAAAAACTTACTGCTAAGGGGACTGATAAAAACATCACTGCTCTATAAGGCTACGTGCACTCTTTGGTGTTCTAAGAACAAAGACAGTGATATTTCGTGGAAAACGGACAGGCACGGGTGCTATTTCCAAAGAAACCAAATGGCTCACACGGAACTAAGTGACCTCTCGTGCCAAGAGAGGCAACTGCTCTGTACAAGCGTGATAAAGTGCATTCCAAAAAGACACTGAGATAAACGGCTTAGGAATTCTAACTTCTGTGCTTTGCTTTTGCAAGTGCTGTTGCACCCGTTTGCAAAGCATTCCAACATCCATCTCTTACTCACCCTTTCACTGGAAAAGTCAGCGGAAATAAAATCTTCCTGTCCAAGTCATTTTTCTGACCGTTGTAGACCAAAATTAGAATGAGCTTCTGAAAAGATCCACCTGACCTCTGAACAAAAACACATTTGTTCAACTATTTATAGATACTTTATCAAAACTTGGTGGGTTTTATTTAGCAATATGGAGATTATTTAGTAATGACCGTGGTGTGGGGTGTGGTGTGTTGACCCCGCACACAGCTCAACTGGCCAGGTGGCCCCCAGGTGAGGCTACTTTGGGGAGACAGTGAAGCGCTTGTCATGGTATTTCCTGGAAGGCAAGTATTTGGGTAGGGCCAGAATTTGAAACAGTTTTCTCCCCAGGATCCCCACGCACCGGCACAGTCAGTTTTATTCACTGGTGCTGCTTGAATGTCAAGTTCAAGGAACAATTATGGAAAAAACCATGTCTACCCGGTCCTTATTCCTCTTTCCCTCACCATTTTTGCAAGAATTGTGTCAAGTATTGTTTTATGAGTCAGGAAGATAATTCACCTACAACATATGAATCCATTCTAAAGTGCCCTGTTCCTGACTAGAGAGTAATTATGACCTGCAATTGTCTAAATGAGCCGGCTCACCACCATTCATTCAATACAAGCCCAGGCAAAGTACGGGTGGTCTGCACCTTGACTCACTAAAGCAGTTAGGACCATTTCCTTATCATGTGTTCAGTTTACCACTAAAGACACAGGAGTTCATCTACCTGACCATTCCAGACTTAAACTCACCAACCACCATGAAATCTCTCCCTCCGAAATCTGCACTGACCAGTCCAAATTAACCAAAATTAGAATGAGCTTCTAAAAAGATCAACCTGAACTCTGAACAAAAAAGCATTTGTTAAGCTATTTAAAGATATGTTATCAAAAGTTGGTGGGTTTAATTAGCAATATAGAGATCATCTAACAATGACTGTCACATTATCCTGTACTTTGAGTTAGCGTAACACCCACTGCATGGCCATCCGTAGGAATTACTCTAGTATTTATGGCAGATAACTGAGGATATATAGCCCTGGTGCTTCTAAAACTATTTTGAATGGATTATTGGTGCCAGATGTCTTAGATAAGAATAGTTTTTTAAAAGCTCTTGTCAAATCCCTTTCCCTGGTTGTTATCACTTTTGTCCTGTATCCCGAGGGGTTTCAGCACAAGGCTGTTCTTTGAACCTCTCCCCGATGGCTCCCTTTCTCCAGGAATGCAGCCAAAATTCAACACCTCTGAGGAGGAGGTAGCCCCACTCACCTTGATGCTTTTAAGCATAGATGTGGACCTTATTTTGATATGCTCTTCATTTAAAGGCTGCTTCTGCCAGAACTCATGCACTGCAGCTGTTATTTCTCAGCACACTGCAAAACGTCTCTTCCAGTGGCTCTGCTACCTTGTGTGTCCTAAAAGTCTTAAACTTTTTTTTTTAAACTGTCTATTTGAAAGTTAACGCTTTCTCAACATGACATATATATATATATATATATGAAACATTTATTCTGAGGATAATAGCAACCCAATAAAATATCATGATAAAATATTAGAAGCCAAGAAATGTAACCAAAGCATCATTTGTTTGTGGCTGTGTGTGTGTTTGACTGTTTTCCAGAATGCAGTGAGTGATCAACTAATAGTTAAGATGAGGTGGCATCTTTTTCATTAATTAAAACATCCTCTTCCTTGCTTAGGGGAATGTACTTGGTGCCATTTCTTTTGAAGCGGGCCTTGTTTGGGTTTCTTTTGATTATAGGCAGAAATCCAGTTAATCCAGTTAGTTATGGGATTACTAGCCATACTAGGTTAAATGGAATGTTTATATCTAAGAATAACAGCTCTAACCTGAGTGGGGATGTGTAATTGCATTTCTTTGCACACATAAAGCACAACTGCCTACATACATCTCCATAGATCATATCTTGCTTTCAAAATACATGACAATAGGATGCTTAAAGGTAGAAATGAGCATCCTTATGTTAAAAATAGAAAGCATCGTCTTTGCAGGTTTTATTGTGGTCTCTTATTATCATGCGTTCAAGAAGAGCCTAGGAGTTGCGTGGGCTGATTGCTCAGTTCTGTGTATCAAAGAGAAACAGAAAACCCATTGAGATGTGTGCATTACCGTGATTAGGAATTCAGCCACTCCAGGCTTAAGAATCTTAAAGACGACTTGAGACAAAATATTTTCTTTTAGACGTAGAAACCTAGACATTTCATTCAAGGGTCCCAGAAAGACCACTGAGTCCATTTTGCTACTTTTCACCAATTAGAATATCAAATTAGGGAATGATTTTACATATGCTATTGGGAGTGATGTTCAGATGTGACTTTCAATTCTTGTTGGTGAGCAATCTCTTACACTCCCTTTTCTGTTACATTTGTGACTTATGATCTCTTTCTTCATAGTTTGTGGTAAGAAGTTATCTCACAACATTTTATACTGATTCTTTTCTTAATTTTTCATTTATTTTTCTTATATCCAGCCATCATTAGAGTGTATAACACTAGTAGTATACTAATAACTTTATACATGGAATGTATTTTACTTTAAAACACTTGTGTATGTCTATACACATCTATACAAAAATATCACATGTTTATTACCTAGGTTGATCTGTCTGGTATTATTTCCAGGGAAGCACAGAGAGAGGAGCCATTTACTGAAAGTCACTCCTCTAAGCAGTAATGGCGTCAGTTAGAACCCAGGTTCATCCAACTGCGCACTATCCTTGCTGTGTGCTGTGTAACAAGATATTCCCCCCATCTGTCTGCTCTCATGTGACCCTTTCTCTGGTCCCCTCATGGCTCCCTGCCGGGAATGAGTAAGATGATGTCCTTGGCCAAAACACTCCACACCTTCATCAGCGTTCACCTGCGCTGGGGGGGGATTTGCTTCTGGGTTTGTGCTAACACAAAAGTTAGGAAAGGAGCCACTGTTCCATTTTGTATTAGATTCCAATTCTAATACCGGCCACCAGCATTTGTTACATCAGAACGTTTGCAGATACAGTGTTGGCATCCCTTTAATCCAACGTTCTGCTCCTTTAACATCTCTAGAACATACACCTAAAATTGCATGTACGTAATTGACTCGGGTCCCCAAAAGCAAGCACTTTTGCATTAACTGCATGTTAAAAAGAGGCAATGAAATCACAGCTGGAGCCGTATCTTATTAGGGGCTCACACATTTCTCAGGCAAAATTCACTGAATGGAATTGGTTTATCATTCAAAGTCAATGAACAACAGCGTCTCACACAAGAACTGTCAGACCCTCTGAAGGCAGTGGGCATCATCGTCTAATGCTTTTATCATGAGGAGCACAGAACTGGTACTCGGGAAACACTGATTGGCTAGCTGTGCTGTTCATATTCAAGTTTCTCTGTGATATCTCTGGTCCTCTCACAGACACACTTCTGTTACCTTAATAAAAAAGTTTGTAAGCCTCCCTTCAGGTCACCAAAACTGCTGGCAAGGACCTCAGTCTCCTGGAGCAAGCAGGTTGAAATCTGACATTAGCAGGCTTTGAGAAAGGCTGTATGCCTATGTGTCTTTCTGGGTGGTGACATGGGTAGGAACTTTGATGGGCCACAGGGAAAAGGCCAGGCATAGGATGCACACGGAAGGAGCTAGAACGGTCCCAGGGAACTGAACTTGTGTGCAGATATGGAGAAGGGTGCCTGAGAGTGGAGAACACAACTGCCACAAAATCACCCTCTTAAAGAGCCCAGCATTACCACAGTGACACAGTCCTCCCAGTCTTTTCTGTCTTAATTATTGGTGGACGTAGACAGGTTCCCTTTCCCTGAAAAGATCCAGGGCTCCCTGTGCAGACTTTCTATTTCTGTGCATCAGGAAGTTAGCTGATGAGTTCGTCACTGGAAACATTTGCCAGCTTGGACTGAAAGGATCAACATTCCCACCCTGCTGTTCTGCAACCTCCTGTGTAGTCATGAACCACTGTGTGGGCAGGTAGGGCTTCCGGAATTTAGGAATTAAAAATGCCCTTTGCTCCGTCAACAGGCAAACCCGGCTGAGATATTTTGCTGGAAAATAGGCTTGCCACCAGATTTCTCTTGGCGACTGAGAACAGCCCCCAAAGCAGAAAGTTCCTGAGGGGATCTTCATTTTGGAGCTTTGAGCCCAGGACTGTGTGCAGGAGGTAAGGACAATGGGGGGCGAGAAGCCAGCAAACACGGTCCTGTGTCTCACATGAAGGTGAACCTGTTCCTCAGGTTTGGGGTTTCGTTTGGGGGTAACATATGATGCTGCATGAGTGACTTGCATCTTTCTAGAATTTGCAACGAGAAAACCTGCTCTTCTGCGACACAGAGTTCAAACTTCACCTTGAAGTCCCTTTTCACTCTACTGAAAAAGGTTGCCTCCAGCAACAGAAGTTGCAAGGTTCTTAATGCCAACTCCAAATCCAGTCACTGGAGTCAGAGGAATATATTAGCTTCCTCCAGTGGTTTTTCTTTGCAAAGAGTTGGAGTCTACAAGCATTTTTTTTTTTAAATAAGCCAATTGGAAAAGTCCAACTCTCCCCCCTTACCTCTATCGAAATAATCTGTTCCCCTAAATTCACTAGAATGACACCTGGCAGTCTTCCATGAGCACCCAGGGGAAAAGAAATACACATCTAGAAAAGATTCCCTTACTTATCCCGGCTTATTTCCTTCCTTTCTGCTTCAAGTAGCCAAGTCATTCACCCTGAAAGCTGCTGTAACTGAACATATGAATTTGCTGCGCTGTTTCAAACGTGTTCTATTATGCCTCAGCCTTTTTCAACGATGGACTTTGCACACGGTTCTAATGCCTGGTGGGACAATTTCTAACTGGGAGGCATTGTCAGTGCAAGCTGAGCAAAGGCAGCAGCAATACCACTCAGGAATGATCTCCCAGGAGTTGGAGTTCCACAGTTTCCTGCTTTGTTGTAGCAGCCAAGGATCCCAGGGACCTGGTTCAGGGAGTATGTCCCTCTGTGCCTTGCTCTTGCCATCTGTAGAGTGGGGTGGAGTCAGCTGCAATAGTGACGAGTGAAATCCTAATGGGTGAATAGGTTCCCAAAGTCGCACAGAGAGAGGGAGGGTCTTTAAAAGCCTCTGGAAGCTGAGATTCTAAGGTCAATTAAGCAAAGGGCCAACCCCATAAAGACTCAGTGCAAGAACCAAACACTTGTCCCTAATGGCGACAGACAAGGATTGTGCCGAGTCCTCCGACCTACATTAAGTCTTCTAGTACGTCCTGAAAGCCTATAACAGGTGAAAATAACAGGTGCTGTTATTTTCTTCGTGTAGATGAGAAAATAAGTCTCGGAGAGGTTAAGAAACTTTCTTTAAATCTCACAGTTACTCTACAGCTCTGGGATCCACACTCAACCAGTTCATCAGCAATTCTCTAGAAATACTTTAGGGCTGACCCCCAGAAACCAGCATTTTATAAAGCAAGCCTCTAGACGTTTCTTCTGTGAGTGGTCATCAGACCACTTGAAAAGCTTTGTGCTGTATCACTTTTCACTTTCCTGCTATTTATTATATAAGTTTATGTCCTACGTGTTTCTTAGGAGAATTTGGGGAAGATTAAACAAATGATGTCATTCAAACAGAAAGGATTAAGAAGGAAATACTCATGAGGATGACAACTAGTAGGAAGGCCAACAGACCAAGACTCAAAAGACCCAAGCAGGGGGAGGTCACGAAGGGCAGTGCCATGTGGTCAGTATGACAACCTCCCTCCCTTGGCACTTCTTCTTTGCTGCAGTAACCCTGTACCGAGCACACACTGCCGATTCAAGGTTATCCATCCAGTCTCAATACCAAACTGATACTCATTTCTCTTCTACTCTGAAGTCTGTCGTGGGCTGGAAATTTGGTACCTTGCTATAGGAAGAATAGGCTGATTTTCTTGGTGGTGGGAGGGCACATGAAGGTGACACTGGAAGACTCTGGTGACAAAGGATGGACACAAGCAAAGCCAGCAGGGCAGGAGGAAAGGGAGTGGCAGGGGATTTAGCCACGGACACTTGAGATCAGGCGTAAGAAGGGGCAGAGACGAGACAGAGGCTACAGCAGTGCACCGTTTGGTCTCCGCCTTGCCCCAGCCCCAACCCCGAGACCAGCGGCTGAGCAACGTGCTTACGCCACCACAAATGACAACACAATCCTAATACCACTTACGACGCAGGTTTGCTTACGTTTTGTGTATGGTGTAAAGTCTACAATGAAGGCTTACTGTTATGCGCTGCCTGGGCATTTGGGAAAACTGGGAGGGCCTCTAACGGCCTGGCCACAGGTTCCTCCCCTCACTCTGCTCCTGTGGAGGAAGTCCCCCGGCCAAGCCACCTCCTTGTCAAAGGCACCAGGTACAGTTCCTCATCACCTGAGTAAGAAGTTTCAGTTTCCTGCCAACCAGAATTATTCAAACAAGCCAATCAGATCCTCCTGTAGGAACCAGGGGGCATCTCACCCTTTTGATACTATGAGGTCTGACTTCCACAGCTGTAAGCTGTTCACTCTTTTCCCAAGTACAACTGAGCCGTGTAGCCCTGTGTATCTATAGTGTTCTACGCTCCCAGGCTATGAGTTCATGTGGCTAATAAACTGCTGTTGATTTCATCTGTCTGGCAGTGGGTGTTCTGTGTTCAAACATTACCCTAACCATACAGTTGGGGACTCTTTCTTCCCAATGGTGCAAATAGGGGTGATTAAGACAGTAGCAGGTAATATTAGACCTCTCCCCAAACATATACCAAGACTGATACAATAGGATTTGGATTACAGAAAATACATACTTTTCTTCTCCTGAAAAGTATTCTTATTAAGGAGTTCCTTAGTGTGAAACTAATTCATTATATTTGCACATATAGACACAGATTTATTTTAACATTATCCTGTTTATAAAAAGATCCCTCTTGAAGCACTTTACATTATGCCTAATCCTGCTGGGGGAAGAATTAAAGCTGCCTTCTGTTTCAAACTCTTTCAGATCATGATGATTTATCAGGATGACCTCTTGTTTCTAAGCTAGATATCAGTGGCCTGAAGTTAACTATTTCTTAAAAATGAACACCTTTTTCTTCTCCGACACAGGATTTTACTTGATATCTGGTAAGTAGGGGGAGACAGGCCCAGAACTACAGGTAAGTGAGGAAACAGAAATTGAGTTGGAGCATGATGTCTATATTTTCAATTTAGTGAACTGTCATAAAATTTATCTGTATTTCCTTTTATCCTTTTCTGTCTGGCTCAGAAGATGATTCTCTCTTTTCCAAGGTTAGCCTGACTCTGGATTCCTCATCTTATCTCCTCCTAGGTTCAACGAGAACTCACTAGATCAATTTCTCTTTCTCTCTCTGTCCTCATCAACAACCACTCTTATCTCCCACCTTTAAAAGAAGTTCTCACATTGTTGTGCTATTTTTCACCTCTCCCTTTACCCTCAACTTCTTTCAAGTGTTTCTATACTTAGTGCGTGCTTTTCCTCACAACACTTACTCCAAACCTCTTCAAACGTGGCTTCCGTCTCTGCCGTCTTACTGAGTGTGTTTCCAAAGAGTCAAATACAATTGCCTTTTATTTTTCCAGTCCTTATCTTTTTTGATCACTGTAAAGCTTTTGATCTTGTCATCTGCCTTCTCCTATTCAAAATACTCCATGATGTGGTCCTATCTTCATTTCTTCCTATTGTATTTTCAGAAATAGGTCCTTTCTTGGTTTGTTTCTTCCATTGCTGATTCATCTTTAAATTTTCCAAGGATATACAACAGAGTTATTTTGTTTTCTTTATACTCTTTTCTTTGGTATCTCATTTACTTTCACAGATTGAAACATCATCTGCCAGTGACTTCCAAGTCTATATCCAACTCTCTCCTGGACCCCAATTCTCCACTATTTGCCAGGTATTTTTTTGAAGATGGCCCACTGGCATCTCAGATTCAACATACCTTGACCCTAACTTATTTGTTCTCCCAAAGAAGTCTCCCTGTCTGGGAACAGTCTTTGTCCGTTAGCTCTGATGCCATTTCTCCCTCATTTGTGAGCACTCTGGTGTCAGAGTGGTTAAACCATTTGCTAAAAGTCCTATAGCTAATGAGTGGTGGAGTCAAGATTCCAGCCAGAGTTTGTCTGACTTCACTGCAGTCAGCTTTTTCCGTTGTAAGTTACTCTGAGTTAAAGAAATGAAGACCTAGTTTCAGCTCTTAAAGGACCTGTGATAAAGTTCAGAGTACTATTGAAAAAAAATTAATGGCCCATAGTATGTATTTAAGAACAGTTTGTGTATCTTCCTATCTCCCCATCATCATCATCACCAAAAAGTTGTATCATAAGAAAATTTTATTCTGATTCTTCCAAAGTGTGTATGTTCTGAATATTGGGCACTATGTTCCTCCCACCCCTGTCCCTTAAAAATAGTCTTCATTAAGGCACAAAGTCTGTTTGATCAACATGTACAGGTAAGATAAGTGACAACCTGAAATCAAAACACATCTCTGGTATTTAAGCCCATACTGTAATTCATACTCTCAGCATTTAAATGCACTCTTCTCTAATTAATTTCAGGTGTTTAAAGCTATATTATGGTAAATTGTCATGGTTTCGAGCAAGTGAGGATAATTTAGCCATCTGCACTATTTCTTCCCCGTTACAAACCCAGCATTCTGAAATAAGATGGATTTAAATGTGCAGAGACAGCATTCAAAGAACGGAGCCAGAAATGTTAAGTTCATGAAAATTCCCCACAGCCCAGATCTCCCGCCAATATTTGAAGGGTATCTTCTCCAAGGTGGCTGCTCTACATTTATGTCTTATTTTGACTGATCTTTATTATTCAAGAAAATAGCTTCATCTTTATTTTTTCTCTTGTATTATTGTAGCATCTAATCTTCCAATGATATACCAAGATAGCTTAGAAGGCTCCCAGATCTGTAGAGAATAAATTAACTTTCCTTGTGAAGTACAAAGATATAATGCATAAAGGAGATATAAAATTCACCAACAGGGAAGGCTCAACATTTACCAAATGCTATCTAAGACTGACCTTAGAGTCAGCTATATCCTATTTAGATATTAAGATTGTAGGAACTGGAGCAAGGCTATTATATTATTATTTTACTAATGTTGTGCTGCTCTCAATATTAGATTGTATTATCACAGAAAACTTCATCACAATAGAGTATACTTTCTTCCCTTAACTTGTGGCTTCCATTTAAACTGTTAGGATTCCAACTGTGCAAATGAAAGTGCTGTTTTGGTAACAGCTTGTTGAGAGAACTCCATGTTTCCCCAGAACGTACTTGAAGAAGATTAATGAGTTCTACATATATGCCAAGTCAATCTGTTCCTCCCTGTCAATCATCATCCCAGGAACAAGCATCTCTCTCTCGGTCGATATGTTTTCAAACAGATGTGTGGCTTAAATTTTAATTAAATCATTGGAACAAATTTTGAAAATTTGTGGCTAAGGAGTTTGACAGTAGCATCACCTGGATTTTGCTGAGAAGGCTTTGTCCACTGGCACTTGTCAAAACATAGTGGTGACAGTCAGAGTTGCAAAGATGTGGCCTGTTTTTTGAAGAACTCAAGTACCATTCACTGCATTGGTATTAAGCAAACTCACTATACTTAGGGCTTAAAATGTGTCATTTCTTCACTCTCAGCCGTCTTTATTCAAGGCTCTCTGAACACTCAAGTCAACCCTCTATTTACCCGGTTTTCTCCTGAGTTAGAGTACATGTGGCCGTTAATGCACCTGCAGCTACGGTGGGAGGGGCTGGAGTGCCACACCATGCTGGGGTCTCTTGTGAACACCATTTGCTCCCGACTGGCCATGGGACCGAAGAGTGTTAATGATCAACAGGGTTGTTACCTCACTCTCTAAAAGTGATGATTTTCCAATGAAACAATGTCTAAAAGGAAACCTGAGTAGAGATGACTAATTCTTACTGAAAATTTATAAAATAGAAGTGAGGAAGGAAGTTGAACTTGGGGGCTTAATTGCCAGCCTCCTACTCCTGCAGAATTCACAGGTAAGGACATCTCAACCCTAAGTGAAGCAGGTGTGTTGCTTGATACCCCATGGCCTGGGCAGAGCTAGCTCAGGGTGGCACATGCAGGAGTGATGTGGGATGTTGTATTCCAGAAAGAGCAATTTCAAACGGGATGTGCAGTCAGGATCTGGAGCATGTGGTCAGATACCCAAGTCTGGTAAGTATTACTTCACTTTGATAGAACTGTTTGTCCCATGAATGATTTAATGAAGTAATTGCTTATTTGATCATCATAAAAATACGACTCTACCTTGGGTCAAGTTATTCTGTTTTGGAAAATTATTCTTAAACTTTGGATAAAATGAGCTGGGGGAGAAGGGAGACACTGTTAGAATGCACATCCCTGGAACCTAAACCAGTAGGTCCAGAGCAAGATCAAGGAATCAGTATCTTAAGAAATGTCCAAAGTTGATTCTGATGTATGTGGTCACTGGGGCCCACTGGACTGAGATGATGTATGATTGTAAGTGAATGTCAATTCAAATATATTTCTTTAGAAGATGTGGCTAATTTTTGAAAGATCGGGTGTTGAAACCAAGCATTGGCTTTCAGCTTGCCGATACTGTAACACGACAAAGCACATGGGGACATACCCATGATTTTCCGTGCTAATATCAGCAGAAAACTACCACTTGGCCATCCTCTTAATTAGCTATTTTGCATTATAAATACTGTGAACAGTCATCAGCTGCAGGTGTAGGTCCACCCTCTGGTTTACTCCTATGTAATTTGAAGACACAACATTAAAAAGATCATTCCATTCTGCATGTGAAATAACAGAACAGTACCAATTCAACACTAAAAATAGTTTTTAATAAGAATTAGTGAGTAGCATGCTGTATTGGCCGCTTCAGAAACCTTTCCTCTTTCAATAGACCCATCTCAGCACTCACTGTTTCCAAACAACTTTGGAGGTAACCAGGTATCAGTATGTGACAATTGTATAGCAACTGACAGTGATTCCCTTCCCCCTCTGCCCTCGCCTTCCCTGTATTCTTAATCTGGAGAGCAAATGGGGGCCCCCAGACACCCAAATAAAGAGTCCTCCTGGAATTTATGTATTTGTGTGTGGGGCAGGGGTGGACGGGAAGGTGGTGAGTCGGGAAGGTGGTGAGTCATAAAGGCACTAAACATCCCTCTCATCTCCCATCCAAGCATCAGAGCAGCTCTAGAAACCATTCAGCTTCTACAAGGCTTGGGCATTCTCTTGAGAACAGAGGATTCTCACACACTAGCTAAGCCACAGCTCGGAGATACTGGCACCACCTCGGCCTCTGTTCGGAGCCAGCGATCTGTGTTCTGAGATCCAGCATCTCTGTCGTCCTCCTGTGGGAATTCTTTAGTGTTCTGACTGTGGCAGGCGTAGATTTCATTTTCCGTAGCCAGCCACCGAGGAACAGATGTGAAGGTGGCTGGAAGACGTGTTCCTAAAAATAAGCCGTCCCCAAAACGTGGCTAGCAAATCGTTTCCTAATCTTCAGGACTGTCGCTGTGTAACGAAAAGCGTGATGGCGGCTTGAGACTTTAGGAGCCAAGCTCTGATGTGAGGAGACCGACAGAATCTCCGGCCACCAAAACATGCCGGGTCCACTGTTTAGGTACCTCTGAATGTTCCAGGGCAGAAATACGTGACACCTCTGCAGTGCTAGACTCTGCCTAGGACAGTGGTATGGATGCCAGTTGCTATCATGTTAACTTATGTCGCCATTAATGAGCATACAAATTTAAATCATAAACAACGAAGTGCTACTGTACATCTAGCTTACTTCTATCCCACACAGGCTGATAGGACATTCTCCAGACAACTGTAATCATGGGCGATTTGGAAAAACAGTAACAAATGATGCTTTTATTAGCTGAAATACAAATCAATTCTTCACATTCAGTTACCATTCTTGGCTGTGCTGGGCAAAGACTGGTGTCAAAATGAAACTAATCCCAGTAATGATAAAGTTTTTTGAAAGCGAAATCCTCCTTTTAAGATCAAAATATACTTTTTTAAGTCCCTTTCGTGCCAATGGGTCACGAGTGAACTCTTTGTTGAGAAAGGATCTTAGACAAATATGGCTGTGCACATTAACACAACTCTTTTCAGGAGTGTGGGTGCCGTAGTGACTGTGTAAACACAAGGCGAGGGATTATCACAAGGGTGGGATGGGCCAGGCTTCAGCACTAACTCAGGTCAGGACTGCAGGCAGATTCCTAAATGGGGTGGGGACATGCTATGGGACTCTTCACCCCCAAAGTGGCCAGCTCATTTATGGGGAGTAGATTAGCATATTAATAGTATCTTAGGGCCAACAGTCAGATCTCTAAGCTTCCGACTTCCCCCTTGTTATGCAGATACCGTTTGTTTTGCAGGAAGACTTTCACAATATTAAATGTCACTGTCAACGAGCTGCCAGCGGGATACTGACTAAGGCCAAGTGTCTGCTGCCCCACAATCACCCTTCCAAGCCTTCAGACCCTCACCTCCTTCCTGCCCTCCAGGCAATCTGTGCCCTTTGTTCTTTGTCTTCCGGCTCATCATTATCTACTCCCAGAAAGCTGGGAGAATTTACTTATTCCCATCCTGCTGCCTTTTTGCTTTGTTAGGATTAGGAAAAACAGGGATACAGCTCACACTGTGGAAATTCAGGCATCTGTGAATTGAAATCACATCTGGTGAGCTGGTTTGGTTCAGCGGGTTGCACAGTGAGCCGGACACCTGAAGGCCTGGGCTCTGACGTGAGAGCATTCAGTTACTGTGTGATCTCGGGTAAGTCGCCTAACTTCCCTGAGAACTGAATGAGATAATGTAGGGAAAAGCCCTTTTAAAACCAAATGAAAAAGCTCTGTACAACAAATGTGAGTCAGTCTGCTACCTTCTCTGAAAAGAAAGCTTTCCTTGAGTAAGCATGACAGGGACAAGGGAGAGGAGTGTCCACCTCTCTTAGCACTATCCCTAGGGACTCCCTCCTGCAAGCTTGGCTCTGTCCATATACTTCCTCCCGAGGGTGTCCAAGTCCCAGAGGAGAACACCTACGTAAGCAATGGTACCTTTTCCCCCTGCAAAGAACTACTGTCACTCATTGGAAGCAACCAATGGTTCCTCCATCACTATTAAAAACTCCTTGGATATTAGCCAGAATATTCTCTGCGTTTTGGCCATAGGAGAGGTTAAGGACCTCCAAACAGACACACAAGCATCATTTGGAAGAACTCAAGTATGGCAGTCATTTGGAGCAGTGGAACACATTCCATGGTGCATATTATTTTTAAAAGGAACATCATGTGTTAACACGTAGCCTGGGTAATTAAGAGCAGGTCAGCTTCACGGCTTCAAACAGGGCACGTCATCATTTGAGTACGGCAGCGGCAGAAGATGTTCAGCAAACATAAGCCCACTTGTTTTCCTTTATATGTACATGTGTATGCAGAGAAACACATCTGGATCTCTTTTTTGCTCGTAATGAAACCATAACATTTTGCTTGGATAGTTAATAAAATGCTACAGATGACTTATAAACAACTGTAGTCAATTTAATGCAGCCTTCTTGGGTCCAAGCTAGGACTTGCTTCTCTGCTCAGATGACCACAAGTCCGGCTCTGGAGCCCTCATGT
>CM052453.1:4616413-4650677 GCA_028533085.1 Varecia variegata | reverse complement strand
GAGGGTAATTAAGCCAGCAATTTCTTTGCCAGTGAAATGAGAAAAGCCAGCTCTCAGTAAATTCTGAATTCCACCATGGATATTGCCGAAACAGAACTCCAAGCAGCTGCAGTTCCTCTGTGCTGCCGAATTGACTGTAATTTCCTGCTACCCTCACCCTTACCACACAGCAATCAGTGTACAGAAGTGCAGGATTTTAAGATGATGAATGTTTTATTTCTTAAAATAAACAGTAGCAATTTAGCCACACACAGTTATGTGTTTTACATTTTTTCATAGAGTAAAAGTATATTGGAAACTTCCTTAGTGTCAAAAATCCTTACATGCACTTGTCAAAAATATCAAGTTGACAAGCTAAGATGGTATCAGATTTAAATAATAGACTTCTCACAGATACATTCCATGGAACTTGCGATTGTTTTGTTTGCACTGACCGAGCAATGCCTATTCCCTACTCCTGGCTGGGTATTTTAAGACTGTCAGATTTAACAGTCATGCATTCCAAAAGTTAGGACAAGACCAAAGCGTAAGTTTTGTTTTTGTTTTCATTTGTTTTTTTTTTTTTAAAGTTAACTTTTAGTCAACGTAACAAATTCAAGTCACAGAGTGAGTTTCCTTGAAATGACTTCCCCAGTGTAATAATCCACCTGCATGTCCTTTCCAAGTTTGTAGCACACTGACAGTCTCATCAGACCTGGTTATTATGATGTCTCTTATTGAGACTAAGTTTCGTGGATTTTAAACACACCATTATTTCACTTATGGCTAAGCAAGGAAAACATAGAGTCAATTAAACTACACCATCCATTGTTAGGGTGTTTCCGCATTTCAGAGATGCTCAAAATGAGGGAAAAAAGGTCCATTTTAGAATCCATGAAATTTTAATACCTCCACTTTTCAGAGGCAACTGGTTTAGTGACAGATCAAGTTCACATGGCTACTAAGTGGCAGAAACAGGAGGCACAAGTCTCTTATTTCCAACCTCAGATATTTCCAACTTAGCTTTTCTAGCCTGTGACCTTGTGGAGTCACAATTCTCTCGGGGCTGTATTTTTTCCTCCTTTGTTTCAAGTGAAGTTAACAGTGATAATAACGGAGTATTAGTGAGACACAGAGGGAAGCCTCGCTATTAATAAAAAGGATTCTTTGAATCCACAATGATGCTTTCTGCTCCCTCAAGGTCACTTGATTTCTCTTTTACCAGACTGAATCTAGTGCCTTTTTGCCTAATTATTAAATATAAATGTTCAACTATTATGTGTTGGTGTTTGAAGACTAGAGGGGAAGAGATTTCAGCTCAAATGCACGGCCTTTAGTCAAGGCCATCGAGGTGACAGGTGACGGGAGCCCAATGGAGAATGTGGGAAGATGTCATTGTATGAATGTGACTCATCTTAGTACATATCAGAATTGCATGATATCATGAGCTGACACAGCTAGGGCACGCCAGCTTCATTACATACATAGGATCGATTGTGAGAACTCAGTACAAGGTTTATAAAATGTGATCAGATGCCACTGTAGAGTTCTGTGTTCCCACAGGTATTTCCGAAGGTGTATCACCTGCTCCGTACCCTGTCTTTGGTAGCTCTTAGCATACTTGACGGATTATATAGTTTTTTATTTTTTGTATTTTCAGATCTTCCAAGTCCAAATGCCACAGGCAAGGCATCTTGGTCCTTGCTGCTGTTAGAAATTTGCATAACCTGTTACATTACGCCTTGCTTGTCATAAACGTTAATTAGCTAAGCTTTGCAAGGCATCCAGAGGTCACCCTGGATTTGCTGATGAGGAAATGAAGGGTAAAGATTGGTTTGGGAGCAACCCTTTGAATCGTGCCACATGGCGATACAACAGTGGTTTCAGGAATTAACGCTCATGCTCTTGGATCCATTCATTCTGTTTAAACCTGTGGATTCTACACAGTCTCTGGCTACTTTTTTCTTTCTTCAGAGGAAGCCCCCAAAAAGCATCCCTGTTGTCCACGTGCCCCCAACTCCCGACTATTCCCAACTCCACCAGCTGCTCTAACAAAATCACTCTCCTGACCATGGGCTGAATTCACCACCTCTCCCCAACCCATGGCTCACAGGACTCCCTCAGGAAGCTTCCTGGCCAGGAACTCTCCAGCACTTGATCCCATTCTGCCTTGTGCTTGTGGCTTCACGTGTTAAGGTTCTTTCAGTAAGTTCCTCGTGAGCAGGGGCAGTGTCCTTTTTATTTTTATTTTTTTAGCTTCTACCTCACCTCAATTCACAGATGCTCCTCAGCAACTACTAATTCACATCCAAAGGAGTATGTGGATCCTGTGAGTCTACCAGTAGGGTCAGTTATGTACTTGCAAAACGCATTGAAAACTTCCGAGAATGGCTCAGTTAGGACCAACAGCCACAGTCTAGGGCCAATTCTCTCTGCAAACTACTCCACTTAGATTATTCTAAACTGAGTCATACCATTGCTCATTCTAGAATATTTGAAGTCAATTCATATTTGCATACATTCCCCAAAGATCTAGGCACAACATCTTAGAAAGCCCTCAGGAGCTGTGTGTGCTTCGTGAAGAATATGAACCTGCCATCCATCCGTCAGGAGCGGATGGCCCTAGGTGTTCGAGTAAGCGATGACAAGTGGGAGAACAGCTGGCAAGAGAAGGGACGGCCTTGATTCTGAAAAGACTTGGGCTTTGTTTACCCACATTGCTTCTGTCCCTTCTTTGGATCCAATGCAGAGTGTGCTGGGCTACTGCAGCAAAGTGAAATCTCAGAGTACATGTTTTTAAAATGACAAGCCTTTAAAGAAAGTCAATGCTTTAGGAGACATCGTTTGGATTAAATGATGCTATCATCTTGGCTATTTTACTGTAATTTTAACTGTCTACTATGTGTGAGCAGCTCTGCTAAAAAAAATTTTTGAAGTCCTATGATAAAATGAGATTTACTGGTCAGTCTTATTTTTGGTGTTTATGAGTTTTTTCCCTCTGTTTATACCAGAGGAGGAGGATTTCATTTAACTGGACAGAAGTAGCAGCTCCTATAGATTGACAGGCTTCATTTTCCTTTTAAAAAGAGCTTTGAAATAGAAAGTAGAAGAAAGAAATCTTCTGGTCCTACTATGCTGAGCTCATCAGGATAAAGGAAGTCCTGCTCTTTCAACAAGTCAAGTCCAGCAGGACAGGATGTGAGGATGATCTGGTTGTGACATCTGTCGCCCTTTGACTACTAGGTTTGATACAGTGGTACGATTTCTTAAGTATGTCACAGCAAATTCATAACAATGAAAAAAATGAAACATAACGAATGAGAAAATACAACAGGGACAAATAGCCCCAAGTGTCTCGTGAACTAAGGTACACAAAATTTGGCCCATTATTAATGCTTAACTGGAATCCTTTAATTATTTTCACTTAATTATTTCACTGCATGTAACTCAGGAAAGAAACAGTAAAGGAAACAGGGTGGCCCGAATGGTTTTCTGCATCTTCAGAAAACCACCACCTTTCACGCCTTTTTTGTGGTGTTAGAGGAATCGTCAAACTGTGGGACCCTTGACTTCGGGCAACAGGCAGCTTCTTGCAAAGGCTAAAATCATCACAAGAGTATTTCTTTAAAGCCTGGGATGAAGGCCAGAGTGATGATCCGACCATCCAACCAAGACTAACAGCTCATCCTTCTCAAACAAGGAACTGAAGAGATGAGTGTGGTGGAACAGGAGGGCAGGAACTACCGAAACAGCAGACGTGTCTAGACTGGACTTCGCAGAAGGATCAAGATCTTATGTTAAATGTGCGTAGACAGAAGAGAACTCATTCTTCTCTACTGTCATGATATGGAACTACGGACGCATGGCACACACATTCCAAATCCTGCTGCTGTGGATGTTGTCAACAGCAGCACAAATGTCTACCAAGTTCCTACCATAGACAGGATAGAGAGTGAGGCGGCGGCATGCTGTCTGATCACAGCAAATTCTTAAATTGTCGGTTTCATTTACACCCTGGAGCAGGGAGCTGGTTGGCTGACAAAAATTGAGTAACAAGAAAAAACTAAAGGTACTTGGCCAGATTGCCATGGTCCTTTGGGGAATACACCGATTTTGACATCCCTGCATTTTAACTTTACAGTAACTCAACAGGTATCTATAGGTCTGACGTGTGCAATCTCACGCTGGCTCTTTAACTACTAAGATATGGTTCTTGCATTTCAAAATCTTTCAATCTATTTGAAAAGGGGAACTATGAGTACAAATTATGAGCCTCAATAAAGAAAACAGTAACAACGGGCCTTCGTACCGGCCTCACTGTGCTGCAGCCTGTTTGAAGTGGCTGCTGTGTATTTACTTATCCGATTCTTACAGCTACTCTTGAACTAGCTGATATCATCTGTGTTTTACAGTTGAGGAAACCGAGGCACAGATGGGCTGAAATAACTTCTCTAGGCTTTCACGGCGGAAGCAGCATGCAAGCTTGGAGGACAGTGGTGGGACCTGTGCTGATAGGCGGCAGACACACGCCGCCTCCCAGACAAAAGCTCCAAGCGTTCCAAAGCACTGAGTTTATTTACCTAATGATCATAGTCTGCTCTTGTTTGCACTCTTTCTCCTTTACAGTTTATTTTCCAAACAGCAGTCAGAGTAATAAATACACACACACACACACACACGCACACACACACACATATATATATTTACCCCCCTCCCCGGTATAACACATCATATTTCTGTCTGGCTCAAAACCCTGGCATTGCTTCCACCTCCTGTGGAACCTAAGGGAACTCCCTGGCAGGCCTCCGGGCCCCACATGTCCTGCCTGTCTGAGCTCCCCTCTCTCTTACCCATGTCCCTTTAGTGCCAATGGCCTTTGTATTCTGGGAACACCTGTCACTCATTCTCCCATCAAGCCTTTTGCATGTGCTGTTCTGCCTGTCTAGAAGGCTCTCAACCCCAGATGTTTGCACAGCTCCCTCCCTTCCTAATTCAGATTTCTACTCAGATGTCACCTGTGTGGACGTCACCTTCAGTGGTCATTCCGCTGCCCAGCACTCCCACTCCCTGACTGTGCCTATTTCCTCTATGATGCTCGTCACTGCCCGATACCTCAATTACTTAGGTGTCTGTTGTCGTTCCTGTTGTCAGAATAGAAGCTTCAGGAGAGCAGGGTCTTTATGCTTTCTGTTCACTGCCATAACCCCCGTGACACGCACACAGTCCGGCACGTGATCAGTGCAAGTATTTGATGAATGAATACGTTGATGAAACATTATGTAGAGGAAGATTAACTTATTGGCAGTGAGAAAGTAACTGCCAACAGTTATGGCTACTTTATGCCATCTGTCCTCTCATCCCCATGCTGTTCGGGCTTTGGCTCACTAACCACGACCACATAAACAGCACAACCTATAGCAAGTCTCGCCCAAAGCTTCTTTAGGCAGCTGGTTATGCAAAGGGCTAGAAGCCACTGACATTCTGAATCAAGTATTAAAGGATGACTTTTCATTAGTGAAAATATTGAATTTTCATTCAGGATAACAGCACTTAGAGGTTTCTGAATAGGAAGCGAGTATCAAGGTAAAATGTTCATCCAAAGGGATGGTCACTAACAGGAAGCCTCCACCAAGAAAGGTCTGGTAAGTCAATGTTAAAGCCTATTATGGTTTGGGTAAGTAAGATTTCTTTCCTGGGAGAGAGGAGCAATGCACTGCACAGTCAAGAACAGAGAGGTTCAGAAGCCAGATCCCTCCTGGAAGTGCAGGAATGCCTTTGCAGATGCAAGGCCTTGCTCGTAGGAAAGCACCGATCAAGTGCACCGGCAAGGTCAATGTACGGTCACAGACATCCCCCTACCCCTAACTCACAGTGGTGCCTGATCATGGGGAAACTGAAAACACCACCGAATTCTTTAAGTGCTCTACAAATTTATTCTCAAGATGTCACGGAGGTTTTCTGCAGTGGGACTGTAGCGGTCGCTTTTCCAGTTTTCCGAGAGACTGCACCAACGCTGACGTTGTGGCCTTGCAGGGTGTGAGGCTAATCTCAGAATGCCCCTGACAGAACAGCAGAGGAGTCTCAGGTTATTTTCTAGAGGGAAGGTTTTCTTCCTGGGGCAGGCTTGGAGTTATTCTGTATTTTAATGTTGTCTTGGTCCCTTTGGGCTGCCGTAACAAAAATATCATAGACTGGGTGGCTTACAGGCAACAGAAATTTGTATCTTGCAGTTCTAGTTCTGGAGGCTGGGAACCCAAGATGAAGAGGCTGGTAGACTTGGTGTCTGGTGAGGGTCACATTTGTGGTTCACACACAGCTATCTTCTCACTACAACCTCATTAGTAGAGGGACCAAATGAACTCTCCAGGGGTTTCTTTTACAAAGACACTAATCTCATTCGTAAAGGCTCCACCCTCATGACCAAACCACCACCCAAAGCCCGCATTTCCCAATACTGTAACCTTGGGGGTTAGGAATTCAACATATGAATTTAGGGAGGAATGTAAACTTTCAGTCTATAACAAATATCACAGCAGGCATAATTAAACTAGGGCAGTTTACTCCAAGATGACAGAGGGACATCCAGTCCTTCCCATCTCACAACCACCACCCCTCCTGATTCTCTCAGTACCTGTAGGGAAATTAAACATGCAGGCAACACAGTGGGAAATGAAGTTCAACAGAGCCTCCCCATCGCGGGTTGTGTCCAATTTGGAGCAACTAACACATTTCTCAGTAAAAGTATGTTTCAGCTTTACCCAAGCCTCATCGCCACCTTAGGATTCAAGACATTTTATTATTACTTCATTCCTTGCAAATAAGTATCTGTTTCTTTTAAGGCATCCAAGCAAGGCAAGTATTGAAAACAGAAGCAGGAAGGCACAAGCACAACCATTATTCCCTACACCTGACGTTCCTCCCTGCGGAACATGGGGAAACTTCCCCTAAGTGATTCCAGTTGGAGCCATGGTTCCGATAAACCCGACAGTATGTTTTCAGATGGCTCGGGCATTTCAGGAGCTGAAACTCTCTGATCTAGGTTGTTTGGCTTGAGGATTTGAGGAAGCAAATAGAAGCAGCTGCACTAAGGATTTTCTGCAATTAGATTCATGCAGATTCTGGAAGTTGCTTATTAGGTCTGTCACTTTCAATCCATCTGGTATTTTCATGTTCAAGTAGTATTGCAGGTTGCTCAGTGGGGTCAGTGGTTTTCCTTTTACCTGCTAGACAGCACCGTACGACCGTGAAGGCTTATCTGCTGGAGGCAGGATGCACAATTTGGCTGCCTATTGCAAGGAGCGTGAATTTTTGATTTGTCTGTTTTGAGACAGCACAAGGGTTCCAGTTTAGACCAGTTCAAGACTTAGATATTATTCCCAAATTGTTCTGTGCTTATTAATTCTCATTTTTACTTTCTGCGAAAGGTTCTTTCCTCTGCTGCCTTATGTAACACACAGAAACCCAAGGTAAATGCTACAGGAAACTAGTTTATCTATTATAAAGATGTAGAATAAATTATATGCTAGCTCTAGAAAAATAGAGCTTGACTCCTTCAAGCTTCTACTAAATTTGACGGCTCAAAATTTTAAAGATCACATCCGATCTCTTAGAATGTGCTACTTTTTAGCACGATTCTCCCCTTCTCCTCAAAGTGCTATTTTATAATGTCAGCCTTCGTTTGGATGGAAGAAAATTGAATTCAAAGACATTCAGAAAAATTCCACATGTATTTCACACCCTCTTTCTCCCACTAATTCTTCTCTTTCCTACCGTGGTCCCTTCTCGGTTGGCTGTAAATTTCCAGTGCAGGTTTGGGGATGCACTTATTTGGCAATTTTGTACCTCGTCTTTCTCCCTACCTGCTAGTTAGCTACATGGGATCATGCTAAGTCATGCTGTATCCTCCAGACTATGTGTCTTAGCATCTGCATCTGACCTATTGAGACTCAGAGCAATCTCTTCCAAGGAGGCACACAGGAGGCCTGTGCCAGAGTTTATTGGCTTTTCCCCAGCTAAGTTTATTTAACATGCCTCTTTCAACAATTGATAGAACTAGACAGAAAGTTAGCAAGGATATATTAATAGAAGAACTCACCACCACCAACAACCAACAGGATCTAGCAGATATTTACATAATATTTCACTCAACAGAATACAAATTATTTTCAGGTGCCTATGGAACATATACCAAAATGGTTCATATCGCATGGATTTAAAAACTCAATAAATTTAAAAGAATTGAAATCATAGTGTGTTCTCCAACTATAACGTATAATAATCAAAACTAATTTCAGAATAGGAAAATACTCCAACTTATTAAAACTCAACAGCCCACTCCTACATAATGCATAGGTTAAAAAGTCTCAAGAGAAATAAAAAATATTAAACTGAATAATGAATACACAAGATATTAAAAATTTGTAGGACCCAGCTAAAGCTGTTCTGAGAGGGAAAATTATACCACTAAACGCATTGTAAAGGAAGCAAAGTCTCAAATCAATCATCTAACTTCTCACCTTAAGAACCTAGCAATAGCAAAGCAAAATAAACCCAAAACAAGCAAAAAATGAGTAGAAATAATTAAAATTGGAAATAGAGAAACAATGGAGCTTTCTTAAAAAAAGAAAACTGACAAGCATCCAGCAAAACAAGAGTATGCAAATTGCCAGTATCAGGAATAAAACAGGGTACATTACTACAGACTCTGCAGACATCTAAAGTACAATATGGAAATACTGTACTGTGGATGACTGTATACATGTGTGTATGACATCTTTGATGAAATGGACCACTTCCTCAAAAAACTCAAACTACCACAATTCAACCAATAAATAGAGTTTGAATATCCCTGTAACTATTGAGGAAATGAACTCATAATTTAAAAACTCTCAGAAGAGAAATATCCAGGCCCAGATGGTTTCTTTGGAGAATTTGGGACCCTGATACCAAGTCTCTAAATACAAAAGAATTAACAGCCATTCTACACAATCTCTTTCAAAAAACAGAATGAGGAAACACTTTCCAATTCCCTTTATGAAGCTAGTATTACCAAGATATCAAAACCAAACCAACACATTGACAAAAAACACTGCAAACCCAATATCCCTTAGGAATAAAGACAGAAAAATCCTTAATAAAACATTAGCAGATAGAATTCAGCAATATATATATGAGGAATTATACACCAAGACCATGTAGTAGGGTTGATTACAAGGATACCAACCTGATTCAATACTTGAAAGTCAATTTATGTAATTCATCATCTTAGCAGGGTAAATAAAAACCCAATGGTAATACCATTGATGCAGAAAAAGCATTTGGCAATCATTTATGATAAAAACACTTGATAAAATAGCAATAGAGGGTAACTTTTTTGCTTGCTAAAGAGCATTAAAAAAAAAACCTTACAGCCAACATTATACTTAGTCATGAAAGACTGAATGCTTTTTGCTTTAAGATCAGAGATGAGGCAAAAGTGTCTGCTCCTACCATCCTTAATCAACATTATGCTCGGTGTTCTAGCCAGTTCATTAGGTCAAGTAAAGGAAATAAAGTCACACAGATCAGGAGAGAAGAAATCAAAGTGTACTATTTGGCCAATGACATGATTGCCTACATACAAAACCCTAAGGAATCTATGAAAAACTAGAACAAATTCAGCAAAGTTGCAGGATATAAGATAAACATATAAAAAAATCAACTATATTTGTGTCAGTGTACGCTAACAATGAAATGTATGGAAACCAAAATGGAAATGTATGGAAACCAAAATGGAAAACACGAGGCCATTTTTAATTGCTAAAAAACTTCTTTAGATCTACTCGGGTATAGATCTAACAAAACATGTACAGGATTTATATGCTGAAAACTACATGATGCTGATCAAAGAATCAGGGTGTAGCGCTAGACAAAGAATGCCTAGATTTGACACCAAAAGCAGAATTTTTAGAAGGGAAAATTGATAAATTGGACTTTACTGAAATTGAGAACTTTTGTTTTGTGAAAGACCCTGTCATGAGGATGAATAGACAAGTTACAAATCAGTAGAAAATCTTTACAAATCACATATCCAAAGAACTATTCAGAATGTAAAAAGAAACTCTCAAAACACAACAGTAAAAAAAACCACCCCCCCCAAAAAGAAACCCAATATATAATTTATAAAATGAGCAGAAGACATGAGTAATTTCATGGAAAAGGACTCAAAGATGTCAAATAAGTACATGAAAAAACATTTATCATTAGTCAGTAGGAAAATGCAAATTAAAACCACAAGGAACTAACAACTACACACGTATCAGAATGATTAAAGTAAAAAATTGTGACAAATTCCAAGGCTGGAAATGATGCAAAGAAACCAGATCACTCATAATAATACAAGATGATATTACCGTAATAATACAAAAGGACATAGCTAGTCTGGAAAACTAAACTATTTCTTGAAAAAACCAAACATGCAAATACTACAGGACTCAGCGGTTGCATTCCTGGGCATTATTACAGAGAAATGAAGACTATGTTCATATAAAAACTTGCACAGGAATGTTGAGGGCAGCTTTATTCATTATAGCTCCCCAAATTGGAAATAGCTCAGATATTCCTCAGTGGGTAAATGGTTAAACACATGGTGGTATACCTACACCATGGAATCCTACCCAGCAATAAAAAGTGATGAACTATTGATCCATGCAACAACTTGAGAGACTCTCCGGAAAATTACAGAGAGTTATGTATCCTAAAAGCTTACACCCCATGTGATTCCATTTATGTAAGATTCTTCAAATGACAGAATTACAGAAATGCAGAACAGATTGCTGATTGCCATGGGCTAAGGAGGGTGTGGGGAGGAGGAGGGAGGTGGGTGTGGATATAAAAGGCATTATAGGATAATGTTAACTTGAGATAACCTAAGCAGGTGGTATCCTAATGCAACCTAGCTTGATTTTCTCTGTTGTTCAGCTAAATTTGTATCTTTAGTTGTATGCCTAGATTCATGTTAATGTTCATCTGAGGTATCAAAAGCCCACAGTTTAATCATGTCATTTCTTTTATAGATGCCTTTGCTAGTGACTGTGACATTTAGATGATAAACACTTTCAGATCAAGTACATTGCTGAACACATAATAGGTGCTCAAACAAACCCTCATTGATTGGCCTAGTGTTTAAAGAGAAGAACTTCACTGCAAACAATCATGTTTAGGAAGTCTGATGTGTGTACAATAATGGGCTGAACAAGAAAATGTTAAATCTCCCAACTGTATACCCATTACCTTCCTTTTATGTTAATTAGAACAAATCCATCAAAATTTCTATGTATTATAAAGATGAAAGTTATTGGAAATTGCTCCAATATCAAAAGAACTCAGCATGTACTCCAGCATCTCAGAATGCCCACTCATTTGAATGGGAATGGTCAACGATGTTGGATTACTAACCTGTTCAGTTACTTTACCATTCAGTAACAAAATTTCCTGAAAGAAAATGCCCACGTGTTAGAAATTCAACTTTACACGAAAACATTCTGGATTCCCATATTTCAAAACCCTGCTTCATTTATCTTGAGGCAGCTACCTTTTAATTCCTTCATTTGAAAGGGGAAATATTAATAGTAAATTGGAAATACAGTGATTCTCGCAGCATGGGGTACATGGTACAGGCTGAAATTTATTCATTAATTCAATGCTGTGCTAGGGCAAGACTGCTCTAGTTCGGAGACATTCACCCTCTCTAGGGAGAGATGTTAGTGTAAACGTCTCTGAGATTTTACCATGGTAATGCTGTAACACCCCTGAGAACACAGAGCCGTCGTTTCCCCAAGGAGACAGCGTATCTTCTGCTTTGGACACTTAAGGACACGTTAGAGGGGGGGTGGCCAAATGGCACCTTCCAGGCAGAGAAGATTACTATGATCACGACTTGGAGGTATGGGGGACACAGAACAGCCTACAGCTTGTTGAAGGATTTGAGCTCTCTGCTCAAGGCAGTCAGGCTTGATTTTATTTGATAAAATAAACTTAACATAAAATTTACCATTTTAACCATTTTTAAATGTGCAGTTTAGTGGCATTAAGAACATTCACACTGTTGTAGAACCATCACCATCTTCTACCTGCAGAACTTTTTCTACCTCCCAAAACTGAAACTCTCTACTCATTAAACAGCTCTCCATTCTCCCCTTCCCTGGCACCTGGCACCCAGCATTCTACTTCCTATGACTTCAACTACTCTATACTCTCGTACCTCCTTTAAGTGGGAATCCGACAGTATTTGTTTTTTTGGATTTGGCTTAATTTCACTTACGGTAATGGTTTCAAGTTTCATTCATGTTGTAGTACAGGGATGGGGAACACGTGGCCTTCTAGGTCCTTAAGTGTGGCCTTTTGACTGAATCCAAATATTAGAGAACAAATCCTTTTTTTATTAATACATTTTTGTTTTTTTTTATTTTACCTTAAAAATGAACATATTTAAAATACCAAAGAATAAAGTAAGTTTCAATGAAATAATTCTCCCAGATTTACTGGCATAATTAGAACATTAGTAAGCCATAAGGGCTAAATTGATAGTTGCTATGCTCATTATTTAGTTCTAACTTCCCCTGACTGGCGCCCCTACCGCATGAGGCTGGTTGGTGAGAGTTTATGGGGGTGGAGTACGCCAGTCTGTTATCAGCTTTGGACAATGGTGCACCGCCTCTGTTTGAAGTGGAATTTGTGAATAGTTGCACAGCTCGATAGTATTTTTTTATTCTGTCTGCTTAACAGCCCATCATGTCAAAGAAGTCCAAGAGAAGGCTGAAGGAAGAAAACATTTTTTAAATGAGGTCTGAGAACTGCAGTCTTATCTTGTTTCTGCTAAAGGTAAGATGATCTGCTTGCTTTGTGATACTGCAATATCAACATTAAAGAAATTCAATGCTTATCAGCATTGTAACACTTATAAGGACCACAAATATTTTAAATTAGAGGGAGAGGCACAAAAAGTTGTATTGCAGAAGTTGAAAGATGAAAAGCAAACAATTCTTTCAGTAGTAAGAACTGGAAATAATGCCACTGAAACAAATTATAAAGTAGCTTATATAATTGAGGGGAAAAGAAAAGCCATTCAGTGATGTAGAAATTGTGAAAGAATGCATTCTCAAGTTTATAGGATGCTTATACCCCAATAACATTTCAAAATACAAACACCTGCCTCTTTCAAGGAGAATCGTAACTGATCAGAAGCATGAATTAGCCTTCAACTTAACAGAACTACATGCAAATACTTTAAAAGGAAAATGTGCATTATTCAATTGCTTTGGATGCATCCATTGATACTGACTTGACACAGGTTTTATACTTCATTTGGGTCGTAACAGGAGATTTTTGCTACTAAGAGTTACGCACTTTGGGCACTCAGTGGACCTTCCATGACAGGAAAACAAAGGGTTTATTGTACAGATAAAAAATGTATTCACAGATCCAAATGTTCTCTTTTCATTGTATCTTGCATCAACAAAATCTCTGCTAAAGCTACTATTGTAAACGAGCTTTTGCAACAAGTTATAAGTATTGTTTTCTATATCCACGTAAATGAAACACAGCATCCTCAGTTTTGTAACATGCCAAAGTTGAAAGATGAGTTATATTCAGTGTGGCTTTGCTGTATCATTCTAAGCGTGTTGGCTATCTCAGGGACAGGTGTTAGCCAAAATTTTTTCTCTGCAAGAACAGTTATTTCAATTTTATGAAGAACAGATTCAGTAATGTGAATTACTAAAAGAACATTTCTATAGGAATGCAGCATTTCTGTGTGATGCCATGTCATATCAAAATGACTTGAATAGTTCTTTGCAAGGTAAAACTAAGTCTATATACGGTATGTGGCAAAAAAAATCCAACCATTTTGAAAAAAAGCTATCTTTTTTCAAAACACATCTTCAAGATGAAATTTTGGGTGAATATTTTCCCCAGTTAGCAAAGGTCACTGATGAGCAGGACAATATATGCAAATCATTTGAAGAACACGCAGCTGTCATAGACCTATTAATTGGAGAATTCAATGAAAGCTTCACTGACTTTGAGAATCATAACATCACACTCAAATTAATATTTTGGCCTCACCTAGTTGATTGATATCACCAAGTCATCTAAAGAACCATGGATGGAATTGATTGAGCTCTCAGTAGGTGACATTTTAACATCATTGATACTAAGAAAAGTCCTACTCAAATATGCAAAAACCAGTAGAAAACCCACACCTTTGGCAACATGCCCCCAAAATGCTTTCTTGCTTTTGGGGGCATGAAATTGGGCAACCACTCATTGCTGTGAATTCACACATTCTCTTACTTAACCCAAATCAAGATGCGTTTCAGGTTACAAATGACTAATACCCATCTAGAGGATCAACTGAAACTGCAGACCTGCATGCTACAACCAAATCTTCAAACACTTTCCAACACAAAGCAGACACAACAAAATCTTTAAAAGGTTAGTTACCTTTAAAGTTAACAAATAATTTTCATTTTTGAAATTAAGTACATGGTAGTTAGATTTTTACAAAATAATGTACCTTTTTAAATATATCCAGTTGATGTTTCTTGACTGTAGCTTTATTTGATTACAGCTAAATTAATACAGCCTTCCAGTATAAAAGTTTCCCTACCCCTGTTGTACCATAAGAATTTCCTTCCTTTTTAAGGGTGACTAATATTCCACTGGGTGTGTTTTGTTTATGATGGATACTTGGGTTGCTTCTGCCTTTTTGCTATCGTGAATAATTCTATGAACACAGGTGTAAAACAGTCTTTTCAAGTCCCTGCTTTCAATTCTCTTGGATATACACCCAGAAGTGAAATTGCTGGATCATAAGGGAGTCCTCTGTTTTATGTTTTTAAGGAACTGCCAACGCTGATTTTCACATTCCAGGCAAGGTTTGATGGTTAAAGGGTTTTAAATAGTGAAAGACCGACCACTTTGGTTTAGAGAGCTGACTGCCTGCTCTGCAGAGAATGGATGAGAGGAGACCAGGCTGGAGTTGGGCCGTTATGTAACCAGGTTAGAGATGAAGATGTGACCCAAGGCTGTCCTTTGTGAATGAGGACAGGGGATGCATTGCAGAGATTTTAAGAGAAGTACAGCGAAGAGCTTAATGAAGTTGGAGGTAACAGCATCACTGATCACCAGTCTCTGCCAAGGGAGGAGATTAAGGGAGGAATAAACCCTCAATTACTAAATGAGTTACCTGGGAAGGAGTGCAGAATAGCACAAGAAGTGAGAGAAAAAGAGAGGGGGATGGGGAGGAGGAAGAGAAGGATGAGGGATCCAAGGAAGAAAGGGAAAAAAAGATGATGAAAATGATCTTGGGTCTATGTTTATAAAAATTGATCATGCAAGTCTTGCATGCGACATTTTTTTTTTTTTTAAGAAAATTAAGATGTTCTTGAGTGGTGGTGGAAGAAGCAAGGATGAAAGAAATGTAAATGTTTCCCAACTCAGAATGAGGCAGTTGCTAGCAGAGACCCAGCTACTTCAACCACTTTTATCACTGGGGCTTCACTAAATTGCCTATTTAACTGAGCCAAAAGACCCCACTGGTTTTGTGTGTGAAGGTAATACAAACTTTTGTTTCAGAGATTAGAGATATGAACTCACATTCCAGAAGGATTCATCAATGCTCCATCATGAAAGTAAGAAAATCAACACAGCTTGGGACCATAGGCATCTTGCAGTGTAGCTGAGAAAATCCCGGGATTAGACATACAGTCTGGTAGCCACCCATAATCAGGGCAACATAGGGCCGTCAAGCTTATGTTTTTGAGAGTGGTTAGAATGAAGATTATCTTCCTGAGCATAATGAAGAACAAGAGCAAAGGAGCACCAGATGAATTCAAAACTATTTCTAGTGCAGACACTGCAGGAAACCTCATTTAGTCATATTTTGGAATGGATATGCTATGCTAACAAGTATAATTTCTGTGCAAGACAATTCTGCATCTATTGACTGTGTATAAAGTTTTTGAAACACACTGAATAAAATATATTGAATAGATTTCCAGCGAAAGGGGCTGGATTGGAGTACCCCTCATATTTATTTGCTGGGCTGGGGAAGCCTCCTTGCCAAGCAAGCTCTTCTAACCTTGACCTTGAGAGAACTAAGCTGCCTCACAGAAGGGGCAATCAGTTTTCTAGCTATGATCAGATTTAATTTTCTTTAGCTTGTTCCCTACAGACATTTAAATAGTACTGATTTTCTTACAATAGTCACCAGGGAGCAAACAATACCTAATTTTGGGAGAAAACTTCGTACCATCTGTATAACTAATGCTGTATTTTTATGTGACTTCCTCATTGTCAGTTTGGGAGGTCACCTCTTAGAGGTGAAATCTCTTTGGTTATAACTGTATCTTCAAATCTCACGTAGCCTTTCTTTATTCATTCCCAAGGGCAATTTGGGTCAACTTCTTGCATATTTTGGTTTTTATGTGGTAGCAAAGCCTCTTCACCTCACAGGGTTTAGACATGGGAAAGAAATTGTCACCCTATCCAAAGTCTTTTTTTTTTTTTTTTTTTAAATTTTTTTTTTTTATTTCAGCTTATTATGGGGGTACAAAGTCTTAAACTAATTTGTAACCTACCTACACATCCCCATGTTCTTACCTTCTTTCTCCTTTTCTTTATTCTGCATAACGTGTGTGCACGTTTACATTGTGTATGAGTAATTTCCACGCTGTTGTGTGTATGTTCCCCCTGACCAGATAGATCATAAATTATGATCTCTGGGATGACAGGGAAGGTACTTTGACTTCTTTAAAAATACCCTTTTCTTTTCCAAATTTTGCATGTCTTAAAACCAAAATTTCCTACTATAGTTTTTATTCCCCATATCCTTGAATAATAGGGTTGTTTATAACTTAGGGAAAATCAACCTACTCAACCATCTGGTAATTAGGCAAAAAAAGGCTTATGTTACTCATATTTTAATAGCAAGTGGACATCATCCTACAAAATGATAAACAATTTAAAGTGTTTTAGTCGTCTTTGTTTTATGATATGGTAGGAGTGGATTTTTACCCATGACTTCTCAGAGAATTTTATTGGAAGAATAATCAAATGTGACTTTTCAGATAAGTTATAAAGGTTTATAAGGTGCTAATCATGCTGTAAAAACACTCTAAATTTCTCCCTTGGACCTCTAAAGTCTCTGTATGAAATAGTTAGAAAAATAGGTGTTCCTTCTAAAAATAAAAAAAAAATAGCAAGTATCCAATATATATAAATCTACCACACCCCTCAAATCTGAGATGTATGCATGTAAAGATTTTTAACTAAGGAAACATGAAAAAAAATTATTTTTCTGAAATTTTAGAGTTTATGAGGTTGTTTACTTGAAATTGTCAACTTCGCTGGAAATCTTAACATTTTGCTGACTTTCCTGACATTTTGTTTTTAAGGACAAGCCACAGAGGACATATTAGCACAAATCACTCTCAAATAATTCACATGCTACTCGATGATATTTCTCCAGAATATTAAGATTCCCAAGCATTGCCAAACTAGCATTGATCTCTCATGCCTAGGTGATAATCTTTAGCTACAGTTATTTTTACTTGACATATGAAAATCAAAAATTATTAAAATTCAGGGCATTTATAATGTGTACTGTATCTCATTGAATTATGTAGAAAATGGGGGAGCTAATTGAAATGATTAAATTGTGTGAATTAATGAGTGAAGAAATATGAAAAGTGCAATATGATTGGACAATGTCATAATGATAAATGCTAGACTAAGCTGACATTGAAAAAATGGGGTCTAATTTTTAAATTACCAGTGATAAGGACTCTCAGGGCACTACAAACGTACCTACATTGTCCTAGTTAAAATCTGGAAATCTTAGGGCTGTTTGTCACTCTGGATGATCAAGATGACAAGACTAACATCTGGGAAATTAGTCTAAAAAAGATCCTTCAGAGAGCTGAGGTGTCATTCTTATTAGGTCGAACCATTATTACCCCATTTGGTATTTGGGTTCTGCAGAGTGTGGATCATGTGAAGTAGACTTTACTGAAAAAGTTGGTTGGTTTGAAAGAAAGTTCATCCAGGAGATGTTACGGAGCTCCCTGAAGGGGTTTTACAGGGCCGGGTATTTGGGACACACATCAGAACTGTGTTCCCCGATGACTGGGATTTGATGGATGGTTTGCCACAGCCTTGTTCAGAGGAAGTTGGTCACTACCACCATTCCCTGCTCTCAATTTCGCCACTGTCACTAGCAGGTTCAGGTAAGTTGTCTCTGGGTCTGTCTCTGTTGGGAATTTTGGAGTCAGGGTTTCAATCCCAAGCTCTTTCTCTACTATGTGGTTTTTCCCAAGTCTTGAAGAATAGAAAGATTTTGTATTGAACATAATCCTTAGTCTAACATCTACGTGAATTTGCTCTTTCAGTATTACCTATTTGTATGAATACAGCTGTTGTGTTTCTTTAGACTATATTCCCATAGAAATAAATCTCTAGGTTGAGAAACAGTGGAGAAGATAATAAAAATACAGAAATACAGTAATACCTGCTGTTTATTGAACAATCAATCTTTTTGTGCTTCAGTTTCTTATCTATAAAATGGTAAAGATGTTAGTAACTACATGATTAAATGAGAGAATACATGCCATGTGTGTACGTAGCCCATAACATATGGCCAATACTCAATAAAAGTTCAATACAGCAAGGTACCGCGTATCATGCTAAACATTCTGCAGACATCATCTCATCTGTTCCTGAACACAAGTCTAGAGGGCAACCAAGCTCCTTTCTTGCAGATGAGGAAACTGACTCAATGGCAAATAAAATGATCTGACCAGAACACAGATAAGTAACTCTCCTAGAATTTGAAGCTTAGTTTGCCTGACTCACAGCTCACATTTTCAACTATTTCACTAGTGTAGTAATTTGTTTTTGTTGCTGTATAATTCTTTCAGAATAGATTGCATTGACAGGTAATATAATAAAGACATACTTTCAGCAAATACTTTTTAAAAATAAATGATAAATCAAGTTGATTACATTTCGTTTATCAAAATTAACATTTCATGATGGGAGAACCTAAGAGGTTTTATTTCTACTGTGGGGTATTTGTTTTTCCACAAACTATTTATTGGAATTACTCATTCAATTAGTAGCACGCTGGCTTTCATTGTTACATAAAAGAAGTCATGCAATGACAAAGTATTAATCAAAAGTAGACTCCCTAAAATGATCACAAAGTTTGCGATCTTTGTATCACAAATATTAACTTTATTTTCTCATTCTTATGGTGAGCTATTTGATGCAAAGATACTTTTGTGTAATTTAAAGGATTATGCATAAAGACCATCATTACTAAGTTATTTGGTATTCACTATAAAACCTTTAATCATGATGAATTAGGTATAAATATGGATATTGTATTAATGATTTCATCATAATTTGTCAGTTAAATCATCTATTATTTCAGTATCTTTTCCAATATGCAAAATATGTTTTGCTTATGAAACATCCAAAGTTAGGAAAAGAATGAAAGCATTTTCTTTTTTATCAGAGGGTAAGTTGTAATACTCAGTGGAAGGATGTGGCCACAGAAGTCATGAAGAAGGCAGTCTAAAACTACCCACAGTTAGTAACACGAGGTACGATATTGTGTTTCGATTTGAAGTTTCTAGAGGCTAACATAGAAAGCTTCAGAACTAGTCCACTCCATGCAAGACCAAACCAACCAGGCTGTCATTTCGCTTTTTAAATGGCTGAGACATAACTTAAGAGAGAGAAGCTTTTGACTTTAAATAACCACCCAGTTCCTTCATGTTGCTCCCACTTCTGACATGGTCACTTGGCCATTCTACAATTTGAATTTTACATCGGCGAAGTAAAATGTTGCCAAATCACGTCTAATAAAGCCAAATATACGAACCAAGAAGAACTCCTTGAACGGACAAAAGACAACACTGAAGCATCCCACATTGCTCTGAGAGCCATTCCAGAAATCACAGGAACCCAGCAAGACAATGTCAACTTCTGGAACTTGTCTATTTGTCCTGATGGGCTTTCCCTGTGCAATGCTTCTAGAGTCTCTGGTCAAATGAAACACATGTCCAGACACATACTATGGAAAGGGAAATTTAGATTTTTATTACGAGAACGAGAAGATGGGGCAGGAAAAATATAGTCAACCCAAGTATCAACTTGTTGCTTTGAGCTTTTTATAGTATTAATAATGCTTCTGTTTCCTTTTTCCATCACTGACCTTTAGCTGACAGATTGTTTCCATCATTGTTGCATCCTTCTTTCAACCTCCTGTCAACAGCTTCCTAAATTAAGATACAAACCTCCAGGATGAGAAACCCAAGGATGTTTACACCTAGATTATTTTTTAAATACAAAAATCCAAAATGCTGCAAAGTTTGAAATTTTTTCAGTACCACCGACACGACACTCAAAGGAAATGTTCATTGGAGCATTTTGGGTTTTGTATTTCAGATTTGGGATGCTGAACCAGGTAAGCATAATGCAAATATTCCAAAATTTGAAAAAACAAAAACAAAGTCCAAAACACTTTTGGTCTCAAGCATTTTGGATAATGGATATTCACCCTGTAGTATACAATAATGAAGAGTAAACGGTATGCAATGGTGTGAATTACCCTTGTACAGAAGATAAAAAATACAAGTTATTGTGGAAGATTCATCTGAGCTGTGGTGTTTAACAGTGGCTGTCTCTAGATCACAAGATCATGACATTAAAAATGATCCTAAGGACAGTAAGCTTTTCTATGTGCATCTGCCTGCGTTCTTGTGTGTCTGTGTATGTTTAATTAATCAATGAGAAAAAAATGGTTAGAGTTCTTTACTTCTGTGTTAATGTTATCTGTTCATTATTTTCCTTAGTGCTTTGTCTAATCCAAATTTCATAGCAAGAGACTTAGGACTCCCACTTCCCTGCTAACCACCTGTACCACAGACTCTTGGAGATTCTTTGACTTTCTTGGGAGAATGAAGAGGATAATTTAGAGAAGCTACAAAGTTTCTTCAATCTCAAGATGCTGTTATTCTACATTTCTACTCCACGCTCTAATGGATGCAATTAACTCATTTTAAAATGGTGTCTTTCTTGACCTGACTGCCAGGTGGAGATTTCTATCCCTATTTCTGATCACAAACGATGATTACAGGGGTAATTTCACTTGCTCTCCTGTTTTTTCCTCCACATTGGAATCGTCAGACTTTCTATTTTTTACAAAAGCAAGCTTCCTATTTATCCCGATTGTGATGTGGTTCTAGGGCTCTGCTTTGCACTTTTGTGCCTATTTTAGAAATGGTTATGACAGAGACAGTGAACGTCAGTGACGATCACGCCAACACTCCTGGGAGTATTCTGGGAAGAGGTGCTACATAAACACAAAGCATCCTGCAAAACTGGTCGTATTCATCTTCTTAACATCTCATGGAGGTGGGTGCGCTGTGAACATTGTTAACATAAAGCTGCTAGCGCTACAAGTAGAACAGAGATGATTTCCTCTCACCGCATGAGAAAAAACAACTTTTCCCTCACATTTCTTACGAGGAATTATCCCTCAGATTGCTTCGCAAATGCCAGCCTGTGTGCATTTGTCCGATCACTCACACATGTGACCAGAAGACTCATTTGGAAGAAAAATGATATCCTGAGCTTAAAAGTTTACATATGTATGGGTGCTTCCCACAGCAAACAAAACTGGAAAAGCTTAATACGGCATACTGAAATGACAACGTATAGACGTGTGTATTAGAGAACAGCATCTGTTGAACAACGAAATGAATACGTTACCTCTGGACACTGACATCTTAGAAACGCAGGTCCTTGGCATTACTCATTGCTTTAAACATTTTAGTCGAGATTCTATTGCAACAACATGAATTTTATCTAGCAGTAAGCCTCAGAAATGGCAGGCAATGTAATTAAATCTATTATCAATGACTGAATGAAGAGTTGACTCTTATGTAAGGCCAATCCCCTTGGCAGACCATGTAAAAAATATTACTTGGAACGCCCCAGTGAAATGTCACAGCGTCCCTCCAGGGTAATTCCTGGTAGCCTCGGAAGAGTACATAAGGAGATAGAGTACAGGCTGCTCACGAAGCATTATCGAGAAGTTATGTGCAAATTCAACAAAAGGGATATTTTCATTGTGAAATACCCTCTTTCTCAGGGCTGATCTGGAATGTAGAATTTTAAAACAAAGCCCATATCCAGGAAAGCAGATATAGTGCCTGCCTAATTGTTAGGTATACTAATTAAGCATGGCATTTTATGGTGTATGATAGTGTTATATTTGGTATGTTTAATTTTTAGGTTCATCACCTGTTAAAAGTTGAATTAGCAATTGTGGTTATTAAAATGTACAAACATGGCCAGCTCAGATAGACTGGGGATAAGTTTGTATTCCTAACCTACCAGAGGATCACAAGTACATTAGTTAAAAGGCTATCTCCAAAAGGAGTAAAACGTTTTCACTTGTTAAGAAGGAAACTTGTTTTCTTTATAGAATACTTTGAATTGATTAATTTGCTGAATTTTTGGAGTCTTCCTTTTAGGTTTTCATTGGACAAACACAAGTCTGGGCACCCGCCTAATGGATGAGAAGTTTACAAAAATGAGATCAATCGTAGGGAGACCTGACTGTGTCTTTATTTCACTGCCAAACTAAGGTTAAGCAAAACTTGAGACACAAGTAACCGTCTTAAAATTTTCTTAAACTGGTTCATTTTATTTATGTGGAAAGAAATACGACTTTTTCAGATCTTGAGGATCATAAAAGCAAATATAAAACTTCACCCACTCCCAAGTATGTGCAGTCCTCTATTTACATACGGAAGATATATGTTTTACATATACACTGAACTCCCATGTGTTACCAGAAACTATGTTGTCCTTATCCTGACTTATTACATCTTCAAAGTGCTGCCTGAGACAGTACTATTCTCCCCATCTGATTGATGAAACCATAGATGCTGGGACTGGTGATCCTATGACATTTTAGGTAGTAATGTAACGGAGTTTGATTTGAACCCAAGTTTGACTCCCAAGTTTATTTTATTTTATTTTATTTTAGTTCTACTAGTAGTGACTGAACTATTTACCAAACCTTTTGTCTAGATTCTACCAGTGGGATTTTAACTTATAAAATTAAAGTGGCTGAGAGTCAACCCATAGAGGCCAAAGCTAGAAAGTTTTTATTACACTCACAGGGCAGAGCCACATGGGGCAGCACCAGGCCTGGGGAGGAGGCAGAGGGAGGGAGGGAAAAGCAGGGCCCTGAGCTCTTCTTCTGTTTTTCTTGGATAGAAAGGGGCGAAGGTCAGGGAGAGGTGCCCTAGATGTCCAGTACCTGGCACAGGGGCTACTTAGGGCAGGGAAATATTACCTCGCTGGGCGAGTTAGATAAAGGTGGTGGTTGGGTTAATGGGCTTTGCATTGGTTGGTTTGTGTATGAAAGTTCTGTTCATGGGCAAGTTGTTTCCTATCTTAAGGAATCAGTTTCAGGAGGGGCCACCTTTCCAGGATTAGCAAGATGCTCCAAAATGTCCAAGTATCAAAATACAGAAAATAAAAAGCATGATGAATACACTGTTTGCAAAAGAAAATTATCTTTGGTATAAGTTTGGTAAATGGTGTCAAATTTATACGTGGCCTAAATATTCACAATGCCTATTAGCATATTGCAGGTCACACAGAAGTCCTACAGTAAAGGGACCTTTTGAACACTGTCTAACCCACAGTTTCTTACGTTGGTTTGACTATTTGCAACCAACACCTACTAACATTTAGCAGAACATTGATGTCAAGAAACCACTGTTTGGTAAATGCCTTCCTTAGCCAACTTTTCTCATATTTTAAATTGGGTGAGTTTTATCAATCTATAGTTGAACATTAAGCATAATATATTCCATATATTTTGTGCATTAATAATTTCTAATGTTCCAAAAAAAGTAACACATGCATTAGGATATTTTGGAACTAGTCTTCTTCTAACAATCTTCCCCCATGCAATGGAAAGTGAATATATAACCAACCACTTCCAAAATGGAATCTTCTCAAAGACATTTACTATGCAAACCCTTCTTTCTCAAAGATACCAAGCGTATGCACAAATCAGTATTGTTCACCTACTTATAGCAATTCCTATCATGCTAACTCATATCTGCTTAAAAAGACAAGACAATGATTCTTAATAAGGTTAAGAACATCCAAAATGTTGCTATTGAGGATTCAGAATCAGGCATTGCTAGATGTAACTTTTGCCTAAATTGGAGCTTCTACGTATGCACTGAGACCTCATTCTGTATTATTTCATGTACTGCTAAGTCTGTGTTTCTGCCAGTGAATAATTATTTTGCGTTATTAGGAGGAAAATGAAGCGTAACATCTGCATGATTTCCTTCATAGTATCAGAATTGAGTCGACAATTTACAATTAAAAGGGGGAAAAATATCACACAAAATCTTGAGATCTAAAAACAAAGAAAATATATTGTTTCTCTTTCTCTTCTCCTTCCCAAATCTTTCCGACCCATTTTCAGTTTCCCAATAGTGTCATATGTCACCCCAATGGGCAGGATACTGGCAAAACTTTTAGTCCTTTCTGAGTATCTGTGACTGGGACGTTATCTTCAAGTCTAAAATGATCCAGCTTATAATGGGGAAACAAAATGGGAAAGTTGATTAACCTCAGTGTTTGGTGTTGAATTACAATTGAGAGAGTTTTTCTTTCCTTTGTTGTGCCTTTCTTACCCTGAAGAAGTCTTTTTATGGTGGATGAAAGTGAGGACTCATTTAATTAGCTATCTATTCATTCAGTAGATATTATGAGTCAAAATGCTCAAGGTATGTGATGGAAGACAAAATTTCTTTGCTACGGAATGAATTCTGAAGCAGAGACAGCTAACATGCAAATAAACGAGCATATAAACAAACACAAAAATATATAGAAATAAATGATCTACAGCCAATGCCTCAACATGATGGCAAATGACTTGTGAGCTACTCTAGATTTAATGGTTGCTAAGGAGGCGATTACTGAGACTGAATGGTAAGAAAGGGCTAGGGAAGAACATTCCACTTGAATCTTTATTTCAAAGTACAAACACTGGGCAAAACTATCATCTGAATGGAACTCAGGTATAAAACAATGATAAAAAAAAGATTAACAGTGTTTGGAGACTGGGGAAAATAAGCTGATGGATGTTTAGAAAACAGTTCTCTAAAGAATGACTTATTGGGATTCCCACTTTTGAGTTTTCTTTACAATACAGTTTTTAGTGTATGGTACAACTAACATGGAAAATCTAATTCTCATTTTCCAAAGCAGTCATTCTCATCTTCAAATGCTTAAGTTCTATACATGGTGAGTTTGTTCCCGTAATTTGGGATCATCTTGTCCTTTACAGTAATGATTCTCAAGTTAGGTTGCGTGTTGCCCACTTGGGAAACTAGTAAAGATATGAATACCTCACCCACATCGCCAGTGACTCCAGTAAAGACTGCATCTTGGTGCTCAGGAACTCTGAGCTTCTACTAAAGGTTACTTGGTGTATTGCTCTGATTTATCCTCAACTTGAAAGAGCAACCCGTTAGGCCAGCTGCGTTCAGGGAAACAGCTCCATTAGACAGGGAAGAGCTGGTTCTCTAATCAACTTGGACACTGTGCTAAGAGGGATCCACTACACCAGAGCTTTTGCAAAGGGATTCAGGGAGGTCTTGGGTCCTTCAACATTACTCAGAGGCCTGTCGTTGGGCGAGGCCTTGGGCTCCCATATTTATGTAGAGTAACTCTTCTTTGACTGTTTTATATATTGAGGTTACATAGATTAATTTGGTAGTGAAAAGATTCTGCTTTTAAATAAACTAACCACCACTGAGCTATGCGGTAGAGAAGGAACTAGGAACCATATTTCCATAGACCAGGTGAGGCCCAGATTCATAAATCAGATTGCAAACACCACAAATCACAGATGAAGTCCTGGGAGCCGAACTATCCATCCGTCAAGCTTGCTCGTGCTTGGTTAAGACATTTAATGCAGTTGTGTGTTCTTTGCACACGAAAAGGTGAATAGGGTAAAATTGTGACTAACAGTAATAATAATTTCCATTTATTAAGGAACTATTAAGTTTCAGAATTGCACGTTGATACAATTTATTCCACATAATGAATCACGAAGGTGTTAATATTCCCATTTGCTAAGTGAATAAATTTGAATTTGGAAATATTAACTAACTCGCTCAAGGTTACCTGGTAGACCTAAAACCTAAACCTAGGTTCTGTGTGGTTCCACAGCTCATATCCTTAACCCCAACCAAACCATACCTTGGAACAAGCAGGGCTCCTGGCCTGTTTTCAGTGGTGAGGAATATAGAAAAGTTGATGAAGTAGTAGCAACACTTACATTTCATTCCCATCCTAACTGTTATGCAGTTTGCAAGTGAGTCTAGATAAACCATCTCTAACAACAGCTGAGGAAATGGATTAAGGTGCCTCTTTATTCTCCACCTCTCTCAGATTTTAAGAAACAGTCCTACCTTGAGTGGACAGGAAGCAACGGAACAATCAAGGCAGACACGTGACTTGTCAATGAGATCACGAGAGAGGGGTATATAGGGAGCACGAATGAATGAAAGACTAGGAAATCCTTCCAAGTTCACCAAGCCATACCAAACCAAACACTTCAACCTGTTTTTTGTGGATTTACCCCATTATGGCTCCCAAACCAGGTAAGATATTCAGTTGCTACCCATGATTTATACTTTGCTGTGAATGCTTTTAAAGCTTAAATTGTCCCAGCCAGAAATGAGGCAGGTCTGTTTCCAGAAATCTCGGGGGCCAAAGAAAAAGCCTGTTCCCGTGTGTCCAGGAGGTATAGACCTCTTACAGTTACAATCCCTGAATGGGTATCTGTATCTGTCATTCTGATATAGTGATTTATTTAGAATTCTCTTGTGTACTATATATTCATGGTGAATCTAAATAAAACTGAAATGTGATTTTCCTCTAACGAGTATGTATCTGTATTTTTAGGTTTGGGCGTATTTAGAGAGGGCTTTATCTTCTGTAACTGATTTTTTATCCAATCTAAAGTTAGACATAGTGACAATGCCTCACCTGCATTAGATGCTGCAAAGAGAAATGTGTACAGTAGGTCGTTTCCTTCTGAAATAGGAATTTTCTGGTAAATGTTTGACTCTCAGTATGCACAAATCAAAAATACAAAATGTGTAATATACTTCATGATGAAAATGTATACCTGGGGTTGTAAGCTTTGATAAATAAAAACAGCTTATCATTGGCCAGATTCCAGCTGTTGGCGGGTACAAACTCAAAATGTATTTGAGAACTAAGTAACATTGGGGTCCATGGTTTTTCCTATCCAAGTCCTGGCTTTACCTGCTGACAAAAATCAATTTATGTGCTACACAAAATAATCTCCAATCAGACAAAGGAGAGAAAAGCTAATGGCCATCTTTTTCCTTAAAGGGCATGTAAGAAAAAAACCTGCTTATATAGAATCTGATATCAGGTAACATTTTTAATTGATGTTCAAACAATGATTCAACAGTGAGGAGGGAAAATCAAAACCACCTCAGAATGAATCTTATCTCTACAGCATTAAATTGTATTACAGACACTCTGAGCACAGAAATAATAAATTGTCACATTATGCAAGGATCTATTTTCCTTAGGAAACAGTTATTCTTAGTAAAATAATATCAGGAATGTAAAGGTTGCTATGCTACAGGGCTTAAAAATATCATGAATCCTATCTCAGGGGTTACCAAACTCTTTCTATAATAAAGGGCCAGATAGTAACCATTTTGGGTGTCGCAGGTCTCACACAGTTTCTATGTCATTTCTTCTCTCTCTTCCTCCCCCCCCACCCTTCCCTCTTAAAAAATGTGGGCCTATTAATCCTAATTTACCATTTGGGGGAATTGTGTAGTAACAGGGCTCAGCCCAGAAAACTGCTGAGTCAAAAAGATTATACATGGTGAGAATGCAAATGTGATTGATGAGGTTTATAATTAAGAAAAGGATTAGCTTCAAAATTTTGGATGTCTGAATGCCCACCAGGTGTTTCTATTTTCTTCACCTACTTAGCTGTGACTATGACCTGGGCAAAGCAGAGAGAGGAAACATTTCTGGGTCTACCCATTGTATTCCAGCTGTCATGCAAAACACTGGATTCACAGGCAGTGCCAGCAGTGGGGTTGCATTTTCAGGTCTCCATTATTTCCAACAACTTTTTTTTTAAAACATGGTAAATTTATGCTTTTTTTTCCCCCTTCATCTTACAGGATGTGTTGAGAAAATGTAGCTTAAATTTTCAGTTGGGGGCCAACCTAGGAATGTGGAATGGTTATTGATTTTAGCCCCATGGTTTCAGGCCTGTTGTATTTGTTCATTTTAAAGTACCACCCAAATGATAGCTAGGTTAAGTATTTTAAATGATCTGTCTCCCTTTCTCCTGCATTTAAACAGACATTTGAGTTGGCTGTTATGAAAATAAATATTTAAGTAACCCAAATATCGAACTTTTTTTAGGTGAAAATAAATTTTTATCACATTACTTTGTCCTCACAATATCTGATTTACTAAAGGAACACTTAAAAAAAAAAGTTGGTCATCAAATGAGGTATCTGAAAGAACACATATGACCCTTGAACCTGATCATTTAAGCCAAAACGGGGACAACAGTGATGGTTTACTAACCCTAGAGAATGAACACAGGAAATATAGAAAATCTTAGCTCTGAAAAAAAAAAAAATAGCCAAACAGTATGATTGATAAAAATGCAATGATTATTATTTTAGTAAGTATTTTATAATCTTTTAATGCCTGGAGGAGGAATAAATTTTCCCACCAGGAAGTCGGGTATCTGTTAGAGCATTTGATACTTTTTTCCCCCCCAAAACTTGCATGCCAGCAAATATATTTAGTGCAGATTTTTCAGTCACCATAAAAATCTTTTGGTTAAAGATACTTGAGAATAGGATACCCATTCAAATATTGATGTTGGAGTCCTAGCCAGATGGGATTACTCTGACACCCCAGATGGGATTACTCCTTTCTAGTTTTTGGAGCTAAATCCCGTTTCCCCAGCAGATGTTAATAGACATGAGAACAGTGTTAACATCCTCAGCTGGGTAACAAAAGGCAGCCTTTACATTCAGTTAGCTCTTTGCCTGTGCATCTAACTTACTTCTTAAACATCTTCACAATAAAAATAAACTTGAATCATTCCTACTACGTGACTGGACCTACTTGGGGTGAAGCAGAGGGAAGACTGTACCATTAACGCTCAATCAGAAAGCAGAGCTCCAGAAAGATAAGTCATCTTCCCTGTAAACATAAATGGCATTATAATTGAAACAAGTGGAAATCATGTGATCGTTGCCCAGGGTATTCTTGAGTTGGAGGCAATTTCCCAGCTTATTTGTTCATTTCTCCTTACTAATCTGTGCTAACCAACTCTCCGGAATGGGCTTTCAGGAGAACAAAAAGCCAGCCATGGCAGTGGAGGAAAGCAGCAATCTATAGTTAACTTTAGCAGAACCAGGTGCCAAAGTGACTCAGAAGGGATGGTATACAAAATAAAAAGAAATTGTCAACAACCATTACAAAAGAAAGAGCCCAACAGCTTAAAAGTAGAATATACCAAAAGAATAAAAGGAAGAAAATGTCTGCCCACTCAAAGAAAAATGTACTCCCATGATCTTAATTGCTCACAGTTGGGAGCTTAAGGGTTTATTATTTAAAAGTCAAACCTTTTATGCATAAAAAAATACAGAGAGTCTGAACAGAGTGTTAACAAGTAACCAGGAGCACTTCTTGTTAGCCTCAAATTATGGTACCTATGAGGACTATGTATACTGAGCGTGAGTTAGGGAGAAATATGTTTTCATTACAGCACAATGTGCTCTTTGTCCTCCTTCTACCAATGGATTGATTGCATTTGTTAGCCAGAGGGAGGCCCTCAAATTATGTAACCGAATTCCCTTTCTTCCTAGACAATAATGCTACCCTGAAAAGTTGATCTGGAAGCAGAAAGAGAAAATTGCTTTTCTACTGTTTTCTTCTTTGAGTGGCCAAGCACAGGAGCTCCAACTATGTTGCCGATACTTGACCTGTGATGTTGATAATGCAATACCATCACCAGTGTTACACGTCTCCCTCCACGTGAGCGATGCAGAAGCAGACCAGTGTGGCAGAATCAATGACTACAAGTGTCAGAGAACATGGGATGTAATAATAGACCATCAAGAATCCTTACTCCTGAGCAAGGTCTGTTAATCTTTTTGTGCCCATCAGCTTCATTTTTAGAGGGGGCATATCCTAACTGCCCTACCAAAATCAAACATGTACTGAGAAATGCACAGGGAAGTCACTCCATGTGTTCACAAAAAATGTGCTCTGGAAATAAAAATTTAGAGACTTGTCCAAAATATGGCATGAAAGGATCCTTTTCACCCACTAAGAAAAAACTCCTTAAATGCTCCTTGGAATACTGTGGGCATTCTGACATTGAAATATTCTCAGTCTGCCCTCTTTCCTAAACAAAACACAATCCCATTGGCCTCTGTGTTGGGAACATCATTCCTAAGTCACCAGTGAAATCTTTCAGGTCTACTTCTGAAGTCGATCCCAAGGCTGCCCTGTTCTCACTGCTTTCCCAGGCTAACATCTTAGTCCAGGCCTCCTTATCTCCTAACTAGGACTAACCTAACTGTTGTCCTTGTTGCCACCTGCTTCTCCCTGATAGTCTACTCTCCACAGAGCAGCCACAGGGGTCCTCAGTTCAAAACCCTCCTGATGACAGCCTCTTATGCCAAGAATTTTATCCTAAGTCCCTAACCAGGTCCCACAAAGTATTCAGGCTATACAAACATATTTCTTCCTGTTAAATGCTTTAAAAGAGAAAGGATTGTTCATAATAAAACCAAACTGTATATTGCTATAATAGCTCAAAAACCAAAGGTAAATGGAAATATACTTTTGGAAAGCTAATTATATTATCTCTGAATAGACCAGAGTAAGTTTAAAATGCATGTCATAATTTAAAAGAATCATGAAAACATAATGCAGGGAGAGGTAATTAGAAAACCAACGAAGACATCAAAATGGAATTTTCAAAAGCATTTGATCAATACAAAAGAAAAACAATGAAAATAGAATGCTACTCAAGAAAAGAGGGACTTTATTGTGAAAAAAGGTCAATGAAATAGTAATAGGTAACAATTATAAATGTATGTACACCTGAAATGTAGCTTCAAAATACATGGAACAAAATTTGAGAGAACCTAGGGGGAGAAATAAATCTATCATCATGGATGGCAAATTTATACCACTCTCAGTAACTGATAGAAGAGAGACACAAAAGAGAAAAAAAAGACAGTGGGAAAATAGAAGATCATAGGGACACTACAAACCTAAATGGAAATTACAGAACACTACACCAAATAACTGTGGAATACATTCTTTTTTCACCAAGCCATATGTTGGGACATAAATCAAAAGACCTTATTGAGTATGTTTTCTGAGCACAATGGAATTAACTTAAAAATCAGCAAAAGCAAAACCTCTAGAAAAGCCCCAAATATCTAAAAGTTAAATAATACACCTCTCAAAAAATCAATGAGAAAAACAAGCAATCACAAATGAAATTAGAAATTATTTTGGATCGAATAAATTGAAATTTGTTGGATAAAACTGTAGTAATGGTTGGGAGAAATTTATGTTTAAAGGTATATATTAGACAAAGAAGAAAGAGCTAAAATTAATTATATAAGCTTCTACCACAGAAGGCAGAAAAATGGGTCCCCAAAGATGTCCGTGCTTTAATCCCTGAAGCCTTTAGATATGCAACATTAGATGGCAAAAGGAACTTTGCAGATGATTAGTGGCATGGACCTTGAGACAGGGAGATTATCCTGGAACATCTGGGTGGTCCAGTCTAACCACATGGTTCTCAAAAGTGGAGAACCTTATTGAGTTGGATATGAGAGAGAAGGATGAAGAAGGGAAATTTGAAGTATGAGAAGGACTTGACCCACCACCACTGGAGATTGAGGAGGCAGTGTATAGGTCAATGAATGTGTGTGGTTTCTAGAATCTGGGCATGGTCCTCAGCTGGTGACAAGATCTCAGTCCTACAACTGCAAAACAAAACAAAACAAAACAAAACAAAAAATGCTTCCCTACAGCCTTCCGCACACAAGGAATGCAGTCCTGCCAACACTTTTAGTCGGGTGCTGTATGTGTCAGACTTCTGAATCCACAGAATTGTACAATAATAAACTTGTATTGTGTAAACCACAAAGTTTGTGGCACTTTGTTATGGCAGAACTATCAAACTATATAAAACTAATAGACTGATTTAAAAAAAGAAGTCACAAACTACCAATCCTAATGAAGGAGATACTACTACAGATCCTATAATATTTAAGGGACAAGAGAATAGGAGAATTTTATTGCAATAAAGATTGAGTATCCTTTATGCAAAATACTTGGGACCAGAAGGGTTTTGGATTTTGTTTCATTTTGAAATATTTTCATACTGGTTCAGCATCCCCAATGTGAAAATCTGAAACCCAAAATGCTCCAATGAGCATTTCCTTTGAGTGTCATTGTTGGTGCTCAAAACATTTTAGATCTTGGATTTTCAGATTAGGGTGATACTCAACATGTACTTGAGATAACTCAGATGAAATATACAAATTCTTTGAAGATAAACAACCAAAGCTAGCGTAAGAGGAAATAGACAATTTAAGTAACTCCATATCCTGTAATGAAATTCAATTGGGATTTTTTAAAAGTCTTTCCACAAAAATAACCTCCAGGCCCACATACCTTACTGGTAAATTCCATCCAACATTTAAGGAAGGAAAAAAATACCAATCCTACACAAAATCTTTCACAACTAGAGGAGGAAGGAATACTTCCCAACCTATTTTATGAGACTAGTATTAGTCCACACCAAAGACACTGCAAGAAAAAAAGGCACCAACCAGTGTCCCTTATGAATATAGACACAAAAATAATATTAGTAAATCAAATCCTTAGTACATAAAAGGACAACACCCTTTTATTATTAAAAAAAACTCAGCAAACCAGGAATAGAAAGGGACTTACTTTGTGTGATAAAGGATATGCATAAAAAACCCCTCACACTCTATGACGAGAGACTAAATGTTTTTCCCCTAAGACTGGAAAATATGTCAAAAATGTTCACTTTCATAATTTTTATTTATTATTTCACTGGAAGTCCTGGATATTTCAAACAGTTAAGAAAAATGATAAAAGACATACAGATTAGAAACGGTAAAGTGTTTTGATCAATATGTTCATGTTTAGAAAATCCTGATATATATTTTTTTAGAAGTGATGTTAATATACTTTAATGCTCTTTGAGCAACATTTTTTTTTATTTCAGCTGATATTTGAAAATACCTACTGTAACCAATAAGGAAATTTGTCAAGATGGCCACAAAAGTCAATAGTATTTATGTATAACAGCCAAAAACACTTGGAAAAAGGAATAAAATACAATTCTACTTAAAGTAACATCCCAAAACATTATACAAGTATACTTAGGGATAAATTTAACAAAGATGGTGAAATACTTCTATATTGAAAACTACAATCCACTGCTGAAAGAAATTGGAGAACTAAGTAACTTTACAGTTGGAAGAATCAATATAGTTAAAATGTCAGTTCTAGAAGTTTAACTTTATATTCAGTGCAATTTTATTGAGAATTTCAGGAGATTTTTTTTATTAGAGTAAAAATTTACAAGCTAATTCTAATGTTTATATAAAAATTAGAACTTAGAATAGCCAAAGCAATTTTTAAAAAGAAAAACAAAGTTGGAGAACTTACACCACCTGTTTCAATACGTATTATAAAGCTAATTAATATGGTATAGAAGTAGTGAAAGAATAAGTGTATAAATCAATGGTACAGAATAGAGTTCCAGAAAACACCAACATGTATACTGTCAACTGATTTTTTTTTTTTTTATTTATTTTTTTTTAATTTCAGCTTATTATGGGGGTACAAAAGTTCTGCATAGACACATTGCCCATGTCCCTCCCAATCCCCCGAGTCCGAGCCTCAAGCGTGTCCATTCCCCAGACAGTGCACATCGCACTCCTCCTGTAGGTATACACCCATCCCCGCCCCCACCCCCGTCCCCCCCAAGTCAGAACTTCCAGCATGCCCATTCCCCAGACAGTGCACAGTGCACTCA
>CM052453.1:4591543-4615913 GCA_028533085.1 Varecia variegata | reverse complement strand
TAGAATGACTTATGTTCTTCTGGGTAGATGCCCAATAATGGGATTGCTGGATCAAATGGAAGGTCTACTTGAATCTGTTTAAGGAATCTCCATATTGCTTTCCATAAGGGCTGTACTAGTTTACAGTCCCACCAGCAGTGTACAGGAACTGTCAACTGATTTTTGAAAAATCGACTAAAGTAATTAAATGGTGCAAAGAGTAGTCTTTTTAGTAACGTTGCTGGAGCAATTGGCTGTCCATATGACAAAAAAACTGAATCTTAATTTTTACCTTATACCAAACATAAAAACTCAAACTGTACCATAGATCTGTATGTGAAAAACAAAATTATAAAACTAATGGACAAACACTTAGGAGAAAAATCTGAGTTGTCTTCAAGTAAGAGGATGATTTCTACTTTGTCTATGTAAAAATATGAACCATGAAAGAACACAAATTTTTATGTTGGTTATGGGGTATATTGGTTACTTGGATTTATTAATCCAAATGAAAAATGCTTCCCTTGAAAGACACCATTAAGAAAAAAAAAAAACAGGAAGAAAAGTCACGTACTGGGTGAAAATATTTTCCATACAGGTATCTGAAAAGAGACTTCTATCCAGAATAAAAACAACTCCTACAATTTAATATTAAGATGACACACAGAGCACAATAAAAATTGCACCAAAGACTTGAACAGACACTTCACAATAAGCCAATGAGCACATCAACAAAAGCTCAACATCGTTTATTCTCAGGGAGTGATGAATAAAAACACAGTGGGTTACCACCACATACTCACTAGAATCGGTAAAATAAAAAACAAGACTGGCAGCATCAACTGTCAGCAAAGATGTCCAGCAACTAGAACTCTTAACATTGCTGGAGGAAGCACAAAATTTTACAACCACTCTGGAAAACTGCTTGGTTTTTCCTTATACATTTCAAAATGCATCTACCAGATGACCCAACATTGTCACTTCTAGCTATTTACCCGAGAGAAACACCTATGCCCACAAAAAGACTTAAACACGAATGCTTATACAAGCTTTGGTTGTCATAGTTCCCAAATGGAAACTATACAAATGTTCACCCACAGGTGAACAGCTCAACACAATGTTGTCTACCTGTACAATGGAATATTACTCTGCAATAAAAAATCTGATACAATGATATGTATTGAATTTCAAAGGCACTGTGCTAAGTGAAAGAAACCAAATGCAAAAGAGTATGTATTGTATCATTCCATTCATATAACATTTTACAAAATGTAAATTAATCTATAGTGACAAAAAGCAAATCAAGTGGCTGCCTGCAGCCTAAGTATGGACGAAAGGGTCAACGCCTAAGGACACAAAAATGTGTCCTATGGATGGAAATTTTCTACATTTTGGTTGCTGTGGTGGGCCTCACAGATGTATACATCAATGAAAACTCAACATATTGCTCAACTGCTACTGTAAAAAGTACACAGAAAATGTCAGATTATATGATGTGGTTTAAGGACAGAGACGTTCTCTTAGTTATCTTGGGTCATATGGAAGAAGCATCCCAACAGACGGTAGAACAAGAAGCATTCTTTATATACACTTACTGCTCTGTTTCCATTTTTCTCTGCAGTCCCACGGGCATTACCCATGTCCATGAAGAGACAAGAGGGTATGAAATCAAGGGGCAGGCATAATTAGCCATCGACTCAACACACACGCGGTAATTTTCTTGGATTATGTTTAAACCATTGGTGTACAAGGCTTGCCGCCATCACTCTTTTCTGTTAGTAGTTACCCATCTTCCACTAAAATGTCATAAAAAACTTATACTGTTGGATGGGGTGACTTCCCCTTTGTAAAGATGAGGAGACAGAAGCTTAAACAGATTAAGTGACAAAATCAGAGATTAGAGGTGAGATGGTATTTCCTAGTATCCAGTTTAGCATCTCTTGCTTTTTATAGTAAAAACAAAAATTAGATATTAACACTATCTGTATCAATACTAATTTTTTTAAATATAGGAAATATAAAACTCATATATGTGGCTATAGAAAAACAACCAAAGCAAATGAGTCAAGTGAACTGTACACCAGCTCCCGGCACTCAGAAATAGTATGTTAGAATTTTTTTGATCCCAACAGCCTAACCTAATGCTAAGTTCATCACAGGCTAATTAATCTAATTATATTTTCTAGTCTACCTGTTGAAACTCTACTATATTATAATTCCCTTGATGACCAAGATGTGGCTTTTTTCATTTTTCTGTTTCCCGTAGATTTTGACATACTTCCTGTTGCGTAGCTGACACTCAGTGTTTACAGCAAAAAGAATAAATGTCAGGTATCACCTGTTCAGAAAGCAGTATTTATACTTCCATGTTGCCTTGTATTTTCATTCTGGCATCACATACAGTTTTTGTTCCTACATCTGCATGTAAAATAACCATGTGTACTTTCTTCATAAGGTACAAAATAACCATGTGTACTTTCTTCATATTTCTAACACCTGGGCAATTATAAAGTGAAAACTCTTCCCAAATGCCATAAGAGCTAATGACAAATGCAGAACTGTTGTTAAAGAATTTTATTCTTAAAATTCTAATGTCATAGTACTTTAGCAAGGGAAGAAGAAAAGACATTCTGATATTATGTATGCAGAGGTATCAGGATTTGGGGCTAGTACTGGTTCTTTATTGAAAAAATGGATAGGATAAAATCTAATGTAATTGCAGTGTTATTCCCTATTTTATTAATGGGGGAAAGCATCATTTTAACTGCAGCAATCTATAGAATTATGGACTGATTAGTAGTTCAAGTGACAGAGTCTACAATGAAACCCATAATTTTACATTATGTTCCGCAAGAGATGATGGCAGTTCTTCACATATAATGGTGTTGCTAACCCAGAATCTTGTTAACACTCATAGTCTGAGAGGTTGTGCTTATCCCTCTCTTATTCTTATTTTGAGCCAGAAAGAACATTTTTAAAAGATCTATTGGCCTTTATTTTTCACCTGTGAGATTTTGGTCCATTAGAAATTTCCAAAGAAGAGGCACCTCAATTTGAACATTGGAGAATTTAAGTGAAACGGTAAAATTAAGTAAAATTATAAAGAACTGAATCTTTTTTTCAAAATTAAGAAATACAAGTGCTGTGGTTCAACTTGCATTTAGCTCTTTGTAGCTATTTCTAGTCACCGATTCTACGGAAAGTCGCTAAGGAGTTAGTTGCTTGTTACTGGGCAACAATTTATTCCAATTATAACTGAAATGTTGCTAATAGACAGTTACTGGCGGATAAGAACAGATTTTAAAAATGTACTATTAAATCCACAGCATTTTCTCTTGTTGTAAAGAGGCAGAAATTATTCTAATAATTGACATTTTCTAATGTTCTGAGGTCTTTTTAGACATTTCAAGCGATCTGGGGGCATCGGTGAGGACCCAAGGGTGGCGTGGTTCAGAGCTGTTAAATGTGGAAGTGACACAATTAGATAGAACAGCTACAGAGACCAGGGACCAAATGTCAACCAGTGTATTGGAATGCCACATTCTCTGTAAGATGCAAATGGCATACAACCTTCCAACATCCATAGAATTTTTCTTTAGAAAAAGATTTTAATCAATGTTTGCTAACTATATTCTCTTTTTGACAACATCCCTGTTGTATTTCTACTTACATATTAAGAAACAAAAGCAGCATACAGAGTGGTACATTGGACCTTGGAGACTCAGAAGGGGGAAGGTTGGGTGAGTGGTAAGGGAAGAAAAAGTACTTATGTGCAATGCACACTGTTCAAGTGATGGGTACACTAACAACATCACTGTACATCATTGTTGTACAGTTAATTCCATGTAGCCAAAAACCACTTGTACTCCTACATCTATTGAAATAAATATTTTCCAATAAACAAGAACACCCAACAAACAAAAACTACTATAGTTTACCAAGAACAATGGAAAAGCATATATTCCTTGCTGTTTCATATGTGCTTTTAAAGGGAAAACAGAAAGGAAAATTCTTATTCCCAAGTTTCTTGACACAAATCCAAGCAGACTCACTGACAAGCCTAAGTCTTCCCAGGCGTTTTCCAATTTCTGAGGTTAGAATCTGGATAAGCTCAAAGTTTATCTCATGGATATACATTCAAATCACATGCCTGGTGTACAGAAAAGATAAGATTTCTGTTTTTTTCCCCCTTCTTTATAGTATTAAAATGCAGTCTTAACTACACTGGCCACAGTTGCAAATTGACATGAGCAAAATTTACATGCACAGAAGGAATATAACGTAAGTACATTGATATAGGACATTTAACCTTGACACCGTGTAGCCAACAGGCATGCATTTTGAAATATTCTTAAATGATCTGGTCAGTTCCAAAAGTAGTAAGAAAAGCTGGTTGCTGAGTATTTATTCTCATTTCAGTTTCTCCCCCACAACAGAGTACCAAGCTCCAGACCGAATATATATAGAAATACTTGTTGAATTTAATTGGACTGAATTAAAATTTGTTCTTTTAAAGAATAAAGTTGGCATCTCAAGTACAAGGTCCTTAAATGATGAAGGTTCTTCACAGTTGATTGTCTAATGAACTCCTGAGTAGTTACCGATGAAAGGGATTAAAATAACTATTGAGCACTCACTTTAGTCTGTTTCAGTATCTGGACTAAGGAAGTCTATGATAACTCGTGTTCCTTAAAAAAAAAAAAAAAGTTTCATCATTGTACTTCCTGTTTGATGAGTAAACAGCAAACCCATTATGGTCTGTAAGGTACCTATTAAAACTCATAATCCCCCTGGTAAGGCAGCCACTTGGAGAAAGTCAAGAATTCTCTCTGACAGGACACTGAAACTCCGAACAATCGACAACTCATTGTCATCGTGCAACAATCTTAGCCCTGTTGCAACTGGGCAAACAGTCAATTTGCAGAGAGAAGCATCATCAGGGTAGACAGGAACGCTGTTATTACCCAGTATAAGTATGACGTGAAGGTCATCTATCAGGCAATTACACCTTTTCATTACATGCTAACCCCTCACGGCAGGGAAGCCACGCTTATGACTGCATTAGACAGACAAAGCCTCCAGCTTTTTTTTAAAAAAAAAAAAAAAAAAAAAAAAAAAAAGGAAAGCAAAAAAAAAAAAAAAGAAGATTAAAAAAAATTAAATTCTTTTTCTTACCAGCACGTTGCAGCACCAACTCGCTCACAGGAATGTTGCTTTTACAGGTTTCTCTTTTAATTATCCTAGAAGCAGGGAGACCAAAAAAAAAAAAAAAAAAAAGAAAAGAAAAGAAAAAAAAAAGAAAAAAGGCAAAGAAGCAGCAGCAGGGTGGTTAAATTAGCGTGCTGGAATCTTTTCAGTTTGTCGCAGAGTAGAAAAATAAAAATGGAAAAAAAGGCTCAGTAATTTAAATTTGCTCTCAGTTCAGGCTGCATCGCTGGGTCCCGCCCCTTCTTCCCGCTGGGCTCCACTACCTGCAAGCCTGGAACTGACAGCTACTGTGCAAACAAAAAAAAGGCAACAAGCATGGTGGGACCACTCTCATGCTGTCTCCTGGGTGGGTCTCACTTGGCCTGACAACTAAAAATCCTCTGTGGAAAGGTATTCCTTCCTTCTCTAGTGGAGGTATTTGCATGTCATTCCCTTCCATTTTAATTGGTACACCATAGTTCATGATGTTGGGCTTTCATTACTGTTTCAGTTTTTTTCCCCCTTTCATTTTTTCCTTGTTTAAATATGCGTAAGAATAATTATTAGTAGTAATAACATTTTTACCACTATTATTTACTGCTATCATCTGCATTCTTTACTATACCTGTCCTCTGCTCCAACACACATTCTCTATCCTGTCCTTTCCTTTAACTCACAAATGCTGAAGTTTCTCGAAATAAAGAGATGGTATTATGAAGATTAGCAGAGCCCATGGGGCTTCCACTTCTCTTTTGACTATGTTTTTTTTGGGGGGGTGGGGTGGGAGAGGCATATGATGCTGAGAATAATTCAAAGGATAAAGGGCATAGCAAGAAGGTCCCATAAACACCAGAAACTTCTAAGGATGAAATATTAAAAAGAATATGTAACCAAATTCAGTAAGTTCATTTTAATATTTATGTCCTAGGCAAGTAACTAAAAAATTCACAGAAATAAACTTGGATCCACATTGTCAATTTAACCTAGGTGTCTCCTATAGAAAACTTTAATTTTAGCAACAAAAACCTGTTACTTAATGTGCAGTATACTGCTAGTCTGCAGCAGAGGAATTATGAAATATAATAAAACCCATCCTCCTCCTGTCAGAACGTAAATTGCTTATGCAAAGTTTTCAACATGCTTTCTTGTTCTTTTCTAAACGTTCTCTGCAGATGAGGGTGTTAGAGACTACTTTGCTATGGAAGCTATCACAAGCCTGCCTGTAGTTGGGACCATTTACAAGTTGGCCTCTTGATCTGAAGCATTGCTTTTATAATGGTATATAGCATTGGTTCTCCTATTAAAGTATGGATTTTTCTTGGATCACCCTGCTATTCTAACACAGCAGTATCGCGATGATTGATGTGTCATGTCACACGGTTGGGGGTGGGGTTGGTAAGGAGCTAAATACATAATTATACTTGGTTCTTTGCCAGTGGCTGAAGACAGGGAAGAAAGTCACTCCTCCTGATATGACAGTGTTTAATCTACTTTTGCTTGACTGTTTTTTTTTTTTTCCCGAAACCATGTTTCCCTTATCCCTACACCTCAAGCCGTTTAAATTGCTTTTCCTATCTTCTGGCCATCTTGTAGAATCCCTTGAAGTCAAGAATGGGCTGTTTTAATGGGCTTCACTTTTAAAAAAATCAGATTTTCAAAAGAGACATGAGTAACAAATTAAATAAACATGATTTAGGTTTCTAAATTGGTAAAAAAATTAGCCGAATGTCCGATATTTCTTTTTGTTATTTGAGATTGCATCATAAAACCCAACCAATTAAAAATAGAATGTTTTGAGGCGGCAAACAACAAAACTACACATTTTCCTTGTATTATGACCTTTATCAGGATTATTTTTCTATTACTGTTTGCAATGAATGTCCTTGCTCAATTCTTGCTAACAGCTTATAGCATAGGAAAATACGCCAGGTCAAATCCTCAAGAAGCCATGTTAACTTCCCCAACAGTTAGTCAATCAGCTTTAATGAAACAGTGGTAAATTACACCAACGTGCTAATTATAGTACTTTGTCACAGCATAAAATGCAATAAAACAACCCATGTCTTGGCTTGGAAAATGTTATGCATGGATTTTTTTCAAAAGATTTAATTGAAGAGAGATTTTATTTTCCTGAAGCATTCTGTAATTTCAAAGTGGCTTTTCTTCAACCCCTTCCTTTGTGAGAAGAGTTCTCTACAGAAAAAAAAGATATTATATGTAGAGCTGAAAAAAAAAAGTGATACATAATGGCTTTTCTAAAGCAAAGTGTTACCTTTGTGATTACAAATATTTAAGACTAATATGCCAGTATTAATTACTTTGGTGTAATTGTGAATAACCCTAACATACAGAGAACATGTTAGATAATATGCAAATATCCATATTAGCACATATGGGTTTATATTCTGAATGTGTCTGTTTTCAATAAAGAAGAATATTGTTATGGTCATCAATGCTTATTGAGTTCAATTAGCAGACTATTAGTCTTAATAAAATAAAATAATCCTGACATTAAACTTTAAAGGGGGAACATTTTTGTTGGGACGAGTTCAGCTACGTTTTAGCAAATGTGCTTCCACTAAACATTTAATTGTTATGTCAGAAGTTTTTACTTGGTGCTGGGGAGGATCAAGTAATATATTGCATGTCTCATAGCCCTACTGCCAAACAAACCAAAAATAAACGTCTACTGAATTATTAGGGAATTCTGTGTTGTGATATACATTTAGGTGACATTCAAATCATAGAAATGTGTTTTAAAGAAATATACTGAACAACTTCTTTGGAAACATATTTAAAAGAACTTGGAATAGGTATATTGTCATACAGTATTTAAATTTTCATTCTGAGAGAACCTTAATGCAGGATGGGAAGTGCTAATTCATTTTTAAAAAACGGTATCAAATTAATACATTTTTATCTTCCTAGTTATAATCGACGTATCATTTTCAAACTTCTTGCATACATTAAAGTTATTACTTTCTGATAAATTTCCCCCTCATTCTGACTCAACTATCTCCACTGATTTCACTGTTTTGTCCTTTGGGCAGTGGAACACTGCTTAATCAATCATGTGTTGTGACCCTGATTGTCCGATCTACTACAATAGCCAATCCGTAATTTATTATTTTTTTTTTGCTTCAACAGGATTCAGAGAAATTGTTCACTTTTATCGCACCAGTTAGCTATCATAATTAACCGTTTTAAAACTCAATAACTAGAAAATATTTTTTCAGTGCTGTTATAAAAATGGTCTGCTACTCTTTGGTTTTTTTAAACCATGTCTTCATCATTTAATTATTAAATTTTTGATGAATTTTACTCTTAAAACATATAGAAAAGGGACACAATTCATGATTTTGGGGACATTTTCAGTCATTTCTTGGCATCAAGTGGATGAAAAATTGTAGGCAATTTCACTCTGGGCATTTAGATCATAAAGGAATTGAAACAAACTAGTATTTGGCCTGGGATAGAACAGAGACCACAGAGGTGGCCTTACACCCCCCAGTAGGCCATTTTTACCTTGCTGCCATATTCTTAGACAGGAAAACATGCCACAAATGAACTATGCTTTTAGATTGAATTCAATTCTGAAACATAAGCTTAGCCCACATAAGGGTGGGCCAAATATGTACACATCGTGTCTCTGTACTATCGGTGCTGGGTTATATGGTACTCACAAAGTTTCATGGCATTTTATTAATTTCTATTTCTAGACCAGAATTACACATCATTCCTCTGAAAGGCATAGGGAACATACGAGATGTGAGCAGAGGTTGCTGTGAGAGCCATGGCAATGTAAACAGCGAACCCCGGCTTAGAAGAACACAAAGAACTAGAGCATTTTACAGAAATAATGCCCACTACGTGGCAAAACTGGCTGCTGGCATTTTGCAGTACACATTGGCAAGAAGCGAAGTTCCGTTACAAATCGGTCGACAAGAGATTGCATTTTGAAAACGTTGAAGCCAAGATGAAAGCCCAAGGAAATACCAACTGCTCTACTGACCGAGGTGAGGAGAGAACACAGGGCTCACAGAACAGGATCCATGGAACACATTGAGTGTTCCCAAGTAGGGGCTACTGCTCACCCGGATAATAAAGCAGGTAGTAGGGTTGATCCTGTGGGAGCTGTAGGGGAGATGCCGTCTGGGAGCAGTGAATTGTGAGTACCGAGTTTGGAGCAAGTCCATTTGAGAACTCTGCTGGACAAAGCAGAGGAGATGGCCAGTCTCTGGGTCCACCTCTCAGGAAAGGTATCAGTGGAGAAGTAGGATGATGAGCGTCATTAGTGAACAACAGAAACCACACCATGCTGAGCTTTTCAAGAGTATCAGGAAATGGGAGAATTATTTCCGGAATGGCACAGGGGAAGCTCAAGTGATTGAGCAGTGACATCAGAGGGAAGAAGGAACGTGGATGGGATAAAAGAATTCAAGCAAAAATGATGTGGAATATAGCCCAGGGCATCAAATCCTGCGAAGCTTTTAAATATTTATCACCTGGACTAGAAAAAATTAGAAAACATCCACAGAGATTAGCAAATTGAAGGCTATTAGTAAAGCGATTGTATTGCTAGTAGTGGGGTCAGTTGCCCGATAGCATTGGTGAAAAAGTGAACTGCAAAAGGCAGAATTTCATGGTGTTAACCACAAGGCAAGTAAGTTTAACTAGAACTTAGTAATCAGCTTATTGTGGTTCTATCTGGTGATGTGGTTTAGTTTAGTTTAGTTTTTTTTGTCAGTCATAAGGGAAAAAGCACAGCCTTCAGGTTCCTATTCTCAAGAAGTTGACCATCTATTTGGAATATATACAATTACATTTTAAGCTTTAGATTAGAAAACTTTCTGCAGAGAAAACTGGTGTGATGGAGAAGACATCAAATGCACATGTGTATGATACATAATGATCTCTTACCCATTTATGGTGTTCAATTTGGCAGGGACAATGTATGCATATAATTTCAAGGGAGAAAATTTTATGGCAAACCTAATAGGTTGAGGAAATGCTTGCTGCGTAACTAGGCAAATGATTCTACAGTGCACTTAGATGTGCCTTAAACCTCTCAGAAATTAGACATGTGCAAATGCCTAACGTCCCTTCAAGTGGTGGTATGCTATGTAATTGTCAATACTGATATGAACTGGTGGTATTCTGTCCTTGTTTCAGGACCTGTTAGCTGTTGCTTATGAGTTTTCTCAAATTAGAATCTTTACCAATTGATTTATAAGGAAGTTCAGATCTCCTTAGCCCACAGATGCACTGTAGAATGTTCATCAACAAAGCTTCTGTTTTCTGATGTTGTTAGCAGGGCAGAATTAAATGACTTGCTATTTTGGCACTTTAGCCAAAGAAGATAGCATTTCATTCCAAAACTCAGGATTTCTTTTAAAGCCATTGATGACAAAGTCCTTTTTAGGGCAGAGTTATTTTACCCAAACCATGATTTTTGTGTACTTACCATAATTAACCTAATCCCTCCCTTTTGGATCTAGAAAGAACATCAAAGGGACCGATAGGTGGAGTAAGATTAGATTTGAGTCCTGAAAATACTCTTTAATTTTTTTTCACTGAAATAATTACCTACTTTCATTTAATTTAAAGGCACTTCAAACACGGTGATTGTAGGTACTATTCTTCTGGACTCCGAGTTAACTTTGTCATCTAGTTAATGGCTTATGTTACATACTATGTTAAAACTTTTTTTTTTTTTAGACAAAAGTTGAACAATTGATAGTTAAATCTTTGTGTTCTCTTGCTCTCTCTCCATTTTCTACAATATGACATAAACTTTCTAGCATTTCTATCTTCCCAAATTGAATTCAATATATATCACTGTGGGAAAAACAAAAAGAACAAACAAAAACAAAACTAATTCTTCCCATACTCACTACTGTGAAAATAAAATGGTTTACTCTAGAATTTCGATAAAAAGGCAAGCCACTATATTGCCATAGAAAATTTTTATTTTGTAAATGGATCAGTCAAAATGCAGACTTGATATGCTTAAATGGACATGTCAGTATCACATTCAGAAAAGCTTCCAAAAAAAAAAAAAAAAAAAAGAAAAATTAAAAGTTGCCATGAAGAGCCCTGTGCAACTTCCTAAGGAGTTTGTGTTTTGCCCTAGAAGCAATGGGAAGCTGCTGAAGTATTTTAAGAAGGAGCATGACATAGTTATATATGTAGTCTTCAAAGACAAACCTGCCATTACCATTCAAAATAGATTGATCCAGGTGTGGTAGCTGAGGCCTGTAATCCTAGCACTTTGGGAGACCGAAAGTGGGAAGATTGCTTGAGGCCAGGAGTTCAAGACCAGCCTGGGCAATACAGAGATTCTGTCTCTACAAAAAATAAACAAAAGAAAACAACTAGCTAGGCATGGTGATGCATGCCGATAGTCCAAACTATCTGGGAAGCTGAGGCAGGAGGATCGCTTGAACGCAGGAGTTGGAAGTTATAATGAGATATGATTGTGCCAACACACTCCAGCCTGGGCCAAAGAGCAAGACTGTTTCTTAACACACACACACACACAGTAAAAACAATAAATAAAATAGATTGAAGTGGTGAGAATTACTTCAACAACACAATACCTTGAATATATTTTACCTTGTTTGGATGAAAAAGAGTACAAGGTAGTTTGCAGGGAAGTACCATTTGACAATATAAAATATAGTTTGGAAAAGAGGGAAAAAATAAGGATACAAATGCAGAGGAAAATCAGGAATTAGATTAACGTACAAAATGATACCATAACATTACATAACCCTTGGGTAGCTGTAAGCTGCACTTCGGTTCTAAGTTTCTCAAACAATGTGAAACAAAAATACCATCGGCTGTCTGTGTCATACTGTCCATAACATAAAAACCAACCACCTGTTCAGGAGAAGTACAGCTCTTTGGCATGAGAAATTAAAGAGAAATTTCTCTTGGAGGTTTTCACAGACGGGTCCCAGAATGATGCATTAAACAACTTTCTCAACATAAAATTTATATTTTGTATATTGTGGGCCTGATCATGGTCATAATTGGGCCCAGCTTCTTATATCAACGTTCAAGATCATTATAATTTTAGCCTGAAAAATAATCAAATTCCTCATGTCAGCCCTAAAGCCACTAACACACAGTAAACTGTTAACTAGTCAATTAATATATGGCACCTAATTTGTACCAGGCCGTGTCCTCGTCACTCGAGATACAACTGGAAACAAGTTGCTCTCAGACTAGTGGGGACAGGGACAAGTTAGCAGACATTTGCAACAGTGCCGAGTATATGACATGGTATGTGAAGGCAGAGGATATTCCCAATTGAGACTTGAGGTACTAGAGATGGCTTCCAAGGGGAAGTGACATCTATATAGCATCCTGAAGAGAGGCAGGAGAGTAGATCAAAGACCCAACACTCAAAAGGAAGAAAGTAGTGAACGATTTTCCTCCAATGAATTAACAGTTATACTTCTAGTGCATAGAATAATCTAAATAAATTTTAAACCAAATCATGAATAAAAACTATTTCTTAAATGTTGATAGAATAACAGTTGCTTAATACAGCCAATATTATCTCCTGAAAACTTATGACAAGCATATTCAATGTTGAAACACAGAAGTATTTCCATTTGAGTCAGCAAAAAGAATGATTTCTATTATTATCATCCTTGTCATTCAGTATTTTCTTGGAGATAACAGCTACAAACAATACATATTTTGAGAAGGAAGACTCAATAATTTGTCTTTTTTTCAGATAACATATTTATATAGAAAATTAAAAAGACTCTCTATATAAACAGTTGTAACTCACAGGAGATCATTAAGGCTACTGATCCAAAATAAAGATCAAGAATATTCCTTGCTGGGCTCAGTGGCTCACGCCTGTAATCCTAGCACTCTGGGAGGCCGAGGCAGGTGGATCGCTCGAGGTCAGGAGTTCGAGACCAGCCTGAGCAAGAGCGAGACACCGTCTCTACTAAAAAATAGAAAGAAATTATCTGGACAACTAAAAATACATAGAAAAAATTAGCCAGGCATGGTGGTGGATGCCTGTAGTCCCAGTGACTCGAGAGGCTGAGGCAGTAGGATCGCTTGAGCCCAGGAGTTTGAGGTTGCTGTGAGCTAGGCTGATGCCACGGCACTCTAGCCAGGGCAAAAGAGTGAGACTCTGTCCCCCCCCCCCCCCCAAAAAAAAAAAGAATATTCCTATACCTCAGCAATAAACACAAAATGTAGAAAACCAAAGACTGTAGGAACAGAATTATGAAACTTTGAGGAATAAATTTAAAGGATGTTTAAAATCTTTTTGGACAAAGTTATAAAATGGTATTGAAATATGCAACATAGGATATGAATATATGAGTTACACAGTGTTATAGAGGCCAATTTTCTTCGAATTAGTGTATAAATGCAAAGTAATTTTAATCAAAATATGATACATTGGTATCAAAAATTCATAGCTTGAATGTACACTAAGCCTGCTCTATAAAATAGAATATTTGAGGAAACAATATATGAAAATTTCCCAGCTATTTCATGAAAAATATGAAGCCACAGCTTCAGGAAGTATAGCATATCCCAAAGAAAATGAATAAAAAGAATTCTACAATAAGACAAAAAGAGGTAATTTTTTTTAAAAGAGGCTTCAACTTCTAGCCATGGTCCAGTAAAACACTATGAGATTTAGTTTCCCACCATGAACTGTAAAGCATACAAAAACAACTGTGTACAAGCAATGTATCATGTTAGAACATGTACCCTGAAAATACTCATGTGTGTGTCTAAAATTTTTTAGAGGCAAACAAAACATCAAATATAAAGACATAAGTATAAAGGACAAAGACCAAAGTACACTGTGTACGCATTAAGCGAATGGAAGTCATGAAGCACAGGAAAGCAATTAAAGGGTGAATTTGTCAAACTAAGTATATTTCAAGATAAGAAATACTAGCAGAGTTAAAAGGGGAAATTTCATTCTGGTAAGAGAAAAAAATCAACAGGAAAACTTAATCCTAAATATGTATGTGGCTAATAACTACCTGAAGAACTGTAAAGCAAAATCAGCAGAACTCAAGAAGAAAATGGAACAAACTCAAAGTTAGAGTTGGAAATTTTGACTCTTCTCTCAGAAATGAATTGAACAAGGAAACAAGAAATCAGTAAGGATATAGAATCTTGAAGCCAATCTCAATTGTGACTACACACACAAAACTTCTTAAAGCAGTCAAATGCAATATTGCATAAAAAAGACCAGGTTATGTTTATATTTGGAATCTTATTACCATATTAAGAGATTTAAAAAGAAATTTATATGATCATCTTAATTAAGATTAAATTAATTTCAACATTTGCTTATGTTTAAAAGTTATAAAAGCAGGCCATTTCTATCTAGTAAAAGATAGCTTACAAAATATTTTAATGGTAAAACCATAAAAGAATTCCTAAGAAATATCTAATATTATCATGTATTTTCAGCATTGTACTGAATGCCCTAGAGCCTAAAAAAATTGAAAGCAGATGTAGAGTTATTGGAATTAGAAAGTTGCAAACAAGTTTTATTCAAAGGTATGATCATCTATAAATAAAACAGAAATGTTTATTCATTGTGAACAGTAAGGATGTTTGGAAATGAAGCTAAATATGGAATATATAAAATTTCATTTCTAAACAGTTAAGGGAAACAAAAACCATAAAAATATCTATGTCATTTACGATGATAATAAAATTACAAGATACAAGTCTTAACAATTTGTGCAGGACAAAAAGAAGACCAGATTTTGACATGTTTAAAAAAGATAAACAAATATGTTCATGAATTGGAAGGTTCGTGTTACAAATATTTAATTCTTCCTCAATTTTATCTATAGATTCAATATTTCAATCAAATTTTCAAGGTGGCATTTTATAAGCTTATTCTCAAATTTATATGGAATACTCCAAGTTCAAGATTTGCCAAACATTTCTAAGAATATGCTGTGTTTATGTGCATGAGATGTTCTAGCTAGTATCTTCTCACCTCAGCTTACTCATCTCTCCATAGACAGGGAATGACCAGGTGTGTCTACTGCTCCTAGCTTTACAAGTAAGGGATTTTTTCATTATGGTTCTTTGGGGTCCCTTCCTGAGTAGGATTATTGTGCAGTATCAGACCACCATTCTTCTGTTTCTATTTATTCAACCACTGTTACTAGCTGTTGGATTCTACATAAGCTCACACAGAATTTTTCTATGTCTAGCTTATTTCACTTATCAAGACGTCCTCTGGGTTCATCCACCTTCTTGCAAATGGCAGCATCTCCTTTTCTAAGGCTAAATAGTATTCCGTTTTAGTTTGTATGCACAATCCTAAATGATTTTCATAATATAAGTAGATTAACCATTTTTAAGCTTATATTAAGAATCATGATACATGATCTACATATACACACAGAGCTAATACAAGTTTTTGGTGCAATGCGGTTTCATCTACCCTGAACTGTATTGTCTAAGGTTTATTTTGTTTTGTTTTTTTCTCTTGAGTAACTCAGCTTCCACGGTTGGTAGTGTCAATTAATTATTCCTGCTGCCTAAATATTATCTTTGCTCCTTTATTTGTATGGAAGATAAAGACAACTTGATTGTATCTTTTTCTTCCCTTTACTAAGGGTTTCTTTTCTCTTCTGCCAGATAGTCTCCCCCTTTACTACTCTTCTTGGCAGAGAGAGAGAGAGAGAAACTCAGTTGTTTTAGTAATCGGTAACAGATTATAAAACCTTCAGTTTTTCCCGGCAATATCCTAATGGAGGAATTTATTTCTGCCGTGTAAGTAGTCATGCCCTAAGGGGTATCATGCAGTCTCTACTCAATCAAAATATCCGGCCTACAATGCACTACAGATTTTTTTCCTTGAAAAAGTATTTATTGAAAAATAAAAATTCTCTGGGTTTTAGCACATTAGCACTGTGGTCATATTTAAAGGAATGATTGGAAAAGCCATTAGGATGAAGGCATAATTCTTCTCCTTGAGAGCATGTGGTTAGTAACTTGATTCTCTTTTAAAGTTGAAAAATTTAACTATTGTATTTTTTTCTATACAATTATGAGCCTTCAGTGGGATAAGTTATATTATCAATTCTCTAACATAACCTTATTTAACAACCTACTGAATGATATGATTAGATTACAGGTACCTAGGGTCCCTTTGAATTCTACTCAACTAAAGAATGCTGGGTGTTAACAGCAAGGCCACCGCTGGAGAATCTCCTGTGCAAATTGCCTTGGTTCTCCGAGTGTGTATCCGAAAGTACTGGCCGAAGTTTCTCCAACATTCTTGTGTTTTAATTTTTTTCTCGATTAAAGTATGGTAAATAACATCATGCATTTATGTTATTCACAGCCATATTGGTGGCAAGGACAGTTATACTTCCCCCTGTGATAGTTCTGAAGACTAAGAAGTAAACTTAACTATACAAATCTCATTGCCTTAGACATGTTCTCTGTGTTGTGTGTGCCTCAGTCCCGTGTACTTAAGTCGGTATATGATACAGTCTGGGACACAAGCAGATCACTAAAACAAAGTACGGATTTGCGATTCAAATTGGATTCAGTTTTTCTTAGGCAAAAGACTCCCTAGACTAAAAGTCACGCATCTCTGAATTTTTAAGTCATTTGTTAGCCGAGTGTCATTAAAAAGTAAGGCTAGTGTTCTCTTACATACAAGGTGGGCAAGATGATTAGATGGCTGTTACGGCCTTCTCCCGATCTGATATTCCGTGGGCCTTTTACTATAGTAATACCCCTTGAGACTGTCTTCCACCTGTTCAGGTATTTCAGTGTTTTGGTCATCTTTGGGATTTTCTTGTTGGCACCAACGAATTAGGCTACATTGGTCCTAAATGATATGACTTAGAGAAGTATGCTAAAAATAGCAGCTTACGTAATTCCCAGGAGTTCTTTGGAAATCTCACTCTAATAGTATTTTTGGACTCAAGACACAGTGTTAGTTATAGGTCAGTATTTTAACGTATAACTTAGTCTTCTGATACACAAAGAGATGGACCATCTCTGAAGCCGTGAAGCATTGCTGGTGGAACTACAATGATGCTCAGGCCTGGCCATGATTTCTGTACACGCTGCATTTCTAATAGGCCTACCTCTTCCCAATACATCCTTTTGCAAGTGTAGCCTAGTATTACTATGATGCATTTTTAGACATATCCAACACAGCATCTACATCCATACCTGGAAACAGCTTGTTGTATTAGTTAGGATGATTTTAGTTTCTTTAACAAATAACCCCCAAACTTTCAGTAGCTCACCCTTTCTGAGGCTTATTTCTTGCTCAGGTAGCGATGTGTAAAAGTGGACATTCATGAACTATGGAACACTTTCCTCCAAGCTATGATACAAAACTGGTGCCTCTTCCCTCTTGTGGCTCCATCGTGCTTCAGGGGTCTTAGAGTTCTTTGCTTCCGGCCAATAGACAGGGGAGAAAGTATGGAGAAAGCACATTGTTTCTTAAGCAGCTTGGGTTGCAAGTGGCACACTTAACACTTCCGTTGTCACTCTCATCAGAATGGCAAGGGCAGCAGGGAAACAGCCTTTCCAGGTGTTTCTACACTAAGCACGAGGAAAGCATGGATTTCAACGGCTGTCTGTGCCACGTCGTACATGTCAGCATTAGGAGATACGCATCAGACCTGTCCTTTAATGATAAAGCCACTGTTTTTTTATTATGCAACTACCCACACACGAGTTTTTAACCAACTTCATTAAACCATAAATTGAATTTTTGGCTCCGTTCTGTTCCCAGGATTGACAACAGCACTCCTTCAGTGACGACTTCTGAATGACTCTCATTACATTCATTACTAAAATAGAAAGGATGCCAGGAGCAAAGTGGTTATTAGATAAAACAGTCCTGGATGAATTTATTTGAAGGTAGTCTTTATTAACTGGAAGTTCTTGTTTAATGAGGAACAGAAGAGCACGCTTCTCAGGGTGAGGTGACTTGGCGCTCAGTGCTTACCTCTTCTGACCTCCACTTCCTCACCTGAAAAATGAGTTTGGACTGAACACTCTGGACTAGGTCTTCATGCTCCGAGATCTCCAGAGAGTTGGATGGAAACTCGTGTTTCTGGCACACCTTCGGCCCTTGGAAGTCCTGCTTTCTTTGTCTCTCAGTCACACATGCCGACATCTTTACCCACAGCAACTATGGTCATGTCTGATACTCTTTGTCAGCGTGATCTGTCAACTTGTCATCGCCTCCTAACCCCCAGCAGCTCCGCTGTTTCTGATCACGCTCTGGCGTCTTTGGGATCCATCTTTTTGTGCCACTATGTCAATGCCTGGAATGTGGCCTGTATGCTCCAGCTCCTAAATCAGTTTCTTGAAACTTGAAGCCCTAAAGCTTATGGTAACTGAGCTCTCCAACCTTTTAAAACATATTTCCCCAGGTAGAGACCGCTCTCTCTTCCTTCTGCATCTAATTTAGTGCCCATGAAACATGATCCATTTGATGGGACCATCTGGTTTTTTTCTTCTGCCAAAGACACTCTGCACATTTTGGCGGCTTCCCTAAGTGTACTCTGACTCCTGCCAAGTACAGTTGGAATGCTCTGCAGTTCCAAACTCTGACAACTGAACCAAGCAGTGTTCGTCTTAAATTGATTGATTTGTGACAAGTCAGTAGCACTGGCCTATACACCTTAAGGTGTGGAAAGGTGTGGAAGGGAAGGACAGTAAGTTAGTGTGGTAAGTATCCACAGTTGACAATGTAGAAGTTACTTAAATTCGTAGAATAGTGATGATTTGGGGATTTTCTTCTCCAGGGTCTACTCCCCAATTTTGGAAATTATAATCTCCATTCACAGACATATTAGTCATTTTTCCTTTTTTTATTTCCAAATACTATGAGGGTACAAATATTTTTGGTTACATTTATCAATTTTGTTATGCTTGAGTCAGGGTTGTAAGTGTACCCATCACCCAGACTGTTCGTTGTACCCATTAGGTAGATTTTCACCCATCGCCCCCTCACCCCTTCCCCTGCTTTATTTCCACTGAATTTAACTTCCCTCTGTGCATATGTGTGTTCCTCAATTATTTCAGTTTAATAGTGAGTACATGTGGTGTTTGTTTTTCCACTCTTTAGGAACTTCACTTACCATAATGGTCTTCTGTTCCACATAGATTGTTGCAAAAGGCCTTAATTCATCCTTCATGGCTGAGTAGTATTCCATGGTATAGATATACCACATTTTGTTAATCCACTCATGTATTGATGGGCACTTGGGTTGATTCCACATCTTTGCAATTGTGAATTATGCTGCAATATACGTTCGAGTGCAGATGTCTTTTTGATAAAATGACTTCTTTTCCTTTGGGTAAATGCCTAGCAGTGGGATTGCTGAATCAAATGGTAGGTCTACTTTTAGTTCTTTGAGGAATCACTACACATGTTTCCATAGAGGTTGTACTATTTTGCGCTCCCCACCGAGAGTGTGTAGGCATTCCTTTCTCTCTGCATCCACGCCAGCGTGTATCATATTTGGACTTTTTAATAAAAGCCATTGTAACTGGGGCATGGGCGATATTCTCACCATGTTTTAATTTGCATTTGCCCGACAGTGACATTGAGCATTTTTTCATATGTTTATTGGCCATTTGTCTATCTTCTTTTGAAAAGCTTCTGTTCATGTCTTTTGCCGACTTATGTCGTATTTCACAGATCTAAAAAAATAATTCTATAGTTTTTTTGGAACCAGAAAAGAGCCTGAATAGTCAAAGCAATCTTAAGTAAAAAGAACAAATCTGGAGGCATCACATTACGAGGCTTCAAACTATGCTAACAAGGCTACAGTAACCAAAACAGCATGGTATTGACACAAAAATAGGGACATAGACTAACGGAACGGAATGGAGAACCCAGATATAAAACCATCCACATACAGTCAACTGATCTTTGTGCAAAGCAGACAACAATGCACACTGGGGAAAAGAAGCCCTATGCAATAAACGGTGCTGGGAAAACTGGATAGCCACATGCAGGAGAGTGTGATCCTTTTTGTACACACGACCCTATGCACTTCTAGACCTAGTTGATTGGTTCAGAAGAAGCCTCTGACTCACGCTAGCTTCAAAAGCTCAGCCCTTGTATCCTAGAAGGAAGCTGGATTTAGGACTCACTGTCAGCGTGGAGTTTCTCAAGTCACTGTAGCTGTGAGAAACAGCTTGGGTGTTGCAGGTCAGAAGTCTTCTCACATGGATCAGAGAAAGAAAGGTGGCACAACGTCACCGAGATGGGGGATGGGAGGGGGCATGGGGAGGGGATATGAAGGGGAAAAACAGAGCAGCAGAGTGTTGAGATGCAGACATGATTCTGGTATCTGTGCACCTGCTTCTCAATTTTTTGAGCCCAACTGTATTTTTTTCCCCCTCAAATTCCAAAAGAAAGACTATTTTAAAAATAAATTCCCCCTTTTTTTTGCTTAAGTTATGCCACTTGCAAACTAAGTATTAATTTATACATACAGGGAAGAAAATAAGATTTAGTATCTTTCTAATCTATATGAAGCTTAACTCAATTATTGGCAAAGAATTCAGACTAAAAATAAGATTCGAACTATTTGGAGGTTTGGTCTCAATTAAGTCATTCCAATGATGGCAGTTTTCATAAGTTTACCTGTCAGAGGAACAGGGTCCATGCTTCCTACAGATCCCTATTCTGGAGGGTTAATCCTATAAAATATTTACATCTTTAAACCAGACTTTTAACATTTCATTGGATAAAAGGATGGTATTTTTTTTCCATTTCAATATTAAGACACTTCCTTAAGACCCTTTACAGGATCATAGTTCTCATTTATATAACAGAAAAACTCACCAAAATACAGTACGAAGTACAAACATTATCTTGAGAAACATCCTTAAAAAATGAAGCCTAGTAATTTTTAATGCCTTTATTCAATTTGTTCAGACTAGGGTGAAGGATGCCCAAAGATGCAAGTATCATTCCTGACTTTTCTCAAAAATGCCTAGGTTTCAGCACCAAAAACTAGTAAAAAACATTTATCATCATATTACCGATGAAATGTTTAGAAACATATACAGCATGTCTTTAGAGAAAGTTAGAATATTACTATTATCTTTGTATCAGTATGTGGAAAAAGTGAGCTTCAAATGAGATGCCAGTGTCTCAGGCATTATTTTCTTGCTAACTCTTGACAGTGATTTTTTCCTTACATTGCTCATACAATATGTATTTTAGGTCAACGGTCCCCAACCTTTTTGGCACCGGAGACCGGCTTCATGGAAGACAATCCTTCCATGGACAGCGGTGGGGTCCAAGGATGACCCAAGCACATCACATTCGTTGCGCAGTCAAACCTCTCTGCCAATGACAATCTACACTTGCAGCTGCTCCCCAGCGCCACCACCCCAGCTCCACCCCAGAGCATCAGGCACCAGACTCTAAGTGGCGCGTCACCTAGATCCCTTGCATGTGCAGTCCACAGTAGGGTCCGCTCCTATGAGCATCCAATGACCCCGCTGATCTGACAGGAGGCAGAGCCCGCATGGTGATGGGAATGGCGCCAATAGGCCATGGAGCAGCACCAGTCCACTGCCCAGGGGTTGGGGACCACAGTTTCAGGGAACCTGATAAGGTAACATTTTTCTTCTGGTTTTTGTGTCATTAAATTGGCCTCGCTTTGAATTATAGAGTCCTTTTAGGGAACACAACCTTTTCCAGGTGAGCTAACCCAGGACTCCACTGAGACAGCAATGTGAGGTCACCAAGGGTCTTCATCCTTTGGGATGGAGCTCTTTGTTAGAAATCCCTCAGAAGCTACTAATTCGTTTTTCTTGGGGGTTTATCATTTAACCTGTCTGAATATCCCCTCTATCATCTCTTAAAGGACAGTAAAACTTGCAGTGAGAGGCAATTGCAGAACTGAAACAAGGCATATACGCACAGTAGGCAGGAAATAAAGGGTGGCCATCACCATCCACTAGCATCCTCAACCAGAGCAAGAATTGTTTGGCTCCCCAGACGTTTTCAGGAATGAATTGGCTCATTCCATTCCTGTCGCCTCAGAGCATTATTCCCCACTGTGACCAGAAGAGGGGACAAAGAGGGAACCCTGTTGATAGCTGTGATGCTAAAGGAAGCTTAACCAAAAAGCTCCCATCTTTGTTTTCTTGGCAGAAAATACCTGGTTTCAATTTTAATAACATTCCTTGTCAGCTTAGTTGAACTGTCCCATTTATTATATGTATCTGACCTTCTATTACCACACAGATATTATTAAAGGAAACCATATAAAAGTAGTTAGCTTCCCCCCCTTTCCAAAGAAGTCATAAAAATATCATTTTCGTTTGGGCAATCAGAAAGTAGGAAAACATATGCAATTTTAAAGATTTTTCTCTTCTACCCTTTTCCTAACAAAAAGGAAAGCCATGTTAGAAAGAAAAGTACATTCCCAATTGATAAATGAAAATTGCCTTTGAATGATGGATTAGAAAATGTATTGCATTTGTTCCATAAAACATCTCTCATGGTAGAAAATAAATTTGCTCAATACCAAGGTTTTCAATTATTATCAAATAAACCATTTGAGTCATGTCTTTCACTATTAAAGTCAGGGAGGGCATTGGTGTCCTATTTCTCGTGATTCATAGCAAGTTTAGCAGATTCATGATGGGTGGGTTTATTCAAATTTATCATTGAGCATTCAAAAACTTTCTATTATAACATAAATCAGTACAAAAAACCACCATGATTTTTAAAGGCTTAAATTCATTATAAATATTCATGCTACACAATTTTACTATTCCTTGGAAAGTCAACATTTTGCATACTAACAGGGTATTAGCCTAGCTGATATAGTGACAGATACATAGTACTCAAAAACTCTTCCTTGAGTTAAATTTATTTTTATATTAGAAAAGTGTATTTTGACCTTCAATATTTGAGAACAGGTCTTATCTCTACAGAATTTATCAGTTGGCTCAGTTATGATCATTTGTTTCAGTAAATTCTAATCAGGAAGGCTGTGCACAAAAGTTATATGCAACCAAGAGAGGTAAAGTATGAATGGGTTTGCAAATCATTTCTCAATGCACCAGTGATAAAACACTTTGACGTTTTTATTGTTCTATTCATTTAATGTATCAGATTTTATTAAATTGGATCATTTATTGGATTTTAAATTTACCTCAACCAAGTTGCGTGATTATACGATTCATATGCCACTCATTTTTTCCTTATATACCCTGCTAAGCTATTTCCCTACTTCATTACACTCTCCCTTTCTTCTTTCTGGTGTCTTTTACTTATACAACATTAAATCACATTTCATTGTATTATTTTTAAGAAAACCCTCTCTGCAATTTAGAGAACGTGGGAATATTAACATGCTCCATGAAATCTTACTAGGAGTTGACTTATGCACTGTGAGTAATTCAACAGTGTGTTATTATAACTCAACATGGAAGCATAAAAAAGGCAAAACATTTAAAAGGTAAATTTTGTTATTTTGAGAGCTTTTCAAATGCATATTTACATGGCCATTTTACCCTTTGCCCCATTGCCTGGAGGTTTGGGGCATCTGAAAAATTATCAAAATCAGCAGAGGTAGGTGTGTGGTTTCCAGGGGAGAAGCACTTCACAGAGGCACTGTCCTTGGACGTGACTGATTCCTATCAGAAGCACAAGGACAGGGCGAGTTATTCCTTCTAGTGTAAGACAGAGTTACAACTGAAACGTGAGGATGTGATGGTCACGGCAAGGAAGGCTGATGGCTTCTAGGGAAGCCACATGCTCGGAGACCAGAGCTCTGGTTCTTAACTTTTACTGATCTTATGTCAGTCGCTGTATCAAAGAATCTCAATCCCACCATGAAAAAAGGTTTTTTTTGTTGTTGTTGTTAAGACTAGCATAATCATATTTATATTGTTGTTAATGCTTCGATAATGGCAATGTAAATTCTCTGTCATACATTTCTTTATGTGCACTACTACCAGTTCATGCTCCAGCATTAGAGACTCACTGTCAAGTGATATATTGGGTCCTAAGAACTAAATGTCCTTAAGTCCACGTTGATGAGCCCCAGTGATGACATAGCAAGTGAAACTTTGGGAAAGGAGACTGGAAGGGAACCACAAGCCCCTCACATTCCACGTGGGGAAATGGGCCCTTTACAGACTCATGCACTGCACCAAAAGCATC
>CM052453.1:4398388-4591043 GCA_028533085.1 Varecia variegata | reverse complement strand
CCCCCATCACCGCCGATCTTTTCATGTATTCTTTAGAACAAATCCACTGAACTTTAATTAATATGAAAAATTCAGGTTTTCATCTGATTTAAATGTGACTGACATCACACTGCTGCTAAAAGCAGAACAAAGTACAGGCACGGTGAAAATAACACTGAAAACCTGGTGCCTGCCACAGATTTGTTTTCTTGCTGCCAAATCATCTCTAGCACGACCACGAGGCAGGAGAGAAACGTACCCATAGCATTTTCCAGGAATCTTGATGTCCGTATGTATGAACAGGGGCAGGCTTGAAAAATGTCTGTACATAGGCAGGGACCCATTTGCTATCTGTCAAGTGAATCAGCAATCTTTAGTTCCCAAGGTCTTAGTTTAAAATGACTCAAGTGATAACAGTTATAGGTGGATGATTCCAAAAGAGTCACCATAGTAGAAAGGAAGAAAAAGTCTTTTGAAGTGAGAACACACTCTGTCATGCATCTGCCATTCACACGTGCACCTCTCTACACATGCAGTAAATATTCAGAACAGGTACAAACGTGCTCTTGGAAAGAACACAGGACACACATCTTCAGCTCTTAGCCATTCGTGTTCTGCATGCCATGGGCCAGGCTACTCTCAGGTATGGCGCAGCAGATGTCCCCTGATGTTGGGACAGCTCCTTTGCAAGGACCGATTGTGATCCTGTTTTCTCCATACAGCCTACCACACTGTCATAGCAACATACAAAAGCCCAAGAAGTGACTATGGAGCAGAGTAACACACTTTTGAAATACACAATATATTGTTAACTCTAATTGAGGTGCTAGATACCCTAAATAAATCGACTTGATCATTACACATTCTACGCATGTGAAAATATGCATATCCCATCAATATGCTCAAAAACTGTGCTTCAGAAGAAAGGAAATACATTTTTCACTTCAATACAATACCTCGGTCATTAAGCTAAAGCCTCAGGTGCAAAACGAAAGCCACAGGAAACCGAAGCACAATTGTTCCATTCTCCCGTGGGTTTGAATGGAAACTGGTAGCAAGATCAGGTGCACCTCCAAGAGGTGACATCAGAGAAGAACCAAGGGGGGGTCTGCAAGGACCTGCACAGCAGATGGCTCTCGTGCTGTTATGTTAAAGTCACCAGCATCTTCCCACATCAAAGTGAAAGAGTCTGCACTATTTGGACAGCTGGATAGGGTTTACTGGGAAAATCATGACTCTTTTGTTTTTAGGCCTCTTAGCTAGTAGCTCAGTTTAACAAATACATGAGCTCTTATTTGGAAGAAAAAAAGATTTAAAATTAGGACTTCATTGTTTCAACTTTGCCTGCTGGCCTTGATCAAATCAGTCTATGGGCATCTACCTCTATTTCCCAGAATTTCACACTGGGAATAGCATGGACCATCTCTTAACCACGTAAGAGAGATTATAGATAATTTGAGTGTTAGGAAACAAAAAACTGTAAGATGGTGAATATCATAAAGATATCTGTAAGTTTGTTTAAAATTTGAGGCATCTCAATTTATTTTTAGTTCAATACCAGTATTCTCTCCTTTTCTTTTCCCTGTCATCTCTGGTAAGTATACAAGGAGCACCTTTCCGTCCATGTGCAGACATAAACATGTATGTATGCATAGAATTTTTAAAAATTGTAGTATAAATAAGCAGCATTGAAATAGTTTGATTTTCCAGTAATTGTATTTGAAGGAATATGGTTCCAGAGATGGGAACCACAGGGTACAAATGAAAGAGAACCGATACCAATCATAGTCCTTCATTAGCTGGGGTCTTGAGTTAAAGAGGTACAGAGTGATTTTGCCATTTCTTAGATTTTTTTTTCCATTGTTTTGGTAAATTTTGTGGACATTTAAGTATGCTTGGTTTACCCCTGTATTTCTTTTGAAGCTTTCAAGACCTACAGGAACATGACGATAGCTTGGGAGGTGGGGTTGGTAGAAAACTTGCCAGTCGTTTCTGGTATTTCTGCATGTGTTATAGGTAGAGACACCACCTGCCTTTAGTCTGGATCGTCCAGTCAAGAAAGTATGGCAACCGGCCTTGGCAAACAGAGATGGTGTCCACCTCCAGAGCAGGGGCCAGGCAGGTTTCCTGTTCCGTGTAGTGAAGTTCATGTCTCTCTCTGGGGCAAAAGTCAGGCAGACTTTTTGCCCATTATAGATTATTCCTGTTTTCTAAGCTCAAGATTTTTTTGCCCCAAAATGCAATGAACTATACATACAGTTATTTCCTGGCTCCATATTGCCCTGTGGGAACTAGGGCTTGGGGAACCAGCACAAGAAATACTGATGCTCTGACTCTGCTATCACTGTGGGCAGTAAATTACCCTTTGTCTCTGAGCCAGGAGTCTCATGTCTTATGCCAGCATCCATGAAACTGTCAGGCTAACTTATTTGCTTTTTTTAAGTAGGGTAAAATCTCAGATCCTTTACTGTTCTAGACAGTTGGGTATCTGGCCCAGCAGGAATGCCAACTGCCTATTTGTTATAGTACTGTTTCTATGACTATCAGGTAGCAAAAATATTTTCTTTGGACCGATACATCAGTAAGCCCATGCTGTATAGCCCAGAGATTGGCAAACTGCCATCTGAGGGCTGATGTGGCCTGCTGCCCCTTTTTGTAAGCGAAGTTTTATGTGAACAGAGCCACACTCATCATTTACCTGCCGGCTATGGCTACTGTCACACCACAACAGCAAGGTGAGTAGTTTTAACAGAGATCCCATGGCCCCGAGAGCCTAAAATAGTCATTACCTGGGCTCTTGAGAGAAAACGCTTCCTGACATTTGTTTTAGACCAAAGGTGGCCACCAAAAATTCAGGCCATCATGAGTTGCTTCAGGAATATTTGGAGTAGAGAGATGAAAGTAAAATAACTATTGAATGGCAGGATTAAAGGGAATTTAACAGCAAATGACAGATAAACCTAACGACTGTATATACTACCCTTTTTGCAAAGCATTCAACAAATATTTGTTCAGCTACAATTGCATATCCAAATCCTCTAGACTCAGTTCATCCTCTAAGAAGCTGATCTTAATTCTGTATTGGAAAATTTGTTCTCAGAGCTCCCACAGCACTTCATCTCAACATCTTTTATAACCAATTTTCTACTTTACATTACAGTGTTTACATACACATGATTTCTCCTAACGGACTGTAAACTTCCTAGGGCAAAATCCATACCCGTAAACAGATTAACAAACTTATTTCCATGATCCAACTTTCTGGACAATGATCTACTTTTAGGGAACATAGACATTGATTTGAGCGCATATTTTTTTTTTTTAAACAGTAGGAATCATTATAATGGGATTTTTTTCCCTACTGTAAGTCTAAAATAGCAAATTACGCCCTTAACTTAAATAAAAATTATGTATGCTCTAATGCATTGTCTTTGTAGACTATTTCCTTAGCTAATTATGTTTCTTAAAGTCTAATTGAATTTCTATAAGCTGATTTCAATGTAATAGAGGAGGAGAACGGCATAGAATAGAATCATTTCTATTGCAGGTAAAGCATGTATTCACATTGACTCTTCTTCAGAAGGTGGTGAGGGTTATACCTATCTTTTCTGTGTATTCTCCAACTCCCAGAAGTGGAGGAAGAAGAGGAGCCAGTCAGCCACAAATTATATGCTACACTGTCATGGTAGCAGGATTCAGGTGGGAGCGGAGTGCCTTGGGCTAGACACATGGAAGCAGCTTCTTGGAAAAGGAAGATTCATCAGTGCATAGAAGGGTTACTGAGCTGAATTGCCAGAGGAGAGATTTCAAGAATAGGTGGCTGAATAGCCTATGAAAAATTTAGGCTGAGTAATAGTCACAACATTACTGAGTGCTTTCTGAGAGCCAGGCATTCTACTAAGCAATTAAAATATAGTATCTCATTTAATCGTCGCAAAAACCTCAAAGTCGGGCTGATCATTATCCCTATTTTACAGATAAAGCCCAATGCATAAACAGATTAATATGTAAGGTCACACAACTAGTAAGTGGCAGCAACGGAAATTTAATTCAAAGTCAAACCCCCTTACTCCAGAGGACTTTCTTAGTAATTATATCCCACTGCCTTCCACTGGGCACAGCTGCTTCCGTGGAGGAAACCCTTAACCGCCTAGAGCGCCAATGGAAACACCTCCTGAAGCTGGGTGTTGAAATGAAGGGGTTGATCAGCAAAGTCACAGGGCTCAGTCGCATCTGAAGCTGCTTTCGTTCCCCAAGGCACATCACACTCCATTCTCACTTCTGCCATCGGGGAGTGTCCTTCACACTCCCCCACCACCAACTCTGTTTTGCTGACGACGGCAGCGCTTATATTCACAATTCAGAGGTTCTTCCAGCTGTCTATAACTGTGCCTTCACACTTGCGGTAAGGGCATTCTACTCTCATCGGGGCCGTGCCATTAACATATTTAACACTTCAGAATTAGGAGAGGCAAACCTTGATCTAAATCTTTAAGATGTGCTAATCCTATTTTTTTCAGGTGAATCTCATTACCTCTGGATGCTCTCAGAATAGTCCCAACTCTAAAGTAATTGTGACATACACCAACGACTGGTCCAGAGCCCTAGGGTTTCAAACAAAGGTTGGAAACTCTTCAGAGAGGCGAGCGGCTTGAAGGGGACAAAAGACATGATGGGAAGAGAGTTCTCAGTAACGGACACACACCCTGGTTTTATCTTTTCGTTGTGAATTATTTAGTCTCGCTCTGACCTTAAGAAAATCAAACTGAAAGACAAGTAAAACTTTTATACCCAACAGGGTAGGGAAGGTGAAAAAGTTTGAGTGAATGAAGAATGATAGAAGCTCAAGCAGAAATTCAAGACTATCGAAGAAGTTTCCCTCTTATATAGGACAAAAATTAGAGAGTTTAAGTGGGAGACCTTTGCAAGTCTGTGTTTGCACAGACATAGATCTAAGAATAACCAGATGCCACAACAGTCCATATTGAACTACTGTTGATGCTCAGAACACACACCCAGTAAGGCCAAAACTGGACTCTCCACTCCGGCAGCCGGAGGCTACCGCTCATTTCCCATAGAAGAACTGCAAAAGCCGAAGGAATGCATGTGCAAGTGTTTCTTCGTATCCTACAGCGACAAGGTTTGTTTTTGAATTTTCAGCTGATCCTTAACATCCTCTAAATTCTAACAGAGTAAAACTATTTTTAAGAACAAAGGGCATGCATATTTTACAAGGCTTCTAGCATTTTAGGCTCAAAATATGTAGTGTCAATGGGAAAGAAATGATTGTATTTATGTCTGACAACTCTACTAAATTGCCAGTTACTTAAAAATTCAGGAGTATGTCTTATTTTCCTTTTGCATCCTCCCTCAGGAAGTACCTGTAACAGTTACTTCTATGTTGTAGTAGCTTATGAAATACTTGTATCAGTAGCTTCGATTGATGCTACTATAGTAAATATTCATCAGTCTATGGACAAGAGTTATTCTGATTTTTTCCCGTATCTGCTATTCTATATAAATGCCATCAATTGTACTTTTGCCACTTGCATACAGTGTGCATGCACCAGGTGGAAGTCAGTACCAGACCAAGAAATAGATGTTAGCTCAGAGCATAAAATTGTTATTGGACTGATGCCAAGTTCCCCTTGAAAATGGACCATAAAGCCATCAACTTTGTAAGAAAGTTGGCATAATTGACTTTGTCAACCAAACTATCTATATACAAAAGCAAATATCCCTTTCCTCCTGAAACTGGTTTTCCCTGTGAGTTACATGTATCAGCAGTATCCTCATGGTTTACCAAGGCTTGAAATCTGTGAGTCATCTTTGACAGCTGCCCGTCTTCACCGTTCCTATCTGTTCCATCCTGAATCTTGTGGCTTTCGCCTTCATCAAGCTGTTTGAATACATCAGGGGTTGAATTATTCCTAATCCAAAAATTAAATTCCAAAATGCTCTAAAATCTGAAACTTTGAGTACTGACATGATGCTCCAAGAAAATGCTCCTTGGAACATTTTGAATTTGGATTTCATATTTCCAAGTTCAGGCTGCAGTAAGTATAATGCAAAGATTGCAAAACCTGAAACATTTATGGTCCCAAGTATTTTGTATAAGGGATGCTCTATCTGTACTTCCATTTCATTTTCCTACCATCATTTCTGATTTAGAACATCTTTAATTCTGATTTGAGCAATTACAATACGTTCCAACTGGCCTTCTTGAGTTAGATTCTATCTTCCCCAATCCAACCAGCAGTTCTGCCAGACAGATCCTCTATATGTGCTCCTTGGACAAGATGATTTAATGACTCCCTACTGCCTAGTAAAATAAAGTCCAGCTCCTCACATATTTTTAGAAAGACTTTCTGAAAATTAGCTTTAGCTGTACCTAGTAACAAGTTCAGTGATTTGATGAAGACCTTTCACTTCTCAGAGCCCTTTTAAAAAGGCAGGGGTTGAAACCGTTTCCTTTGTGCCTTACTGTTTGATGATTTTATACTTTAACTGTTCTTGGAGTAGAATGTTCATCACCTAACTAAACAACTGGAATTTCTCATTATTCCCAGAATATGATCTACGCCAGAGGGTTTTCTCAACATTTTTAGGATTTGTACACCTCTTTTGAGGTTTTGATCAAAGTTGGGGACCCTTCCCACAGAAAAAAACCACACAGAATGTCATGGGGCAGGTGTGTGGACAGCAAGGGCCTGTGGCCATTACCCTACACTTTCCTGTGTTAGCCTCTGTTTTACACACCATTGTACATGTTTATGATTTCCAACATACTCCAGGGTAGCATTTTGAGATCTAATTCAAATACAACATCCTACTTTGCCTGCAACTGGCAGTTCTGGACTTGCAGGGTCCCCAGGGACAAAGTGGGGGGCATGCTCTGGCCTTCACTCCTCTCTCCTGAAGTATAAGAGCCCCTGATCCAAACTTATGAAGGCTGGACCTTTCTGAATCTGAAGTAGGCATGTTCTACCATCTTCTCTCATGGTCGGAAGCAACCTCCTCTCCTTGTTCAATGTTCACATTCTCCTACTTCCTCTCCCTGCTGAACTAGAGCACAGCCCTGCACTTGGGACATCAAGCCAGCTGGGAACCTTTAACTTAGGCAGCCATAAGTTTGTTTCTTCAAGAGGATCAAAGGAGTTTGGCAATTATGACCCCCGTCAACTACTGAGTAATTGTCATGGAGAACGACAGACCTCTCTCTCCCCATCCTACTTCAGGAGCCAGGGAGAACTAGTGAGCTTCCTCGGACAAGCATAAAGCTTTGAAGCCATCAGATGCGAGACGGTCTTTGGAGCAGGGCAAGAGGTTCAGAACTGACAGTGTCCTGGGACAGGTGGAAATGGCCTCTTTGCCTGGCTGCGTGTATGACACTGTCATTTGGCTGAATGGTTCCCTGGGTTAAAGAGAGACAGTCCCTGAATGGACCATCATTATGGATTTATAGGTATCAAAATTTGCATGAGGCAGTCCAGTAACTACTAGAAGAAAACAGAGAAAAAGCTCCATGACATTGGTCTGGGCAAGGATTTCTTTTGGGTAGGACTCCAACAGCACAGGCAAAAGAACAAAAATATACAAATGGGATGACATTAAACTAAACGTTCTGTATAGCAAAGAATACAATCAACAAAGAAACAACCTACAAAATGAGAAAAAATATTTGCAGACTGTTTGGTAAGGGATTAACATTCAAAATATGTGAAGAAGTCAAATGATTTAACAGTAAAAATAAGATCACCGGATTAAAAAACGTGCAGAGGACCTGAATAGACATTTCTCAAAAGATGACATACAAACATGAAAAGATGGTTAACATCACTGATCAGGAAAATACAAATTAAAACCACAATAAGGTATCACCATACACCTGTTAGAATGGCCATTGTCAATAAGACAAAAGATAACAAATGCTGGCAGAGATGCAAAGAGAACTCTTGCACACTGTTGGTATAAACTTAAGTTAGTATGGCCGTTATGGAAACAGTATGCAGGTTTCTCACAATATTAAAAATGGAACCACTTGCAATCTTACTATTGGGCATATATCCAAAGAAATTGAAATTCGTATGTCAAGGAAGTGTCTGTCTGCACTAGCATGTCATCACAGTACTGTTCACAATAGCCACAATATAGAGTCAACCTAGGTGTCCCTTGACAGATGGATGGTTAAAGAAAATGTGGTGTATATGCATAATGAAACACTATTCAGCCTTAAAAAAGGAAATCCTGTCATTTGTGACAACATGAATGAACCTGAGAGATAGTAAGTATAATTATCCAAGCACAGAAAGACAAGTACCTCATTATCTCACTCATATTTGCAATCTAAACAAGTTGAACTCAAACAGCAAGTAGGATGATGGTTACCAGGGGCTGACTCTAGGATGAAGGGAGAGATGGGAAGATGTTGGTCCAAGAATATAAAGTTTCAGTTAGGAGGAATAACTTTAAGAGATTAATTGTACAATACAGTGACTATAGTTAACAACAATGTACTGTGTCTTTCGGTTCAACACAAAAAAGTATGTGAGGTAATGCATGTTAATTAGCTCAATTTAGTCATGCCACACTGTATACATATCTTAAAGAAGTTATATACCATACGTATATACAACTTTGTCAGTTAAAAAAGTTACTTTCTAGAAGGATGCTCTGAAGTTGGAACTCAGCATTACTGAAAACTTGAAGGCTGGAAAGGACCTGTTTTTCCCAAAACTGCCAGACAGGTGTGTCTTAACACTCTATGGATAGAAGAGGCCATCTGTCGCGGGATCTTGGGTCTCGCTGCAGTTATTTCGGTAGACCCTTATGGTTCAACAATGCAAGACAAGTGCCTACTTATTTTCCTTAGATTCACTGTGGTTACTGGCAAAGCGAGCTCAAGGAAAATGCTCCGGACTGGGAAATTACTTTGCTTGCTCACGTAAAAGTCTGTTACCTGGTGGGAATTGAGGGGTGGTTATCACAACAGAATAGAAATCAGCGAGAGGAGAATTTTTAGTTTTCCAGCTTTGTGGGAATGGAATCGCCACTCTCGGTCCCCCATATGTGCAGGTGTACCCGGAGACCTCCATTGCGTGGCTTTCCAAGTGCTTTAAGGAATGCATTACGCGCCGGAAGAGGAGCCTGCTGCCGCCATCCTGGTAGTTTTGGTTCAGCCACTTCCCCCTTGACTGTATCTCCGTGAAGATTGAGATGAACATAAAAGCCCATGAAATACAACAGTGATTCTATCCCATGTTCTGTCTCATCCAACTCTCCCCAGCCCAGAGCAATTGCTCTCTTTTGAGCAGCTGTAAGTGTTCATTTGGCACTCCGCATTGGAATCTTTTTATTCGCACACACTCCCCCAGCAACCGGATTGTAACTCGGCTCAATTCAACCCCACTCAGTTTAAAATATTTATTCCGTACCTAGTACGTATCGGGGACTGTGCCAAGTACTGGTGAGAAACAGAAGACATGATCCCACCGGCTTCTAGAAAACAGTTTTATGTACAAGTGAGCATACTGGCAGGTGACCCAAATGCAGTGGAATAAACGTAAAGCACAGAAAAGTGGCCGAGGTAACAGGTAGCAGGGCAGGAAGGTACAGGGTTGAGGGCAAAGTATCAGGAAATGGTCCTTAGAGAGGTGACACCTGTGCTAGGCTCAGGGGGTTGTTGAAGTCCTTTAGGCAGGGGTTGGGGAAGCAAAATTGCTCTTCAGGCACAAGGGACGCAAGTGCAAAGAAAGGACAGGAACATGCGATATTTGACCATTTAGGGAAATGAAAGTAGTTCAGCACCAATGAAGCCTAACAGTTAAAACAGCAGAGAGCGGCAGGAGGTGATGGTCGGATGCAGATGATGGAAGGTTTTGCATATTGTATTCAAAGGCTTGGGTTTTATCCTAAGGCCAACGGGAAGTTAGGCGATGGTTTGCATAGGTTAGCAACAGACTTATTAAAGTGTGGAGAATGCATTAGAAGATGACTAAGGTGGTGGCCGTTGGGGGTAAAGAAGAGTCATTTAGGGAACATGGAAGAAGGCCGGGTGTGCATCTCATCCTCTGTGTGTTCCCTAAGCCTGTCACCAGGCCCCGGCTCTGCAGCCGTTCATTCTAGGTTTTTTGATCAGTGGTAATTACGGTGCTAATGATGGTGAATCTTTAATCAGATGTGTACTTTATCAGCATCTGACATTGTTTAGGTAAGGCTAAGTTTTTTTGTTTTTTTTTCCCGAGGCCTTGGGCCTAAAATAATTTGGATGGCTCCACTAAATCACTGGCTTTCTCTCATGTGTCATTTCCTTTGAAGTGTTCTTTGTTTGCAGCAGGAGGTTCTTACTAGTCTCTCCTGGGATCCATAGGGTCCAGGAAACTATGTGATGCTGCCCACAGGGTACCATAGTTCCAGCTGTTGCTTTGAAGAAACAGCTGTCTCCAGAGCATAGGACAGCGTATTCTCCCAAGGCTGACAGTGGAAAAATATCACTTTAAAGATTATCACCAACTAACAGTCACCTTTTCACCTCAAGCACTGGATCAGCTGTTGAGTTTATTTTTTTTCTCTGTTCCAGCAGACCAGAGAACCATCCCATTCAAAATTTAAAGCTTCCAGTAATATATTTGTTTACATGTGCTGAAATGAATGCATTCATCTATTGAGACAGACATGAGAAAATTAACTCATATTGCTTCAAATGAAATGTTCAATTGTTTTTCAAAGGAATTGCCCTTATTGGTGGAAAAATTAACTGACTTCTCCAAATTAGGTATTTTCATCAGGTAGTAACACAGTTCCTACGATGGTTTTTCAGTCAATTGGCTGTCAACTATTAGTTAACACAACTATTAGTATAAAACTCTAACATTTATCTTCCTTCTAAGATTGTCTTCGCTATTCTTGGACCTGGACACTTCTACATAGATTTTAAAATAAGCTTATCTATTTCCACATTTAAAAAAAAGAAGTAAGAAAAATACTGTGGGACTGAAATTACACTGAGTCTATAGATTAAATCTGGGAAGAATTTGAGATAGAGTCTTCCAATCTACAAACTTGGCACTGCGGGTCCTTATGTAGATCCTTAGTTGTTCTCAGTAATGCTTTGCAATTTTAGTGGAGAATTCTTGCACGTCTTGTGTTTTTTTTTTTTTTAGTTATTATAAATAGTATCTTTAAAAAAATTCTCTTGTGTTTTGTTGGTACATAAAAATATAGTTAGTTCTTATATATTGGCCTTGTATCCAATAACCTTGCCAATTTGACTTATTAATTCTAAAATTTATAGATCTGTTCTTTACATGTACAAATTTATGATCTATAAAATCTATTCCCTTTCTTCATCCTTATATATTTTTTTATTTCTGCCTTATTGCACTTGCTGAGACCTAGAAGGTAAGGATGAATAAAAACTGGGGAAAAACACCGTCTTTGTCTCATTCCTAACCACAAGGAAATTTCTTCCCCATTCCTCTATTAATCATATATTTGCCACAGGACTTATATAGATTCTCCGTATCAGATTAAGGACCTCAGCTTCTATTGCTGGTTTGCTAAGAGGTTTTGCCCTAACTGAATGTTAGATGAGAAAAGGCATTGATAAAACCTATTATTTTTTTTCCTGTGAATGTGGTCAATTACATTGACTTATTTTCAAATGTTAAATAGCTGCGTTTTTGCAATAAGCCCCACTTGGTCTAGATGTGTTATCCTCATTACATATTGCCGGGATCTATTTCCTAACATCTTACTCGGGATGTTTGCAGCTGTGCTCATGAGAGATAATGGCTTGTGAGACTTCTTATAATGTCACTTCCAGGCTTTGATATCAAGATTGTTTTCGATTGGATCCCCTAAGACAAGTATTCTGAGACAGATTTGCATGCAGGTGAACAACTCCTCCAGGGAAGTAGAAAGAGTAGGAATGGGGGAAAAAAAAAAAGAGGCATTTTACTTTGTCGTAGTGGAAACAGATGCCACAGAAAACTCCAAGGACCCCATGAGCCACGCTGACCCCTCAATTGTGTTTCCTTAAGGCTAGGCGCTGGGCCTTTATACCTTGAATATCTATGGATATTCAAGGGGTGGTATGACCTTGGGGAATGTAGCTCTTTTTGGCTGCTAGAAATTTCCATAGAGGGACCCAACTGAGAACTGTTAGCTGCAAGCAATGAAGTCAAGAAGGAAATCTGTGACCAGCCAAGCAGACTGTGCTACAGCCTCCACCGTGGTTTTGCTGGCCTCATAAAATGGAGTGGATCAAAAACGCCAGAAATAGCATCGTAGGTGTGTACTGATGGGAATCTGATACAGATGAAAACTGAGAATTGAATTGAAACTGATCAAAGAAAAATAGTTCTTTGAAAAGGAAGAAAAACCCCAAAAGTGCAAGGTGGAAATAAAAGGCATAATCATTCCCTATAGATGTTGGAAACATTGAAAAGGTTCTAAGACTATATAAAACATGATTAAATAATACACTTGAAAATTAAGTAGATTGAATTGTTTCCCAGAGAAACAGACTTCAATTCAATTTTTCAACGTGAAGGTCCTTGGTCATATGGACAAGAGCAGTTTTACTGGAGTGATGAGAAATCCCGATTCAGAGGAGTTTAAGGGAGATTATAAGGAGAGCAACTGGGGTAAAAACAATGTTTTGAATAATTTTATGGCATAGGGAAATAAAGAACTGGAGTGGTAGCTGGAGGAATGAGTCAGGAAGAATTTTTTTAGTGTGGCACAAATAGCATGTTTGCATGCTGATGGGAATAATCAGATAGGTGGAAAAGTCTACCATATTTTTATCAGAGAGAAGGAAAATTTGCTAGAGGGCTGTGCTAGACAAGGCAAAAGATGGAAAAACAGTGCAGAAAGTGCAAGCCTGTCTTCAGATGGGAACATGTATAGTCATCTACAGCAGCATTTAGCGTACACTTGTGCAGACACTGGTAGCTCAGTAGATAGGCTGTTTGGAGTCTTTGGAAATTTTCTTCTGGTTCTGCACTAATTGATAGAAAAAATATTGTCAAGATGTAAACTCACCCCAAGTGATTCTATAATTGGAATGTATTTAAGGTAAAATCCTTATGGGTGTTTTAGTAGAATTTGGCCATCTGATCCCAAATTTGCTTGAGGAAACCAACGCAAGCCAATTTTGATGAAGAAAAAAGGTGTGTGAGGGTGACTACCATGTATCAACATTTATTTTATGTCTACATCAATTAAGATGGCTTGGTATTAGCATAAACATAGAGAAATAGACAAATGACAATGAGCAAGTAGATGGGCCAGAAATGAACCCAAGCACATACAAAGACCTTAAATGAGAGTTATTGTGCAGTAGTAGGGAGAGGCCATCTAACAAATAATTTGGGATAAATGGTTATTCATATAATGAAAATTAGACTAGATTCTCATGCCACAGCATACCTAAGAATGTCACATGGTTCAAATACCTAAATGGGAAAATTAATATTTAAGAGAAAGATGCTCATTCTCTCAAGTTATCTGATGAATACATTCTTTCCAGAAAATCTCACTGTGCTCTCATTACTTAGGCTCTAAACAGATTTGGGTAACGTGCTATCCCTCACTACGGTCTCTCGGATGACAATTCAGTGGTGAATTGGTAAGAAAGAAACATTTTAAAAATGGATTTATGTTGGCCCCTTTTAATATTCTGCTTCTACCCACGTTTCCCTCAGTTTTAATTTTTCTGAAAGAGAACATGTATTTGTTCTGTATGTTACATGATCATGTGTACCTGATATAGGTTGTCACATAAGCATGTTTTGTGAATATGTGGTGGATGCTCCCACCAGCTGCATTAGCACTCACGTGGGTTAGAAGAAAGGCACATTCTTTTGTGCTAAAATTCTTGCACAGAACTTTCCTTTTTCCTTGTTCAGCCCTTTTCTCTTCCCATCTGGACCATTCCTTGCCCTGTTTCATGCCCCACAGAGCTGATCCGAGCCCAGCATATCTTTGAAACCAGTGGGAACTTTGCAGGAGGGGCAGGTGAAGCTCAGAAACAGGACCTTTGTAATTCCTGCATCTGCACCTTGCAGCATTTGTCATAGTTTTCCAACTAGAGATCCAAACACTCTGCTTTGAATTTTGTGAGCTCCTTAGATCTCTGCCACAGACATGCTTCTTAAAGTACATGCAGCCAGATAATGATCTCCCGAGACTCCCAACCTGCTCCAGGTGCAAACATTCCTCAGTGGAACCTGTTGGGCTGTGGCGTGTGCTTGATCTTCATTTCTGAAACTGAAGTTCCAGCTAAGAAACATCGAGTGTCTACTTAGCATGAGAGGCACGCATCACCTTCCATATGTACCACTTTTTTCTTTTACATAATTTCAATCCAAAGTTTGTTCATTTAAGGAGAAAAGGGCAAAGTTTAAATGGAAAGAAAGCTATTGGGCTCTCCCCTGTCACTCATCTTTAGCCACGGCTCAAGCAGCTGATTTAACCCTTCTATCCCCCTGTTGCCCCCAGATCTTCTCAATATTTCTTTCAAGTCATATTCTGTTTGTCTCTGCAGCCATTAACAGACTACCCATACAAGCATAGTCGGTAAAAGGCCTCGAGCTTCTCCTGTAGAGCCAGGAGTTGGGCACATCTAAACCTGGATAAATTGTAGTGTCAAGAATTGCAAATTTTAATCGTGAAATGAGAGCAATCCAAAAATGAGGTTATGTCACCAAACAAAGTGATGATTTGGGGTGGGGCAATTCAGTTATCAAAATAGTGGCAAACAGTTTGGGTGGCTAGGGGCAAAAGCAGGAAATCAGAAGCTGGAAGTATTGACATTTCAGCACGAATGCTTGGCAAAGGGTAATGAGGACAGTATGTCAGTCTCAATTCTGGGCACAGTTATTGTGGCCATGCCCTTCTGAACCAGACATGGAGGCTAACTCCTACGGATACAGCCTGTGTTCTCCCTTGAATAACCTCTATAGGTAGAAAGAATTAAATTAAATTTTTTTAGAGACTTTACTTCTGCCATAGTATTAAATTGCCAAGAAATACTATGCTGAACTTTGAATGTTTGAATGCTACAGGATGTCTAAAATCAGAAGCTGTCAAATCATAAAATGTACAACTTCATCAGGTAGTAAGGTCCCCATCGCGGAAGGTAAGTGGAAGCTGAATGGCGAATTGTCCTTTTTGCATTGGGTACAAAGTTGAGCCCGATACTATCAGTTATTTCTGTGAGCCAACTTTGTATGAACTACTGTGATTGTTAAAACTATCAGAATAAAATTGCTGTGCAATTCTACTAGTTCAACTAGTTGTTAATTAGGCAGCCTGTGTTGACCTGAAATTACTTAGAGAATTAACTTGTTGCCTCTGGTTGCAGGAGGGAAACAAACTCTATCTAACATAGAATACAGCTATAGTTAATACTGTGTAAATTGAGTTTCTAAACAGATATAATACTTCAGAGTATGCAACTTTGCGTTTGAACTTATAATGGTCCTGTTGACTGAAATAAAGCAAAACAGAGGTTGCTAATGCTAAGTTACAGTCCAAATAATATATAAACTAAAAAGTCAGCATAGGGTTAAATGTGGGACTAACTTGGAGGAAATATTCAAGACCAACATTCAAGTGTTTATTTTCCACTAGTGTTTATATATATTAGTCACTGGGTTTTTATATGAATTTTTACCTCCAAGTTATTACTCAGGCTCTAAGTTAACTCACATAAATGATTTAATGTGTAGGATTGTTGTTAGTGAATACATTACATACTGAGGGCAAACTGCTACTCTAGAATTTCTGGGATCGGCTTTAATTCAAATATCCTATCTCATTCCATTAAAGATTGGGATATGACACAACTCCAACATGTTCACCTAGAAAAGTTAGTATCTATACCATTTCTAGGCACCTTTAAATGGAACAAAATATTGTTATCATGTCCTATGTTCTAACAGAGGGTTTAGAAAATAGGATCTCGCTATCAGTGATTGCACTGTGTTGTCAAGGCAGGGAGAAAGAGGCAAAGGTATGAAACCTCCTGGCATTAAAATTAGGTTCCCCAAGGTAGGACCTCGTGTCAAGACTAAGGATTTATAGTTGATTTGCAGAAATACTCAGGTATAGTTAACTAGTGGTGACAGAAATAAAAACCGATTAAATGGTGTTTTGTTGAGCTTATGATTTTCTTTATGGCCTTACCCATGCTCCCCCGGACCTCCCACCCTAAGCTGTTCCAATGTCCTCTCTTCCCAAGGAATGTCCCCCCACTTGTCTTTTGCCTCTTTTTCTTCTTCTTCTTCCCCCTCAATACTGTAAGACTCATCCAAGGCAGGAACCACATCTTTTATCTGTGTAGCCCCACGCTGAGCTCACTGCCTGGAACCCAGCATTTCAATAAATATATAGGAAATGAATTAATATGGATGAATTGACACTTAATTCAACATTAGGCCTCAAGAGAATCTACATTTTAGGCTTGTAATTAAAGACAAATTGTTGCATCTACCACCCCATAATCAGTAACAATTCCAGTTTTTAAAAAAAGAAATCAAAAATTTAAAACAATATTTGCTTACATTTAAGTGGGCAATACGTTTAGGAATTTAAAAATCTTATGCTTAGTTACCCATGCTTTAGAGGATATGTGTTAGATAACCCAGGTAGGCTCGATTCTGTAACTGCCATTCAATTTCATTTTAGTGACCTAAACCGTGGGGACCACGCCCGAGAGAACATTATCAGCATTCAATTTCTAAAGTGATGACATGTCAAAGATACAATAAAAATTGTATTTAATAAATGTGTTTACAAACCCCTGGTCATTATGCAGAGGACAAACTTAAGATTCCCTTTTCCTGTATTATTTGTATACACACTTTATGTATGTTCTTCTCTATAAAATATAAGAAAAAGTTTGAGTTTCCCAAACTTTTATCTTTTAGGAGGAAGAAACTAAACATCTCTCTTCCTTCCTCCTTCTCTTTCTTTACTCCTTTTGAAAAGGAGTCCATCCCTTAGAAAGGATCTGATTCACAGGTTGGTATCTGCGTTGGTATTTGCATTTTCACTCGGTTAGTGATTTATGTGACAGTTACAGGATCTTATGAGAAACAGTGGGCAGAAAAATGCACATGAGAAAGCAATGAGGGAGGCTAGGAGTTGGGTATCATAAGACTCAGGGTAAAATTCTTAGGACATTTAAGCATGTTACTGGTAGGTCTGAGGAGAAATGGAATTATGGAGACCAGCCCTGGAGTCAGATTAAATACTAGAGACACCAGAGAGAAGTCACAACCCCCTCTATGCCCTCCACCTGGTCTACTTGACTGCCTCTCTCTCAGGGAGAGTGGCATGCTCAGATCACTCCAGTGAGAATGGCTTTTATCAAAAAATCCCAAAACAATAAATGTTGGCATGGATGCGGAGAGATAGGAACACTCGTACACTGCTGGTGGGACTGCAAACTAGTGCAACCTCTGTGGAAAGCAATACGGAGATACCTCAAAGAGCTACAAGTAGAACTATGATTGGATCCAGAGATCCCATTACTGGGCATCTATCCAAAAGGAACAAAAGACATTCTATAAAAAAAGCCACCTGCACTAGAATGTTCACAGCAGCACAATTTACAACTGCAAAGATGTGGAAACCACCCCAAGTGCCCATAAATACCTGAGTGGATTCATAACATGTGGTACATGTATACGATGGAGTACTACTCAGCCACAAGAAACAATGGTGATCTAACACCTCTTGTATTACCCTGGATGGAACTGGAGCCCATTCTACTAAGTATCACAAGAATGGAAAAACAAGCACCACATGTACTCACCATCAAATTGATATTAACCGACTCAGCTGACCAACACTTAAGCACACATATAGTATTAACATTCATCAGGTGTCAGGCAGGTGGGAGGTGGGGAGGAGAGGTTGGGTACAGTCACACCTAATGGGTGCAGTGTGCACCGTCTAGGGAATGGACATGCTTGAAGCTCTGACTCAGGCGGGGCAAAGGCAATATATGTAACCTAAACATTTGTACCCCCATAATATGCTGGAAAAAAACAAAAACATCACTCTATTTGGGAGCCCTCCTGCTCCGAGATTTTCTACCCAAGGCCCACTGCTACATTCCTTTAGTCTTTTTCCTTCTACCAGCGTTCTTAAATTCAGCTGTTCGCTTCAATCTTGTAACCCTATCAGATTTTCAGTTTCCTACTAAATACCTCTGGCATTGGGTCACACGTGCAGACCTGTTGCAATTCCTGTTTGTTCAGTAAATATTTATGAGCATCTATTAATTGTCTAGCTCTGCATGGATACGAAGATTAAATAAGACGTATTCTTGCCCTCAAGAAGCCCATGACCTCGAGCCAAATATGGAAAGCATGCTTTAGAAGAAAGCATTCAAATAATGGGCACATATTGAAAACATTTATCACCACAAAGCCATTTTAGATAACATTAAATTTCATTAAGAATCTCTCATACTAAATTCAAGTACATACAGAGAAAAATCAGATCCATAGAGATGTAATTGTATTTTTACTCTTAGAAACAGTTTCAAAGTCCATAATATGTTCCTCTTGATGTAACAGTGCCAAAGAGAGGTGAAGTATTATTATTTGTAGAGGAGTGTGTACTCAACATCTGCTTTATATAAACAAATAAGACCCAGTAAACAATAGAGTCCCGTGTATGCCGTAGAAACAAACTTTTATTTTGATATTTGACTACGCTGTGGCAATTTTGATATCCACCCAACCTTAGTAAAATGGGATTTTTAGCTGAAATGGATTTCAAACTAATTTGCCTATTATGCCACGTTCAATATAGCGTTTTCTTCTCTCATATGTAATACAGAGAGACAAGACCATTTTCAGAGAAGTGAGGTAATATGCTTATATTTTGTAATATTCTGCAATTACACAAACGTACGTGCACATATCTTAAGGACTACTATGTTTCTTATATAAAATTAGTGCTATCTCAACAGCGTAAGGTGAGCGTGACTGAAATCATAACACAGAAAACATGAATTTGGGTTAAGTCATAAGTAGTGGGCTACTTTAACATAGTATAGGATTATTCTAGGTTTCTTATACTCTCACATCTGAGATACAGACATAGTTACTTGTTACGGGAAGGGAAATTGAAGTTACAAATGTTGTGAATTTTGGCTTTATAACTTTTCAATGTGACGAATGGCGGCCTGCCCGCACCCTACTGGCTCTAAATATCACCCCCTGAAATTGGGCGGTGCATTGCCTTCAGGGGTACGTCTGTTCTGAATGCGAGATCTAGTTACTGTAGCTACAAATTACAGTATGGAGTTATTACACAACAATCTCTACCAAGCAGTGTGGTTGGTAAGAAGGTAACAGTAGCATTACCCTGGGCTTCTAGAATCATGTAACAAATAGGTAGAGACAGGTTATCCGTTTCTGTTTTCAGACATTATACATTTCTCTCCTTAGGTCACTTGTTTTCGCTTAACTGAAGGCTTCGGTTGCCTTCTTTTGTGACGGTTTCTGTCTTAACAGCACATCACAAGTGCTATCCGGGGTGCGAATCCTGGCTCTGTGCTCACCCCATAGACTTCTTGCTGCAACAGAAACTCTACTACTTTCTGCTACACCCTGGAATCTTATTTTTATCAGCCCCCTGCTGTATCCATCAGGGTCCCTAATGGACTGCTTTACCGTGGTTTCGGATAACAACGTGCTCCTTATCTATCATGATTTTTACTGCTATGGTGCCTTTGCAGGTTGGTCTTGTGGTTTCTCTGTTGAGAGTGATGACAGCCACTCTGTAGCAGAGCGCCCCGGGCGGGTTCCCTGTGTCAGTCGGGAGAGACAGGACAAGATAGTAAAACCAAAACACGAGAGAAACAGAAGAAATGGATTACTTACGGATTCCAGAGCGGGTGGCGTGCCCAGGGGACGTGAGAACTGCAGCAGGGAACACAGGCAGCAGCGGGTGAGCAGGAATCTCGAGGACCTGCAGGGCTGGGCTTCTATCAAGGGCTGGGGGTTGCAATCCCGTGGCCTTCCCACCGGCTGCGGATTAGTTGCTTTAAAGAAAACACGTGCAAAGGCTGCAACTTATTTATCTGACTCGGGCTTTGACCACGAGGTTTCTCATGGTCAGCAACTGAGGGTTGTGCGTGGTTTCGGGCCGCTGAGAGGAGGAGCAGGTGGGCTACATTGCAAGCCACCAAACAGGGAGGGGAGTTTGAACTGGGCCCAGGTGACGGGGCACAGCCGGGTCTCAAACAGCCACGTGAGCCCTGGAAATGGGTGCTCAGGCTGCAACTACACGAAACCAACCAACGACATCATTTCGCTTGGTGACATGGTGAGCGCTGGCGACGTGCATTGACCAAATAGCTCCGAATTCCTTTTAGGCTGAGCACAATTTTTGTGGGAGCGAACAGACAAAACCAAAACTTTGACCTCCTTCTTTTAGACATGGAAGTTTGAAACTCCTGGAGCCTGATTTGGAAGGTGACTTGGAGCAAGTTCTGCCACATATACCTTGTATCGTAAATAAACAGCATATTCCGGTCAGGACTAAACAGGGAGAAAAACGAGGGGAGCGGGCAGAGAATGAAAGAGAATTCTGTGCAGACAGGTGGTCAGAGAGAAGCTGCAACCGTCAGGCCGGCCGTACACATAACTTTTACCAATGAAGGCAGCTCGTTCTGGCCCATGAGTGTTAATTGTTAAACTTTCAGGAACTTTGTCAAGCTGTTGTTACAAATTAAAATGTTCAGGAGTTTTGTAAGTATGTTGTTAAACACAGCTATCATTAAAGATTAAATTATATAAGCATAATTAAATATATGAAAAATGGACGTAATAAAGATGCAAAACATCACTTCCTAATTATATTATTATCTGTGCTCTTGAGGTGCTATATGTTGAAAGCATCTGTGTGGGGGAAATACAATGTAAGGGTGGGCGATCGTGCATCTTTTTCCTACCCCAGATCCAGCAGTGGCATGACAGTCGCCCCAGCGGGAGTGTTTACGCTGTGGACAGTAGCCAACACTATAGATCAGGCTTTTTGGCTATGGGACGCCACATTGTTCAGTATTTACCAGTAACCACCACCAGCCACTCCCCAGTCCCTGCCTATGAATTTCAAGGTGAGTTTGGTGGCCCAGGCATGTTGAGGAAGAAATTAGAGGAAAAAACACCTCGAGGGACTCGCTAGCCTCCGATGAGGTCTGAGTGACACATGGGGTCAGGATCTCACCCTGCACTTCCTCCCAGGGGTCCTGAATCGTAACGCAGGGTTTGATCTCGGTGCTGTTACTGCTCAGCAAATCCAAGCCTGGCTGTTCTAGTTCTACTGTAACATCTTATTTCTCCTCTTCTATTTTGGGTACCGAAGTCACACAGATACTTTTATACCTTCTTGAGTCTATTCAGTAGTGTTGAGATTATCTGTATTTCTGACAAAGGAGATGATAAATCTCTATAATCACATTATTTTTTGTATTAAAATATTTCTATTGGATTTATATTTTTACGTCATTTTCTGGCTTTATAGTACATTCTGAAAATCATGCTTACTGGTTTAAATCATCTTTGTTAGCCAAACAGGATAACAGAGGAGCACCTAACGGATGTTGCATTATTGGAGCAGTTGTCTGCCCGCCTACATCGTATCTTCATTTCGTCTTTCTCCAGTTTCTTGCAGCGAGAGTCACTGATAACTTGCAAGTTCCAGCCTGCCTTGTTTTCTGACCTTTGATGGAAGCCAGGAAACAGCTCCAGCTTCCTCCTTATGTAATGAAATGATATGCTGAATAACTCACGGTTTTGTGAATCTAGGAGGTAGTGCAGGGGTTGAGGGTGTGGGCTCTGGACCCAGATGGCTTGGATTCATTCCAATCCTTGTGCAATCTGACAGCTAAGTAAACTCAGGCATGTCTTTCAACCTTTCTGAGGTTTTGTTTCCTTAGTTGCAAAACATGGATAATGATGCTATCTATGTCATGGGTGTATTCGTTTTCTGTGGCTGCTGTAACTAAGGACCATGAACCTGGTGGCTTAAAACAACAGAAATGTATTCTCTCACAGTTCTGGAGGCCAGAAATCCAAAATCCAGGAGCCAGCACAGACACACTCCCTCCAGAGGCTCTAGGGGGAAACTCCTTTCCGTTCCTTGCCTCTTCCTGCTTCTGGTGGTTGTCGGCATTCCTTGGCTTGTGGCTGCTTCTCTCCAATCTCTGCCTCCATGGTGACTTTGCTCCCTCCTGTTCTGTCAGCCTCCTCTGTGTGTCCCTTAAAAGGACACTTGCCATTGGATTTAGGGCCCACTGGATAACCCAGGATGATCTTAAGATCCTCAGTTTAATGATATCTGCAAAGATCTTTTCTTCCCAGAGGTTTAAGAGGTTCTGGGGATGAGGACACGATGTATCTCTTTGGGGACCGTCATTTAACCCACTACAATGGGGTTGGAAGGACTCGGTCAGTAAATACAGGGAAACTAGCTGTAACACTTTCTTGTACATAGTAAAAAAATTATTAAATATTTCTCCTTCTCTACCTCTTCCCTTCCTCCTACACCCCCTCCTCTTCCTTCTTCTCTCTCTTCTGCTTTTTGTTCTTTTTTCTCTCGGTTTTCTTCTTACTTTTATTTTTTCAGGGCTTGTCATATTCACCAAGTTTCCATATTTAGTCCCAATCTCAGGATTCATTTTCCTCCAGGGTCCTTCAGTGTTTCCCAACCAAAGGGAACCTCAATTTTGATGCTGGGGTTTCTGGAACAGAATTCTTCGACTCGTATCACCTGAGTTCAAATGAGCATCTCAGAATATCTCTCTGATAATCTGCCTGAGACCCCCCAGCTCCTACCCCTTGGCTGTCTTGCCTTTTCAGTCTACTTTCCAGGTCCTGGGAAAACTTCCCCTGATCTTCAACCACTTGAACCATACTTCTGGACACCGCCAGCAATGACTGGGATGCAAAATATCTGCATACGTTGCATTCTGCACACTGACTCTTTTGGTTCTCTTTGTCAGAGCCAAGCTTTTGGATGTTTCTGCCCGCCTTATCGAAGACACCAGCAGTCATCGTGATCTGAGACAACCAAACTCCATGCATCATGGATTTGCTCTTCTGACCTCTCCACTGTCCGTTGCAAAAGGAGGACAGCTAATCTGGTTCCTGACTTCTTCTAGTACAGGAGCCTGGGAAACCCTGGCCTGCTCTGTATCTAGGGACACAAAGCTGAGTGGCCCTGGACAATCTTGACATACATCAGACTACATAACTAGGCTAATTTGCAAACAGATGAGCATTTTGAATAGCATACTTCAAGATTTTTCTTAACATTTTTTGGGGGTGCTATTGATACATGAGAAAGAAGGGAATGGTTTATAACAGAGACCATTTGAATTTCCACTTATTCAGTCAGTCATGGATTAAATTGGTAAACATGCCAATTTTAGAGGCAAATTAAATCTGATAACTCCCAAGTTCAAAGAATACAAAGAACCCCCTCCCCCCTGAAAAAATGAAGAGCCGATCTGTCTTTTTCGAAGACATGGGAAACATATATATTGTTGTGCTCCAGCATGGTCCAACTCCTATCATTTCATAACCTATGCTCTATTTAATGATCTGGAAAGAACCCTGCTGTATTTATTATTTCATGAATTCAGTAATTCTTAATTTTACACACCAAAAATTCACTGTGAATGAGTTCTGACTTTTCAGGGGTTATCTCGATAATTTAACATTCATTTTGCTTTAAAAAAAAAAAAAAAGACTTGAGATCAAATTTCCCCAAGGGATCACTCCCTGCTGCACAGAAATGACTTTGCCTTAAAACAAAAGCACATTACTTGAGGACTATAATGCATTAAGAGGGATTGTAGCAACAAGAAAAAAATCTAGTAGGATTAGCTCAGTGTAATACCATATTGCACAATATTTCCAAGTTTAGTCATATTATACCACCTTGAACTTTTCAGCTTATTGATTTTTCTGTACATTCTTGTTAAGATAGTGTAATAGCTGTTCAGAAAAGTTCCAAATTGAAAACTAAAGCTAGGAAAGTAACTTTTATAGTTCTACTAATTAAGTGTCCTTTCACTGGGAAGTAGGTTTCTCCATTCTGTGTTAATTTTCTGGTCTTCTAGGAAGTTAATGCAACTCATTTAATGAACAGAGAGGTGTGATTCACTTCCGACATTCTGGAAGACAGCTTCAAAAGGAGTCTTTTCAACTTAGCCTGTCATGATATCAGCAGGTTATTAGTTTTCTGTAAACAGTGATAGAACACTCAGAATTCTGCCAGGACTTCAGAAATTACCACAGAATATTCACTTTCTCCTTCTGAAATTATATGCTATTTATAATATTCTTTCTTACTGGATTTATGTTCATAGTGCCAACATTTTCTTAATAACCAAGGTTTGAAATATAGACCTGATTCCTTGCCATTGTAAATTTTAGGATATGGTTCAGGTTAGTGCCACCCAAAATCCAAAACAGCAATAGCTAAAAGCAATTGAAGTTCATTTTTCTCTCATCTCCTGGAAGTCTGGATTCCAGAAATGCTGGACTGGCATGGCACTGTGTGGTGTTAGGAGCCCAGGCTGTTTTAATCTTTTATATATTCACCATCCTCAATATGTGGCTGTTGCTTCATGGTCACAGTTAACTGCTGTTGCTCCAGCCATCAAGTCTGCATTCCTGGGAGAAGAAAGAGATAAAGAAAGACATGCTCTGTCTGTTTAAAGATACTCAGTGGAAAGCACACAAGATACATCTGCTTACACTTCTTTGATGGGAACTTGATCACATGATAATTCCTTGCTGGTGGGGATGCTAGGAAATATAGTATTTATTTATGGTAACTGTGTTTTCAGTTTATCCTTATCCTTTATATCATTTTAAAACATATTCTTAAAAGTTATGTTTATTATTTTTGCAATGTAAAAATGTTATGCAGTAAACAATGCAATGACTGCAAAATATAAAAAATAGAAGCTAAATTTTTTCTAAAATTCTTCCCCATAAAGAAGCATTGGCAATAGTTTAGGGCTTTCAATTTAATTTCTATGTAATATATAGGATTGTATGTAATGTATTTGTTAACAAAATATCTTGATGTCTTTCTATGTTGGTTTATACATATCTGTGACACTCTTTAAGGCTGTATTGTAGGAGTGTACCATAATTTCTTTAACAAGAAAAGCTCTATTAATAGTTTGGGTCTTTATACTTTTCTCCTGTTAAAACACAGTCACATTAACCATGCATGCCCACATGCATTTGTAACTTTCATATTTTTCAATACTGTGAAAGATCTGGAATTTTACCATACTTGAAAGCCAACAAGTTAGCCTGACACAGTTTCATGGACGCTGGCAGAAGACCCAAAACTCCTGCATCAGACACAAAGGATTTTATCACTCATGACACAGTAGGCAGCCAGAGCTTCATGTTCACATCACCCCCCTTTCCCTTGACATCCCACGGTGATGTCGAGGCAGGCCCAGGCAGATTCTGCTCAAGCAGTGGTTTTGGCTCAGAATCAAGGGACCTCAAGCTTAGGAAATCCTGATCTTTTAAAGCGGCTACAAACAAGGCTGCCCAATCTTTGCATCAGAAGGAGACATTATCACTATTACATGGTCAGCAACAAACACACCTTCTGTCCTGGAGAGAGACAGTCTGCGTTCACTATGCAGACATCTGGATAGTCTGGAAGAAAAGACAGTCTGGAATAAAAGTTGTCAGTGTCTCTGTCTACAAGATGCGCGGAAACGCAGAGATGCATGGAGAATTGTCTCTCCCAACAGTAGGCATTCCCCCACTGCAAAGAGTTCAGCACCTGACTCCTCTCAGCTGCTGCTCTGTAGGTAGTCTCTGTCCTGTTGTGCTTTCCTGATTAAGCTTGATGACATCATGGACCAGATAACAGAGACCAGACGTCCAGGAAGCCTTCATTTGAGAACCAGTTTAGAGTTCCCTGAACTAAGTCATATCACATCCATAATGTGTGCCAGAAAACCAGCCAACCAACCAACCAACCGATAAAATCTCAAGATGAAAACAGCTGTCCCTACCCAGGGCCTCGTCTCCACCAGCGTGTGCTTACTGAATCCCATCCCTGGGCTCACCTTGTGGCAGGCACCGCGCTGATGTTGTTATTCGGTCTTGGCATTAGCATAAGACAGGAGAAGAAATTAACACAGGTCATCTTCTGGTTGAGGCTTGGGTATACTTTATGAAATACTTCAAGTTTGCAGAACCTGAAAACGTGAGCAGTCAAATACAAGCTTGTGAAATATATTCTAAGACCGATTTAAATTTATCATCATCACTGTCCTTATTAGAAATATATTGTCTAGTTTGTTTGTTTTGTTCCCTTAATGCTGATAATAAAAGACACCTGTAGAATTGTTCCTGGGATTACCTAACTAATGAAGATTTTAGATTTTTCTTCTTTGGCCAAAATACTTCAAATCACAAACATCTTCTATTCTCTCGGCCACATACTCATATTTAAATTCTCAGGCTTGTTGAATTTTTCCTTCTATAAGACTTCAGGTTTCTATAACTGGGACATTTGTTTATTTAGACCAACTTATGCTTCTACAGAACTCACATGTCATAGATGTTTTGTTTTGTTTTGTTTTCCCATAAAATTACTGAGAGGCATCTTTTGTTATCCTTCTATGACCCTATCAATGGCAATCCCATAGGATTTTCTTCCTGTCTGAGGTTTACTGGGTTCTTCTAAAGCAGTCATTCTCAAAGTGGTCCCTAGACCAGCAGCAAGAATATCACCTGAAAACTTGTTTGAAATGCAATTTCTAGACCTATTGATTTAGCAATTCTGGGGGTGGGATCCAGTAATCGGAGTTTTTACAAGCCCTCCAGGTGCTCCGAAGCATGACCAGCCTCTGAGAACCACTCTCTAAATCAGAGGATCGCAACCTTGCTCATACATTGGAATTAGCTGGGGAGCTTTAAAAAATATTGATGCCTGGGTCTTCACCCCAGCCATTCTGAATGAATTAGTCTCCGGTGAGGCCAGAGAATTGGGAATTTTACTAGCTCCCCGGGTGATTATAAAGTGTAGTCGACGTTGAGAACCACTGCTCTAAATCATTTATAACTTCACATTATATTTGCCAACTCCAGCTTCTCTGAGTCTTTTTCCTTACCCTAAGGAGCTATGCCATATGCGTATACAGCAAGGCTACAGTGAGTTAAATATTACCTCGTCGGTGGATTTAGATATTAAATGAAATGTGACACTGTAGCTTATCATTTCCTTCGGTTTTGTTTATCATACACGAAGAGCCTTTGAACTTGAAGCTGAATTAATTTAATGCAATGTTTCCTTTTGAATCTACTGGATTTAGTGTGCATCAGGGTGACACGCAAAACGAACATCTAAATGCTCTTCCTGTGATCTCGGGGAAAAGCGCCCGGGTAGAAACAGTGTCCACGGTACATTAACCATGTAAAGTGAGTTTAATCAGGCGGAATTGATTTGTTTAAGTTACACTTACATGTACAAAAAGAAATGTTCTGGACTCAATAAATTCAGTATTAAAATTGCCTTCATACTCCATACCTAACCAATTTTATCACCATATACGCTGCCAGTTAGATGCTACTTGGAAAGGAAAATGCCATCCTTCGGCTAGCAAATGAAGAGAGAGAGAGAGCAGTAGCTTCTTCCTAGTGTCAGTGGGGAGGGTTAAGTTAAGAACCTTTCCAGATATGGATTAGAAGCAACTCTCAGCTCATTTTGTAACAGACAATGAAGTGCTTTCTTCACACTCAGACAAGTGTTTAAATCTTGTCTTTGTCAAACAAAAGTCGACCAGTGACATACTTCTTTTTGTCTTCAATCTCCTTTTACTGATGCCGAAAGCTCAGTGGTGACGACCCTTTATAGTCAGGCTTAATAGTGAGAGACGTTGCTTTGAAACTGGGCTTCTAGTGTCTGTGAGATGAGAGGATTCTACAATATTCAAGGCCAAGTGACAACATTTAACCCTCAGAGGCTGGATGTCCATAATCACTGTCACGTGGAGCAAAGCCAGATTGGCCCCTGGGGTCTGGACTCACAGAGGCCCGTGATGATGGCTAACAGACCATGGAGCTCCAAGGCGTGAGACGGATGGAAGGGCAGCCAGGGCACTGCTCGATTGTATAACAGCAACAAGAAGTCAAGAGCGAGGAAGTAGAAGGCACGTATCAACTGCTGCAATCTGAAAACCATTATCTTTTTCTGCAACCCAGACCTGTGCAAACTCCTGGACTGGGAGCCCGTCTGTTGAAACAGAATCTGAGACCCCAAAGGGAAAGCCCTGAAACATCACAGAAAGTATACAGAGCACAATGGCACTTCCGCAATCCTTCCCCAAGGCCGTTTGACAGACTGTACTAGGGAGAGCTGCGTTGGGAGGTACAAGAAGTCCTTTGCTTAGTCTATGTCACCTGGAAAATACAAAGATGCTATAGGTATACACAGCGGATATGGTGGTTAATTTTATGTCAGTTTAGTTAGGCCATGGTGCCCGGATTGTACGGTCAAATACCAGTCTAGATGTTGCTGTGAACGGTTTGTGTTTGTTTGTTTGTTTGTTTTTTTAATTAACATGTTTACAATCAGTTGACTTTAAGTAAATAGATTATTCTCCATAATATGAGTGACCCTCACCCAATCAACTGAAGGCCTTAAGAGCAAAAATGAGGTTTCCTCAAGAAGAAATTCTGCCTCGATACTGCAACGTAGAAATTCTACTTGAATTTCCAGCTGGCCTGCTCTACACATTTTGACTTGTCAGTCCTTATGATTGCTTGGGTGAGCCAGTTCCTTAAAACCTTTCTCTCTTTTTATCTATCTATCTATCTATCATCTTTCATCCACCTATATATTTATCCCTCCATCCACCCATCCATTCATCCATCCATTTATCTCATCTGTTCTTTCTATCTGTGTACCTACCCATCCACCCACCCATCCTGATGGTTCTGGGCAACTCTGACTAATACAGTAGATACAGATGCATGTAAGACAGTGGTGACAGAGAACTGTAGGATTCTGAAGCCAGGTCACACCCTTTAGACAGCAGCTACTGGCCTCTGATAAATAATGAAGACTTAACCAGGCAGAGATCAATAAGCCCATTATGCAAAGGAAGTAAAGGTAGTATTTTGGGGTTTGGTATATTAGATGAAAACCTAACCGATATTTTTAACCAGTTTGTGTGGCCATTGGTTTTGACTTTTTGTTAAGAGATAAAAATGCTGAAGGCACCAGCTGTTCCTTAGCCCAAAACGCTGTGGGGTCTCCGGCTCTGTAGCAAATGACCAACATCCCCGGATGGGCTCGGTCACCTGCAGCCAGCCATGTCAGCGCAGTTGGCCATTTACGACCCAGCGGGGGTTCCTTACAAGTTTGTTTATCTTTCAATAGAACCGCCTGCCTGGAGTTGAATTGTCTGGGCTATAAATAGAGAAATAGTACACAGGATAGTTTTACCATTAAAGAAGAGAAGAACATTAGATGCAAAAAGAAAGAAGCAAATTCCCATTTTACTGCTTTATAGGAACCTGGGTAGGGTCTTTGGAATTTTTACCCAGTTAACTTTGCAACCGGAAAAGAAAATAATGTTAACAGTACCAGCATGTTTTAAACATCTAAAATCTGCTGAATGTCATTTTATAATCTCTGGAGGTCAGAGAAAGAACCCACGGTAGGATATTAGCCTTGTCAACCTTAATGGTAGTACAACAGACTGATCATCTATAAAGCAAACCACTGTAGTAACCTCCTGAGGTTACTAGCAGGTGGAACATACTCTGTTCTGCAGAAACCAGCTGGGTACGGTTCAAAGCATTCACATACTCTTTAGAATGATGCATTGTGTTATTGGTAGGGCCAAAAATGTTTCAATCAGTGCATATTTCTATGACAATGGCCAAACTCTTTGCCAAGATGTTCCTGAAATATGTTGTGGTAGACTACTCTCACAATTTTATGATGTATCTGATGTGAAAGACTGGGAATTTTAATTTAATTAGATTCTACTGTACTAATGATATTTATCTAAATTACTGGGCCAAACCAGATTAACTTTGTTTTTGCTACATTGTATACATTCACACAGATTTAGTTTTTAAGGAAGTATTTTTCCTTTCAATTTATCTCTTTACATATTTGCTTTATTTACTTTTTATGATCAAATTTAAACATTAGGCTGGGTGCGGTGGCTCATGCCTGTCCCAACACTTTCCAAGGCTGAGGTGAGAGGATTGATTGAGGCCAGGAGTTCGAGACCAGCCTGGGCAACTTAGCGAGACCCTGTCTCTAAAAAAAAAAAAATTAAAAAATTAGCCAGGTGTCGTGGCACATGACTGTAGTCCCAGCTACTTGGGAAGCTGAGCTGGAAGGATGGCTTGAACCCATGAGTGTGAGGGTATAGTGAGCTATGATCATGCCACTGCACTCTGGCCTGGCAACAGAGTGAGGCCCCATCTGAAAAATAAACATTGATCAATTATGTACACTGAGTGATACTGACCTCACACTAAGACTGATTCTATTTGAAACATATATTTATATAACACAAGTTATTTACTTATATAATTTTTTTACCCTTTTTTCCATCTCTTGACCAATCAAAATATTTTAAAACATTATTTACCTACAGTAAAATTCACTCTTTGTGGTGTACAGGTCTAGGGGTTTTGACAGATACATAGTCATGTAATCATTACCACAGTTCAATACAGAATAGTCTATCACCCTAAAATTACCTTCGTGCTGCCCCTATATAGTCACTCCATTCATCCACCCCAGACTCCCCATGAAATCCTGGGAACCACCATATCTTTGCATTTCCCTGAATGTTATACATTCAAAATCATACAATATTTAGCATTTTGGCTCATGTTTCTTTAACTTCACAAAATGCATTTAAGATTTATTCATGTTGTTACATGAATCAACAGATCATTTTTATTGCTGCATAGTATTCCATCATATGTATGTAAAACATTCCTATTCTATTCATAATCTTTTCTTTGGTTGAAGGACATTTGGATTGTTTCCAGTTCTTGGTAATTATGAATAAAGTTGCTATAAATGTGCACAGGTGTTTATGTGAACGCAAGTTTTACGGTAAATATTGTGGAGTAGGATAGCTGGGTTGTACGGTAAGTGTAGGTTTAGTTTTATAAGAAATAACCAAACTGTTTTCTATAGTTGCTATACCATTTTGCATTCCCGCCAATAGTATGTGAAAATTTCACTTGCTCTAAATCTTTGTCTGCATTTGGTATTGTCAGTGTTTTTTTTTTTTTTTTTTGTTAATAGCCATTCTAATATGTATATAATGGTATCTCATTGCAGTTTTAATTTGCAATTCCCTAATGGCTAATAATTTTCAGCATCTGTTTATGTGCTCATTTGCCATCTGTATATCTTCTTTGGTGAAGTAGCTATACAAATATTTTGCCATTTTCAAAATTGGTGGGTTTGTTTGTTTGTCTGTTTAATGCTTTCTTGTTGAGTATTGAGGGTTCTTTATGTATTCTGGATACAAGTCAGAAATTTGTCAGAAATTGTTTTCACTATTCTAATTCCTTTACCTTTCTATATACATTTCAGAATTGCTGGTGATATTTGCAAAATAAAAAATCTGATGGGATTTTGCCTGGGACTGCATTAAAACTATTGCTCAATTTGGGAAGAATTGACATCTTAACAGTAAATATTGTGTCTTCTATTTCTCCAACATAGTATATATCCCCATTTACTTGGATCTTCTTGATTTCTTTAACTGGCGTTTTGTAGTTTTTAGCATACAGATCCTACACATTTTTAAAGATATTTTTATACTTAGGTATTGCTGTGTTTTGGTATTATTACAAATGTTACTTAAAAAATTTTCTGATTTCCAGTTTTTCTGTGACTTTTCTAAAAATCACTCAGAGAATGTTTATATATTCTTTGAGAAGTTTTTCATATGGCTCATTATACTATCTAACGCTCCCAGTATAATGTTGAATAAGAGGGTTAAGAGGACATTTTTGCCTTCTTCCTGATCTTAAGGGAAATTATGCAGTTTTTTCCCATTGAGCATATTTAGCAATAGTTTTTTTTTTTAATAGATGCGTTTTATCAGATAAAAGAAGGGCCATTTTATTACTAGCTTTCTGGGAGTTTTTGTTTTTTATCATGAATTCATATTTTCATAATCCATTGAGATTTTTTTTTCTTCTTAAGTATGTTATTATGGTAAATTACATTGATTGAATTTTGAATGTTGAACCAGCCTTGTATTCCCAATGGAAAAATTTTAACTCATGAAAATTATTTGTTTATATCATCAGTAACTTTAACTATTTTCCTATAATTGGGATACCTATACACACACACATACACACATATAGATACATATATATGAAACATACATATATTTAGGATTTATAAATGATAGTTCAATTAATTAAATTTAATTGAAAATTCATAAAAATATCTAGCCCTACCCCTCATCTACCTGTAATTAACCTTGTCTGTTTTTAAAATATTAACTCATTTTTAATTGACACATAATTGTATATATTTATTGGATACATAGTTATGTTTTGATACATACACTGTATACTGATCAAATCAAGGTAATTAGCATATCCATCACCCCAAACATTTATTATTTTTTGCACTGGAAACATTTAAAATTCTCTCTTCTAGCTATATGAAAATATATAATAAATTATTTTTAACTATAGTCATCCTACAGTGTGCTATAGAATACTAGAACTTATTCCTCATATTGAGCTGCAATTTTGTATCCTTTAACCAACCTGTCTCCATCCCCAGCTCCCCTCTCCTTTCTCAGACTCTAGTAACCACTACTGTACTCTTTGCTTCTATAAGATCAACTTTTTTCGCTTCCAGATACGAGTAAGAACATGCAGTATTTATCTTTCTGTTCTCAACTTATTTCACTTAACATATACTGTCCTCCAGGCTCATTCATGGTTGCTTGTGAAGGACAGGATTTCCTTGTTTTTTATGGCTGAATAGTATTCCAATGTGTATATGTACCACATTTTCTGTATCCATTCATTCATTGATGGACACTTAGGTTGATTCCACATCTTGGCTACTGTGAATAGTGCTGCAATAGATACGAGGGTGCAGACATCTCTTCGACATACTGATAGCATTTCCTTTGGATATATACCCAGTAGTGGGATTGGTGGATCATATGGTATATGGTTCTATTTGTAGTTTTTTGAGGAACCTCCACAGTGGCTGGACTAGATTACATTCCCACCTACCATGTATAAGCATTTTCTTTTCTCCACATCCTTGCCAGCTTTCGTTATTTTTGTCTTAATAGCCCTTTTAAGTGGGGTGAGATGATGATATCTCATTATGATTTTGGTTTGCATTTCCTCGATGAATAGGGATGCTGAGTATTTTTTCACGTTTGTTGGACCTTGCTTGTGTTTGATCCCATAAGTGCTTGTTATTCATTTGTATGCTAATTAATTCTTTCAATGACTATTTATTGAACACATAATATGTGCTGGAAATGTAGGGAATACCCAAATGATAAACATGAAGAAACTTTACCCTCAGTGCGTTTACTCAGGCTGGAGGTATGAACACAAAATGCCCGAAAGTACAGAGAAAGGGCCCGTCAATCAGTCTGTGGGTGGTGAAGGCTTCTCGGAGGAGGTGGCTGGAGTGGAAGTTGGAAGGAAAGGTCGACATACGCGTGCGCACACTTCACCACCTTCTCTCCTTGGTTAACATTGTTCCCCCACTTCAGGCCCTAGGAAGTTCGAAGGGGCGTTGTCACTCACCCACTTCGCCACACTGATTGGCTCAGAGGTGCACGTGTTTGCCAACGCAGCCAATCGATGGCCCGGGATGAGGCGTCTTATTTTCCTCTCCAGTGATTTGGGGAACAGTCCAGTTCTTGGTGTTGAACTCTAGAGGGTTATGAGAGAGACAGTGCATTGGCTCTCACCTTGAGCCATGTGACATTCAAAGAACAAGCAGAGAAAGCCAGTCTTCATGAGAGGAAGAAGAGAAGAGAGAAACAGGGCCCTGAGGGAAGGGGATGGAGAGAAATCAGGCCGCTCGGAACCTGGGGCTTTTTCAGTTCATAAAAGGTCCAACTGAACTTCACTTCCTTTGGCTCACTGTGTGACTTTATCACAAGTTTAACTTTCCATCAGGGCTAGTTAAGGAGGATTGCTGGTCCTTGAAAGCAGAAGAGCCTTGATTATATCAGAAATTTAATACCAGTGGTTGAACCAAGAGACCCCGGGTTGGATTGACTGTGGCACCGGGGTGGAACGGAACTGGTGAGGACTCTGAGTGCAGGTGGGGAAGCCATTAGCAGTTGCACCGAGAGTCTCTGACAAGGAGGGACACATCCGCTCCGAATGCAAAGCAAAAGCCAAATGCAAGAGAGTGGGTGTGTTGGATATTGGACACTCTTTGCAGCTATAAGCAACGTGGAGCAAGTGTCTATGGATGACTACCACGTGACCTTGTGTAAAACACTTCACTTCCTTGATGTTCATATCCATAAAGGTGTATGGTATTAACTAGGCACCTATGGTAAAGAATGATAATAATAATAATAGCTACAATCTGTTGAGAACTTGTTTTATGTCAGTAATGGTGCTAAGAGCTTGACATGCTTTACTTCACTTAATTATTACAAATTTCCTATGAAGCAGATATAAGTATTTTTCTGTTTTACAACTGAATAAGCTAAAGCTAGAGGAGATCAAGTCACCTGCCCAAGGTGACACAGCTAGTAAGTGGTAGAGCTAGGTTTGAAGCAGGCTTCTAATCTTCCAAACAATTTTCTGAACCATGAATAATTATTTTATTTTCAGAATCTCCTTTACTCTTGATTTCAAGTAGGTAATCCTCATTTAATGTTTTTCCTAAAGATTTACCTGTTCTTTAATGTCTCCTTTAGACATTAGACCGAGGGAGGGTCAGAAAACTTTCTGTAGAGAGCCAGACAGTACATGTTCTAAGCTTTAAGAGACGTGTTGCGACTACAGTACTCAACTCCGCCTTGTGGTGCTAAAGCAGCCATGGCAACACAAAAGCAAATGAGCATGCTAGTGTTCCAATAAAACTTTATTTATTGACACTGGGATTTGCATCACATATAGTTTTCACATGTCGAGAAACATTATTCTTTTGATTTTTTTTAACCATTTAAAAATACTTAGCTCATACATTGTACACAAACAGGTTGGTTACACTTTGCGAACCCTTGCTCTAAGGCTCCTGAAACATTCTATTTGTTTCTCCCTCGGAAACTCTTTTTGTGCTCTGCCTCAGATGCCATCTTTGTTTCCTTATTAATTTTTCTGTCTTGGGACTGACTTCCAAAGCCAGAGCCTTAGATTAATAATCAATGTGTTATTCTCCTTGGTCTTCACCTCCAGTCCTTTGCCTATTCCTGCCATGTTTTCTTAGACCATATGCAAGTTTATTCTTATTTTTTACCTGTAATTTATTTCCAACTCCCACTTTCTTTTATTTTGCTCCATAACAATCTCTTGAATACAAAATTCTCTTCCAGAGGACTCTTGGCTCGTTGTTAAATCTTTCTTCTCTAGCATGTCTCATGTTCAAATGTTTTCCTTTCCCTTTTTCTCCGTGTTCTTTGGCCTTTATATTAGGTTTCAGTTTTAGATACAAAATGCATTAAAAAACAACACATGCACTCACTGATGATTATATCAGAGTAGCAGATAACTTAAGAAATACAAAAATGTAGGCATATTATACCTATTGTTCTGTGTACTGGTTTGGTCACTAAAACTTTTTAATGAAAACATTTCCATGAAAATAAATATTATCAATATTTAATAACTATATAAGTAAAATTATTATCCCACAGCAACAAATGCACAGTGTGTACTCTATTGAATCAATCACCTATTTTTGGACATTTTGGGTAATGGTGTTTTTTCACTTTTACTAATAGCACTTGGTTGACAATCCTGGTGACTTCTTGTTTGTACACAAATATGCTTATTTATTTACTTAGAATACGTTCTTAATCCTGAGAATGCTGCACTGAAAGTTTTGCATGTTGTAAAGGCTATTGATTGATATTCCAAAATTACCCTATAGAATTTTTACCACTTAGAATAATGTATAAAACAGTTTCTTCACAGGCAAACCAATGCTGCATATTAACAATTGAAAAATATTTTTTTAACTGCAAAACAAACACGTGCACTAAAAATTATTAAGAGCATTAAATTTTTTCCTAATACACATTTTTAAATTATTTTCTCAGTTTGTGGAATCTCTTCAAATTTTATGACTTCTTATGTTTCAGAAGATTTAAAAAATTCCACAGACTCAAGCATTCCATTTGTCATTTCTTTTTTCTCTTCCATTCTCTGGCGTAGGTGTCATTTTAGAACATCTTTCACATTATATTTTTACATTCCGGAATTTGTTGTTTTCGTGTTAATATTTAAATGTTTAATTGAAACAAGTGGCTGTGTGGTTGGTTAGAGATATTTATTAAATATTATTTTATTTCCTTATTGAATTGAAATGCTACTTTTAACTTATAATAACAGCACCACTTGGGGAACGTTTTATACTTTCAATTTGTTCCACTGATGTTTCTGTGTTGCTATACCCTTTTAAATATTGTAAATACGTAAGCATAACTTTTTATACCAATCCACTTTTTTGAATGTTTTAGTTTTGTATATAATTCTAAAATGAGTCTGTGGTTTCCAGGTCAAATTATTTCATTGTTCCTAGTGGATATTGCTCATATATCACTCATCTGGTGTCAAGAAATGGAGATGTAGAAAGGCTGGGTTTAAGTTCTCTTTCTCTGTGTTTCACGGCAACCTCATTGCAATTTTTAATCTTCCTATTATCCCTAGACTGCTAGTGTCTTAAGGTCAAACACCCAGGCTTACCCCTCCCTGATTCCTGTGTGCCTGGCTTAGAACTGGTACCTTGCGGGAGCCCCTGATTCTATGGGGCTCAATCAGTTAAACAATAGAAATTTATTGCTCGCAGATCTGGAGGCTGGAAAGTCCAAGATCAAGGCGCCAGCAGATTCTGTTGTGGTGAGGACTAGCCTCTCTGCTTGAAAGACGGTGCTTTCTCGCTGCTTTCTCACGTGGTGGAAGAGGCAGAAGTCTTCTTCAAGTCCTTTTTATAAGGCTACTAATTGTTCTTCTGGGTAGATGCCCAATAATGGAATTGCTGGATCAAATGGAAGGTCTACTTGAATCTGTTACTTGCACTCGAATGTTTATAGCAGCACAATTCACAATTGCTAAGATGTGGAAACAACCCAAATGTCCATCAATTCATGAATGGATTAGTAAAATGTGGTATCTGTATACCATGGAGTATTACTCAGCTATAAGAAATAACGATGATACGACATCTCTTTGGTTCTCCTGGATAGAGTTGGAACCCGTTCTATTAATCAAAGTATCCCAAGAATGGAAAAATAAGCACCACATGTACTCACCAGAAAATTGGTTTCCCTGATCAACACCTCGGTGCACATTTAAGAATGACACCAATTGGGTATCGGACAGAGTGGGGGGAGGGGATAGGTGTATATCTACATGATGAGTGCGATGCGCACTGTCTGGGGAATGGACACTCTTGAAGCTCAGACTCGGGGGGTTGGGAGGGGCATGGGCAATATATTTAACCAGAACGGTTGTACCCCCATAATAAGCTATAATGAATGAATAAATAAATAAATAAATAAATAAATAAATAAATAAAAGGCTACTAATTGTATTCATAAAGGTGGAGCTCTCATGACAAAATCACCTGCTAAAGTCCCCACGTCTTAATAGCACAACATTAGGGATTAGGTTTCCAAATGAATTTTGGAGGGACACAAATACTCAGTCCCTAGCATGGGATTAGGGAACTGCCCAAGGCCAAATTGCAAGTGAATAAAATAGAAGGGAAAGAAATGGTTCCAAGGTCAGTCTCTTAACTTCTAATTCAATGGTTCTTACTTTTAATTTCTTTTTCAGTTCACTTGAATTTATTTACCTCTGTAGATACTATGTTTTCTGTTCAGTCTCCCCTAACAACAACAACAAAAGAAAAGAAAGAATGATAAAGGAAAAAACAGAGATAGTTACTTCCTCACACTGATTACAAATGTAATGACTCTTATTTCTGATTTTGCTCACCTATCCTTGTTTTTAAGGTAAAAATTCACATCATATAAATGATGTGAACATTTATATTTATTCACCGAAGTTTTTGGTAAAATTATACTTAGAGATATATTTTAAAAAGTCTTATCGTAGGGCAAGATTCTAAGGTTTTTAGAGGTTTTTAAGGTTAAGTTTCACACAATGTAGCCACCCTCATCTCTAGTGGATGTCTGGGTATAACAGAGGCTCAATAAATGTAGTGAAACTGAACTGAAGTCTCAGTATCAACTCATGCATGAGTTTTTCCTTCCCGCACAAAGAACTGCTTTGGTAAGTACATAATGGGCATTTTTTTCTTGTATTTGTTAACTATTATCTAAGTTATCTATATAAGTAATTTTTTTTAAGACAAAGATATCCCATAAGGTTAGTCTCATTCATCAAGACTTAATGTCGGCATCATCTTTCTCGATTTCTCTCCTTTTTTCCCCTCCAAATTCTCCTCCATGCCTTCAGGCTAAGTTAGATAACCTTTCCGTGTTCCTAGGATAACTGTTTATACTCCCATCCTGGCACGTAGCTTTACCCATATTTTGTATAATTATCTGTTTTGTGACTGTCACCTCCTTCTAGATTATAAATCTAGCACAGATTCTAAATTTAGTTGTCATAAATATTTCTTCGTAAGTGAACGTATGTGCAACATGCTTATCTAGACCCAACCTAGACTAGAACTCAGATAGATGATTTACTGGTGAATTTCAGATTTGAAATTGCTTTTAAAAAAATGAGATATTTATAGAATTTTTTAAAAGTTAAAGCATAAATACTCAGAAATAATTTCCAAGTTTTTTAAAATAACAGTGATCAATTTCCTTCTTGCACAGTGTGTACAGCACTTGTGTACCAACTGATTACCAAGACCCAGGTCTAGTGGCATCTGTCTCTATCTGGGGAAAACAGTTGGACTTAAAGTCACCCAAGGTGTACGGTCTTGTCTATACAGAAACATATATCATAAGGATAGAAATGCATTTAGAAAATTTTCATGTTCTTTCTCAATATAGAAATATGTTAGTTACCATAGCAACAAGTGATATAGATTCACTTATTCTCTTTTTATAAGAAAAATAAGCAGAAGCTGAAATATGTTATCATAAACTTTTCCATTGATGTCTAGAAGAATATTTTTGTGATCATCTAAGATATTTGAAAGAATATGTTAAAATGGGAATTGAAGGTTCCGTCTTAATAAAAAGTCATCGAACTATTCACAAAAAAACCCATCAAGTGACATATATTTGCAAATAATATGAAACCTTCTGGTGTAGGGTGAATAATATTTTGTTTTTGCTATTTGGATATGAAATGGAGTCAGATTTATTTTAAGGGAACAATACCTGAAACTTAGAGATATGACTATTACCCTTTAAATGCTGAATGCTTTCCTTTTTTATGTATATATATATATATGTTCAATCATCAATGAGCATGTTTTATATTTTTAAATAGGTAAGAAACCAATGACCAAAATGGACTTCACTGTAGAAAATAGGAACTGTTGGAGAAAATAACAAAGAAACCCTCAAGGAAACACAAGAATTCTTGCTACTGAAATGAAAACCATACCATTATCATATTGGTTAGGATGTAGAATTGAAGTTGGTTTTAAAAATATGGAATTGAAACATTCAGATAATCAATTAGGAGAGTCACAAAGCAATAATATTTTTTTTAAAGTCCTAAACTTGTATTCCATGCTTTTCCTCTGAACTTTAGACATACCGCTGCATCTGCGTGTTAGGCGGTATGACGATGTTTCACGGGTTCTGCAGGCTCCAAGCTGAAGGTGTGATCCACAACCGTCCCCACCTGTCCTCCTTCCTGGCCTCTCTATTTCCATAAATGGTGGCACCGCCTGCCCAGGAATTTAAACCAGAAACATCAGGACCCCTCCTCACCCCCTTAGAGCCGTCCAATAAACTGCCTCCTAATTATTTCCTGAATCTGTTGCCCCATCTTCTCTCTCTCTCTTTCTCAAGATACAGTGAAAACTCCTGCACGTGATGTGTACCTGGCCTCTGCCCACCTGGTCACCCACACATTCCTCCAGATACTGTCCTCTAGTCACCCCAAGCTGCTCCCCATTTGCTGTCCATGAAGGTTTTTTCTCACCTTTGTACATTTGCACGTGTAATTACTCTGTCCTGGGATTTCCTTCCCCTCGTCCTGCATCTAACTTACTCTTACTCATCCTATTAACACACAGGCAACAGCTCTTCCCAGAGGCCTCCAGGAAGCCCCGGGCTGGTTCCCTTTCTCTCTGTTTCCATGGCGGTTGTTACCAGCCTTTACCACGGCATCCACATCACACTATCGAGTCTACTCTTTTGTCTTTAAGGTCACCTCAGTGCCAGGCCCCACTCTCTAAAGACAGAAGGCTAAGCTTTTAACAGGCCTAAAGATCAGGTAGTGTAATTTAAGGTAATTTAGTAATATGATGTTATTGCTTCTGGGATAATCGTGAACTCTTTTTCAATGAAGGAATTTTTTTTTTCAAAAGTTCTTATGAGACATCTCATTTTGAACCAAACTTAAAAGGAAAACAAACAGAATGCTGAAATGAAAGTGGTGTCAAGTTTTAAAAAGAGAGGAAGAATGCCACCAGCAGCAGCTGTCACCTGTTCCTTGCAGAACAGATTTGAGCAGTTTCAGGATATTGTTCCCAGGCTCGCACAGGAGTAACATGCTGGGTGGGGACACTGAGCCCTAGACCGAGTGGCATTAACTGGAAAGCAATACTCCTGAGTATTAAGGAAAGAGGAAATAATAAACTCCAAACTTTTAGTTCTGTTATCTCCAGGCATAAACCCACTGCTTGCCAGCCTGTCCCCAGCTCTGGGATGCGCGTCCCATCACTCCCCCAATCCGCTGGGCACCGTTCAGTGTTTGAGCAGACTTGGCCAGATGTGCTGGTGATAGTACAGTCTAGAAGCAGAATGGCACTAAATTGAATTCTAATGGCCCAGACGAATCAGTACGCCCCACCAAACACCTCAGTTGCCACGAGGAAGCGACTTAGGCGCTGGGGACCACTCTTCATTAACCCACGCGAGTTAAGGGCTTGTATGGGCACTGGTTTTGAGGTGTTCAGCAGCTATTCAGGTAACGGCTTCCCAAATGACACACATCTTCCTTAACCTTTGGAAACAGAGGGGCGCCCAGATTCTGAGTTTGAGGAGGCGTTGAGGTTACCCATTATAGCTGTCCGTACGCTTGCTTGAAAAACAGACTGCTGTGTGTGCAGGGAAGGACTGCATTTTGGGCTATTTAATGTGACAAGCATTTGTGCTTGGCAAGGGCAACACAAAAAAGAGGATTTTTAGAGAGTGTTCTGGTCTCTGATGGTCTCATAAATATCAAGGATGGCATTTCCATTAAAAACGGTCCAAATACTTTCATTGCATTTTAGTAACCTCAGACTGCAGAAAGAAGCTGGATGTCTGTCTGTCTGTCTTCGTTGTCCGGCAGTCACCGTCAAAGGCAATATTCACATGGCTACAAGATGTGATCTGATTCCGTAGACTTCAACTCCTGGCGATTCTAGAACTCTAACACCAAATATACTGAAAGATTTTTCCATTTGAAAATGAATATATACGTTTATATTCTCCTGTGTATTCATAAATTGCCAGTTTGTTAGGAGCATTAATACTGTGAGTTATCCTTATTAATAACAGTAATAAAAATAATTTGCACATACATTATACTTTTTAGAAAGCACTTTCTCACTTTCTAATTTGATCTTTATAAAGCCTCTGTGAAATAGAGAGGCAGCCTGTTATCTTCCAATTATTCTACAGATTGGAAAACTATAGAAAAGAGAAATTATGCAGAAACACTGAGAGTTTGCATTGTCTGGTTTTGAGAGTCGTGGGCCTCTGATTTAGGCACAATTGGGGAGCAAAGCTTTGCTGAAAAAAAACGTGAACTATTAAAAACTCTCACACATATATTCTGCTCAGAGTTAGCTAAGAAAGTATAAATTTGACATCAAGGATCTATGACGAGGGGAAACATCATATGGTTGATCAAGAGGGCTGAGCGAGCTATTTTGAAACGTAAACATTTCAGCCCAGGTCTTGGTCACGAGTAATAAACACAACCAGCTGCTGAGTGGGAATGTGCAGTGGTGACTTGGTAGGTGCAAGAGCCATGCGGCGTTCTGGAGTTTTGCAGCGGGGTTCCAGCGACCTCGGCATTATGCAAAAGCTGTGGTAAGAGTGATGATTACAGAGAGAGGAAGAGAATTAACAGGTGCTTGGTATTATGAAGTGATGTTGGGATCGGGGCCTGGTTTTGCAAAGGTCTACTTCTCTCACTTTAATTTACACCGGAAGCACATTTGGATCTTGTGAAAATGCAGATTCCAATTCAGCAGGTTTGGGGGAAGGCCTGAGTGTCTGGCTTTTTAACAAGCTCCCAGATAATGCCAATGCTGTTGGTCCAGCTCTGAGCAGCAAGATTACAAAGAACCTCGCCGGAAACCCAGATTGGCCCCCACCTGCCACTCAGACACCTCTACTTCTCAGCTTTCAAACCACAGGAGCTAGAGCAGGAATGGATTAATCTCCACTGTTTTCTCCTACCAATCGTTTACTTTCTCCCTCAAGAAAATATGATTTAATACCTGCTATACAGATGCCATTCTAATCCATTGCAGAGAAAGAGGAATATAAGTTGTAGAGGTAGAGGTCATGTATTTATGAATGAAAACATCTTTCTAAAATCCAAGATGAGGGGTCAAGATATACAGGTATTTCTGAGATATGGAACCTCATTCGCCATGTGGAGGGACCAGAATGTTTCACTTTCTTTCTTTGGTTCAGGAAGACAGTGGAACAGCCCAGCGCCTTTGCCCATAAGAGTGTCCCCGCCTGAGCTGTGCTCCGCTCAAACCAACTTCTAGTTCTACTCCTGTTTTAAGATCTTCTGAGATTTTCCCCCAAACTATTGTGTGCAGTAGATCCTCGTTATTCACAGATTTCATATGTGTGAATTCTCCTACCCTCTAAAATTTACTTGTAACCCCAAAGCCAATACTCACGATCGCTTCTGGAGTCATTTGCGCAGTCATTGTGCAGAACAGCAAAGCAATTGAGTTGCCCAACGTGCATTCCCAGGTGAGGTGGAACAAGGTGCTCCTCTGTCTCCTTGTTTCAGCTCTCCTACTGTAAACACGTATCCTTTTCATGGTCTATTGAGTGCCATATTTTTCATGTTTTTGTGTTTTTTGCTAGTGATTTTGCTGTTTAAAAAGGCCCCTGAGAGGCATGTGGAAGCCCTGTCTAGTGTTCCTAAGTGCAAGGAAGCTTATGGAGAAAATTTTTATGTTAGGAAAGCTTCCTTCAGGCATGAGTTACAGTGCTGTTGGCCAAGAGTTCCATATTAATGAATCAACGATACATATTACATAGATGTCTTTAAACAGAAACACACATAAAAGAGGTCATGTATTGACTGGTTGACAAAAACGATGTCACCAGAGGCTCTTAGGAACCTAACCCTGTATTTCCCCTGGGAGCAATGGTTCCATATTCGCTAATTCAGTATTTGCAATGACTTTATAGAACATGACTACTGCAAATAATGAGAATTGATCGTAGTTGTATATATTACAAACCATATATTCAGAGAAATCAGAGTCGTTTATGGTTAAGCATGTAGGCTCTGAGTTCAAATCCATCGAACCATTTACCACCGGGGAGAAATTTTGCTTCCATTTCCTCCCTTGCAAAAATACCTCCTTTGTAAGATTGTGGTGAGGTTTAAAAAGAAATGATGCATCCACAGAGTCACACACAGAGAACACTTAGAATAATATCTGGCAGACAGCAACTACTCAATAATATTAGCTGTCATTATTGTTTAGGATTTTATAGGGCATGAAACATCAGAAAGCTCCAGGAAAGTGTATAATATCGTACAGTAAGTGGCAGAGCAGAGATGGGAACATAGTCCTGAGTCTAATACCAAACTCACAGGGGAAGCCATCCGAGAGAGGAGAGAGGAGTATCTGGAGAGTGTGTACAGTATACAGCTGGTCATCGCCCTAAATACAGACTTATGGGCTGTGTGCTGAAAGGCAGGATGGGTAGGTCAATCAGCAAGAGACAGGAAAAGGGGTGGGTGCCTTTGTGTGACTGCAGCCATTTCAGGTGTCAGATCTCAGACCCCTTGGTTTTGCAGCTTTTTATAGAAATGCCTGTGGAAACATAATGGTAGACAGGGGTGACTGTAGTTCAGCGTTTCAGACATATCATCTTTTCTCTCCAGTGCTGCAGGGGTTATGCTACAAATTGAAAGATCTAGCTACATGAAAAGGAGCTGACACGTTGAGCCAGGAAGTCTTTTCTTGTGCAGAAAGCTCTGATCTTCAAGTTAGCCAATCTGGAAGGGGCGGATTTGACAAGAATAATTCCACATTTCGCACTTGCCGAGACTGCAAACATAACAAGGGAATGAGGACCACATCCAGGATTTACAAACTGAAAAAAAAAAATCTAAATGTGAAACTGGGATGAGGATAGGAGAAATTGGACATAGGACATCCCCAGTGCTTCACATCTCTACCAGCAGGATAACATCACTCTTGGAGTCAGGAGTGGGCTTGTTTGGGGGTTAGGGGTGCTTGGGAGACACCCCTTTTAATTACTACTCCCTGTATCGTGGTAAAACATGCCCTCTTCCCGATGTGGCATCCCACCCTGGTGAGTGGAGATGTTCCTTTCCTTTTAGAATCAGCCTCTTAAAAATATTCATTCACCTTTGCTGGCCAGGAGCGGTTGGTCACGCCTGTAATCCTAGCACTCCGGGATGCCAAGGCTGGAGGATCACTTGAGCTCAGGAGTTCAAGACCAGCCTGAGCAAGATCGAGACCCTGTCCCTATTAAAAAACCAGAAAAAATTAGCCGGGCATGGTGGCACACGTCTGTAGTCCGAGCTACTCAGGAGGCTGGGGTGGGAGGATCACTTGAGCCCAGGAGTTTGAGGTTGCTGTGGGCGAGGCTGACGCCACGGCACTCACTCTAGCCCAGGCAACAGAGTGAGACTCTGTCTCAAAAAAAAAAAAAAAAAAAAAAAAAAAAAATTCACCCAGCTCAGCAACAGGAAAGGCACTGAAGAGTGGAATTCTAAGATTTGTGGCATGGAAGAAACAGGTTTCCCTGAGGATGAAAGAGAAATCATTTTTAAGAAAGGAAATAATAAGATGGAGGAAGATAACGAGTAAGAGTTTTAGACACGCAATGGGGAGTTAAAGATAGAAATAATAATACAAGCTTAAAAAAAACCAACCTGCTAAGGGGGGAGGAGGGAAACAATTATTACTGTGGGGTGGGCGTGGCGCTGTCTGCCACAAACGCCTTCACCCGATGGATGCCCCTAGCCGCCCTGGGAAGCAGGTGTGACATCCCTCATTGTACTAGAAAGGAAACAGGCTCAGGGAATGTTTAAAACTTACTCCATGTCACACAGGCAGTAAATGGCAGAGAAGAGATTCAAACACTTATTTGTGTGACTTCCAAGCTTGAGCTCTTTGCGACCAAGAACCCCACAAAGTACAATAATAAGAGCTAATAACTGTCAGCACTTTCTAGGTGCCAGACGCTGCTCCACAGATTTTATGTGCATCAACGAATCTAGTCTTCACGGCAGTATGATTTAGGCACGGTTGTACCCATTGGATGGATGCAGAAACCGAGGCAAAGGGAAGTAACTTGCTAATAATTATTAGAGCTGTGATGGCAGACACGTTTGAGGGAGGCCTGCGGGGCTGGAGGGAGACCCTCACTCACGTCTAAGCTGGTATTTAAGCAAAGCCTCAGTGCGTGTGTGGATATCGGGGAGTGGCACGAGGGGTGCTGATCTGAGCTGCAGGGAACGGACACTGACAAGTGTTAGGACTCCTGTCTCTGTCATGTTGTCACGGAGACAATGAAGGATGAACTTAGCCAGGGCAGAGGCCCTGGGGACACAGCCTTAAATAAAGGCAGAGAGAAAAATCGGGCCAGGATAATGGGGGTGACTGTGGGGGAGTGAAGGGGCGAGAGGGAGGGAGGAGCTGCCCCAGCCCCTGTGTGGCTCAGCCCAGCGGCATGTAGTAAGACACCTGCCGGCAGCCAGAGGCCAGGCGGGAGCCGGGCAGGCACAGGACACAGCCCTGGGGAAGTCGCCTCACTGTGAAGCCAAAGAAATGGATCCCAGGCCCATTCTGGGGAGGGCTTATTTTTCCAGGAACTGAAATCTGGAAAAAGAGAGCTCAGGCCGGCCTGGAAGCTGGCAGTCCATGCAGCAGGAGCCGTAGCCTCAGGGACTAGGGACTGTGAGGGCCTGGAAGTCAAGGACACGGGACCCCCCGAAGGGCCCTTTACTGAATTAAAACCACACTGAGCCAAGGAGTAGCAGGTGCAGGGCGAGTGGGCTCTCAACACGTCCTCCTGCAGCCCCCGAGTGGTCGGGCACCAGCCTGGCCACATGCAGGACCTAAGTGGGCTGGGGGTGCGACAGGCACCTGCCTGACGGAGGAGCAGGTGCAGGAGAGGGGCTCTGACCTGGTGTATACGTGTCGGCAGCAGAGAGGGGCCCTGGCTTCTCTCCCCCTAGGAGTGGTGGCCTAAATCCAAGCCTTTCTGCTCCCCCAAAGCAAGAGGCTCACGCTGCATTATTGTCCCCACAGTGGATCTGTTCAAGCGTCAACGCCTGAGTCACAGTGACTGTGGTGGCCGAAGGATTTACCCATCCACGCATCTACATATCCGAATGCGTTTCTGCAGCTAAGCAAGGTCCTTCCCTCCAGCTCTTCAGATCCCGGCAAACGCTCAGAACGTCCCTTGTCCCTGTCTCTGTCTCTGGGCTCCTGGGTGTAGACGCATCTTGAGCGGACTGAGCCATGCAGCGCCAAGTACGATTTATTTCAAGAGAAAATTGCCCACCTTTTAGAGTAAATAAAGTTGAGAGCAGAGCCGAGCGACTGCATTTCCACTTCCTAGTATAGCCACTGAAGAGTGAGCTTCCTTCGGCTTCAATTGCTCTTCTCCGAAAGTTTTTATTTAGCTTAATAGAAGAAAGCACAGTTTCTAGACCAAAGAGGAAAAAAATAAGACAAGGCAAGGCGAGTAAGTAAAAGACATTTTAGCTCTGACTTTTATAAAAAAAGAAACCTCTCTCTCTCTCTCTCTCAGTTTTATTTGGATTTTTACCAACAATCAATGGCCATATATATTATAAAGCATCAGTGTAATAAGTAAAGGCGTGGCACACAGATGACAAGAGAAAAGACAAGAAATGGAACAAAATGAACCGAAATATGCATCCAAAGCCATTGTTGTAAATAATATATCTTATAAGAAATGGCCACAGGGGAGCAGGGAGATAAAAATAGCACCACCGTGTGAAATAAGGGCTGTGACATTTTCTGGAGAAGCTGTTGTTTCTCTGCCAGTGAGCAAAGATGCTAACAAAAGGATGCAGTAAGCAATGCCCCTTAGATGTCTGTCCTTTGTGTGGCATGTGTTGTACGTTATGTAAGGAGCTCACTTTGCCACCTACATGCTTGATTTTTTTTTTTTTTTGGAGGATTAAAGGAGACCATCCCACATGGAGCTGTCAGGCATCAGTCAACGTGGGTTGCAATGAACCGCAGTGAGCGACGCCCATGCGGGTTTCATCCGAAGGGAAAAGGAAGACAATGCACTCCCGAGAAGTTTAAATAATGGCATATACATTATTTATTTCTCCAGGCTTTAATTCAAATAACCAACAGGACAGGGAAAATAAAAGAATAAAAGGGTGTACATTGTATTTCCTGCAGTAGAGGTGTCTCAACCTAATGAGTCTCTTGGATCCTAGTTTGCTTCAGAATATCACCGGGGGTGATTATAACTTGCAAAAGTAGACCAGAAAAAGGCATGCCTTCCTATGTCTTGGGCTGTAATTAAAGCCACAAGCCGTCACATAGCGAAGAGGCCAGCTGCAGCCCTTCAAACCTTTAGTACCCTGCCATTAAAAATAGATTACAGCACAAAATATGTACCAAAAATAATCCCAATAAAAAAATTTGCACATTTGATTACTATAATTGATTTTTTTTCCTTCTAGATATGAATAAATGACCCAGGCTAAATGCCAGTTCCTTGCAAAGAATTTCACTTAAGCTCCACTGAATTGAAAAAGCTCAACCAGACTCAACATTTCCAACTTCCTAGCAAGTAGCAGAAAATCTACCTGACAGTTGCTATGGAAACACGAACAGGAAGAGTGAACCACCAGCCTATAAATCCACAGAGAAACCTTTCTTAATTGGAAGGCCTTTAACCCACACATTTTTCTCATAGCTGCAGAGCTTATTTCTAAAGAGATTATTAAATTCCTCAATTGACTTATGAAGGATGCTTCCCACTATATTACTGTGCTTTCGGTCGCTCATTCTTTATATCTGTTTCCAAAATTACAAAGCAGACCAGGGATAATAAAAGTTAACACAGATGTTTCAATGAAAAATCCATATGATGTTCTGAAAATAACTTTGGCGGTGACGCTGAACAAAAAGGATTTCAACACAGGAACCGAGATGGTGTAGACGTGTTTGTTTCAAAGCTGTGTCTGGCCTCCAAACTTCTTCAACCGCCCTGATTTTGACATATGAATGCGGGTGGGAAATCTTGACGATATTTTCTGATGTTTAAGAGGGCTGACCAAATCAGAAACATGAATAAATGAGGTGGTAGGATATGTTAATTTTATGCTCACTTTTGATTTTTATTTTTTAAATGCTCTTTACAATGAGTTAGCAAATACAAACCGGTATGGGACCGACCAAACCAGAAGCAAACGAACACAACTTAACGTGTCAGTGAACTTCAATGTCACTGGCGTAGTTTTGGTCAACTAATTCATTACGTTAAGTCTCACTTAATGTCATCGGTAGGTTCTTGGAAACTGCAACTTTAAGGGAAACAACATGGAATGAAACAAATTTTACCATAGGGTAATTGATAATATGCCAAGAGCTACATTCCTACAGCATATTTCTGGTCACAATAACATTGCCAAATTTTTAAATAAAGACAGAAACACTTCTAACACTAAACAGTGAAATAAATGTGAGCTATACATTTACGAAAGATTAATAAAGACAACGAAGATGATTATTGCCCAATTATTCCAGTCCACCTGGGAAGGACGACATCCCATTGCGGGGTACCCTCGTACACACAGCCATGCTCATCCACACTGGAAACACGAGGACACGCCGCCCAACCGAACGTGCACATCTTTGAAATATGGGAGGAAACCAGAGTCACCAAAACAAACCGACTCAGACTTGGGGAGAACATGCAAACTCCACAGACAGTGGGCCCAGCCAGGAATCTATTATTTTCCTCATCAACGTTATAATGAACTAATGTTGAATGGAATGATGTTATTCAAGGACGTGCTGTACTTGGTTGAGTTTTGTACTGTGATCTACATGAGGAGTAGGGATTATGTAGAAAATGTAGAATGCAGAAACCTACCCATGTGCACAGGCAACCTTTCCTCCTTCCCCCCTTCTTGCTTTATTAAAGAAATGCCCTTCCCCCTCCTCCCAGCCCAAGCTAAGGCCCTACCTGCATTTGGTTCCCACCTCCTCCAGCCTTCCTACAGGTATCATGACTTTCTCTCCTTTTCCTGTTCCAACCTCTCCCTGACTACTGCCTCTTCTGCCATCAGCATTTAAACATGCTTTGGCCTATTCCAGCTTTCAAAATGCAAACCAGCCAAGACCCTCCCTCCCATGCTTTCGTCCTGTGCCCTCTCTCTCCTCTCCTTTTGGCCTGGCATTTGAATGCATTTTATTCTCTTTGTCTCTCCTTCCTTCCCGCCTGCTCTCAGTTCAGGCCCCTGGGAGAGGGTCCCCTCTCTGCACCCACACCCAGTCCTTAGGGTCACCCACTTCTCTTTCTCTTTGCCAGCTGTTCCCTTGTTTCCACTGTATGGCTTTATCCCGGCTTTTCTTCTGTCTTTTCAGTTGTCCATCATCTGTCTACGTGGTGATAGTCCTCAGCACCTTCCATAAACCCTCTTCTTCTTCCACTTCACACCTCCCTTGGGCAACCTCAAACCTCCCCCGACCTCCTGCAATGGCTTCCATTACCATCCATAAGCTAACAACTCGCAAATATTTATTTCCCCTTCATTGTAAAAAGGGTGATAAAAAAAAATATCCACCTCCTCAGGCTGCTGAGAGCACCAGAGACAACATTTAAAACTCATCTGACACATCGTCAGTGCTCGGTGGAAATGTGAGCTATTATTAGCATGTGTCTGAGACACCTTCCAGGCAGCATGTGCAAAGCTGAGCTCACTCTCTCCTCCCCACAGTGTTTCTTCCCATCGGTTCCTTCCCAGCAAATTCCCCGCTTATCCTTCAGGTCCATTTTCATCGCCAACACCATCAAGAAGCCACCCTTGTTCCTCTTGGGTCAGGGGCCCCTTTTATGGGCTGGGAAGGAGGAAGAAGAGTATGTCTTTAATAAAGCAGGAAGGAAGAAGGGAAGGTTGCCTGTGTGCGTGGGTGGGTTTCTATATTCCACGTTTTCTGCCATAACCCTACTCCTCATGTTTAGATTATATCACAAAACTCAATCAAGTACAGCGCGTCCTCCAAGTATGCTATATTATTAAAGTTCATATCCTCAGCATTTTAATTGCCTATTTACTTGTCTCTATTCATTATTTTAAGAGGGCAAAACTATATAGTTTTATCCACTATTTTATCTCCAAAAAATATGTATTGAGCCATGGGCAAATGAAACTGGATCACTGCACAAAATAAACCATTAACCAGAAATACCTTAACCTAGTCCCTTCACGATCAACCTGAGAGGTCTTGGATAATGTCTCGTTTCATCCTTCCAATCTTCTTTTATGATAATCTACTTTGTGCCAATTAACTTTATAGAGGTGTCCAGTAAGACTTTGGTTTTTAATAAAAAATTATATTAGCAAGAAATTTTCAATACAGGAGGGTTGCAAAGTATGGGGAAACAGGCCTACTGGAAGGTTGTCTGATGCCTGCAACCCATCTGCACAGACAGTATTTCCCAGCATTCAGACCGAAACCTCTCTTTCAGCTGAAAAACTTGTCTATCCTCACCATTTAATTGCCTGTAGAAAAATAGTCTTTCTCTGAAACCATTTGTTTAATGACGTGGACAAACCCTTTCGCTGGTGAATGTGTGTCCAGTGGATGCTCTCAGACCATGTGCTTTGGGGACCTCCATGCTGTTGCCACCGTGACATTGGGCACAGACTCAGAGATTTTAGCCAATGAGTTCAGGTAGCAAATGAGGGAGAGGAGTCAGGGAACAGGGAGTACGTGGTTTCCATCTAACTGCTGCTACAGAAGCACCTGAGATCAGTATAGACACATAATTATCTCACAACCGAAGAGCATGGGTGAAGTCAGTAGCTGGGAGCCCTCCTGACTCACACAGGTGAGCACACACGCTCACTCACACACACGCCCCCCAGCCTGTCACCTTGTGGCTGACGTTCTCGTTCAAATACTCCCTGGGTCTTCAGTGTCACATACCTCCAACTTATAAAACTTCGAAGGAGCCAGGGTGGGACAGTTAGAAAAAAACACAACATGTTCTCTTTATACAATAGAGAAACCAACCACAGACATTCGCGTGGCAGTCCACTTGGGGAGTGTGTGGCCAACAGTGCAGCTTTGATGGGTAAGCGTCTGATTTGGAGTCTAGCTTTACCTCTTGCTAGTTGTGTGACTTGGGGAAAACTTACTGAACCTCAGCTGCCTCCCCTGTGGAGAAGAAACAATAGTACCAGCCTTAGGGGACTGTTGACAGAATTATACGAGGCTATGTGGATGAGCTTGTTTAGGTCAATAAATGTTCAGTAAAATGTAGCTGCAGAAGGGACGAGCCAAGCAGATCCGGTCCATGTGAGGTCATCTCAAGTGAGCATTGCTGCTAAATCTTCCAGCGCATTGATCACAGGGATGGATGAATGAATTAGGTCATGTATTGTTTTACCACCTGGGACATCGTTTAGGATTTGAACACTAATAACTGTTAGCTATCTCTTGTGCTCTATGAACACGTAATTCCAAAAATATCTTTCGCAGCGGTTCATGTTCAGCCTTCCCTTTAAAATTCAGAAATAGAAAATTTTACCTTGTTTATTGAAAAAACATAAAATGCTGAAATAACTTTAGTGACATCTCTGTATCTTGCAGGGTAATTATATATTGAACAAAAAGCAATTCTTTAGTACAGACATTGGAATCATATTTTGTTTGTTTGTTTTGCTTTTCTAGAAAAAGAAAAAAATCATGGCAGAAGCATGTATCTAAGCAAGAGTGAATCTGGAAGTCTGGCCCACTGATCTGATCCACTCATCTGTACGCTGCCTGTAGAGATTCTACCACATGATACTGTGGAACATTCTTTCTCATCAAGCAACCAAACTAGTCCTTCATTATAACATTGAAATATATGTAGATATTTTTGACACTATTCCCATTTTTACAGGTGAGATCAAAACTTAGAAAAGTACATTACTTCTCATAATTCCACCAAGAATTAGAATCAAGATTCAAACCCTCCTATCTGATAACGAAAGCTATTCATTTTCTCTGACTTAACTTAGTCTCAGGATATATACCACTTCCCCTGGTTGGTATTGCAGTAGTTTTATAATCCCTGTATTCTCCATTTTTCTCCCTCTCTTCCTTCTTTTTTTCCTTCCTCCCTCCCTCCTTTCCTTCCTTCCCTCCTATCTTTTTGCTCATGCATTTTTCCCCTGCTAGAAGCACCTACCTTTTTCCACCTAATTTAGCAAGTTATTTAGTATGGTCCTTTATCTAGAAAGACTTTTGTGAAGTACCATTGCTGATTCTTTCTCTAGTGAAATGGGGGGTCCTGCTTTCGTTCAGTGCAGTGTCCTGTCTTCAGGACCCTTGGGTGGCCTCCTTAGCTCTTCCTGCCAGACTTAAGCACAAATCCCAAGTCCAGGTGAGGGAATATGCATGGTTTGTACCCACTTTCTTTTTTTCAATTTTAGCTTCATGTCTACATTGTGTAAAGGTAGATAGATTAATCATTGACTGGGAGACATCACAATTTTAGGAATGTAAATTTTTATCACAAATCCAAATTCTGTTATGTAAGTGTCAATAGCCGGCATTTTACAAGTAGAATTTTCTCCTAGTAGTAAACATGATTCATATATATGCAATATTGTTAAAACTATTTTCCAGTGGTTGACTATATCCATAACTTGACAAATCAAGAGGACTAGAAAGTACCACATGCACAGGTTGGAAAATACAATTTTTTGAGCAAAAGAGGAGTCACATGACACATTGGCCTCAATCAACCTAACAATGCTTCTCCAAGATATAGCTGAAGTGGAAAAATGATTCTCCTTTTTTAAAAACCTCTGTCTTTTATTTTGATGTGTGGCTTCTGCTTTCCAAAGAACCCACAAATCTCTATTCTTCTAACTTATTTCTCAAAGAAGATTTAAAATGAGAGAAGACAGACCAGCACCATCACCTTTGCTTGTTAAAAATTACTGCAGAAAAACTTTTGCCTTGACATTTTCCCTTTCCTCTCCCCTTTCCCATGAAGGAGACCACATTAAGTCCAAGTATGTAGAGTTATTTACAGGCCTTAATAAATCAGATTCTTATAGGGCATAAGCCTTTCAGTTGCTTTAGCAATGTGGGGATCTATATTAACTCTGAGAAGTTTCCTCCCTTCAGTAATGTTCACATTGCTTCAAAACATTGAATGCAGTTGTCCTCAACAATGAGATGGGGCAAGGAATTAATATTTTTGAGACCCAAAACATTCTTGGGGCACTGGCCATCTTAGGAAAGAGTAAAATGAAGCTTACAGATGAAGCAACGTGCTTGCAGTAACATAGGTTAGGATTCAGAGTCAGATCTATTCATTATATCATTCACCCTTGTGTTCTCTTACAGATGTAATTCATTGCTTTAGAGATGATGGATTTGTGATTTATAATATATCTTTGGTTCTGATTTTCAGTGATTACAGAGCAGCTTGCATGGGACACGTTCCCCTGCTGATAACAATTATATATATTATAAAGTGGTGTTGAAAGCACTGGAGAATGACCCAAATCATGGAAAAACTGGAGAGGATTGAACTATTCAAAGAAGGAAACAACAATGGGTGACATCCGGGTGAGACAGCTTTTCCCCTGAAGGAAACCCCCAACCTTCCCCGCCAGGGATGAATAAAATCAAGCAGGAAGGTGCTGTTTTTTGAGCCTGATGTGTCAGAAGATAAAGTCTGGGGTTGCAGAGTGGCTGGAACTGAGAGGTGGGGGAATCCCAGAATGACTGGAGTCACAGAAGTAGGAACCCACAAACTATCATATGAACTCCCTTCAGATACTTCAAACCTTAAATGGTGTATTTGCGAGATAAGGCACCAAGGGACTCCGGAGAAAACAATGGTTTAAAACTGAGACAGCTGAAAGACATGTCAGCAGCTTCCCACCAACAGGAGAGAATTAGGAATTCAGGTCCCACTGGGTTAGAGGGGCCTGGTTAATATTTTGGGCTATTCAATGAACCCCTCAAAGAGTTAGGAGTACTCTGCCCAAGGACTGTGGGATTCTCACTAGAATTAAGGGCAAAACCAAAATAGACATACCTTCCCAAAGCTTGAAACCAAGCATCTACCAGTTCAAGGTGATATGTAGTAATTTGTCTGCCTACTAGAATAAAACTCTTCATTTCTGGAAGAAAGATAATAGAATACAGAGTCTCAACAATATACAGACCATGTTTTTTTTAATGAGAAGATACACAAAGAGAAAAATCAGTCTGTAAAAATAGACCTACACATGAACCTATAGGAACCTATATAGGAATAAGGAATTAGGTTTTAAAAAAACTGTGACTCTGGCAGGCCAAGGCAGGAGTATTGCTTGAGATCAGGAGTTTGAGACCAGCCTGAGCAAGAGCAAGATCCTGTCACTACTAAAAATAGAAAAGATTCCAACACTGGATTAGAAATTTAAAAATTACCTCCCTCTGTTTCTAAGGTCCTATTGTTCTCTTTTCTGTTCCTTGAACATACATTTATTGAGCACTTATATTAATAATAAAACAAGCATTGTACCAGGACATGGGAAAACAGCTGGTATTCACAAGGAACTTTCTAGACTGAAGATAAACAAATGAACAGTCTGAACAAATAGTTTAAACCTTAACAGAGGTAATCACAGTCTGTCTTATAACATCAGTCCAAAGATGCGGTCACCTGAACAAGAGGGTATTGAGCGAAGTGGTGAAGGATGGGGAAGGTTTGCAGGCAAGAGGGTTAGAACCTTCACCCTAAAAACCTATTAGGGGATGGAAGCGATGGCTATAACCCTGTTTCTCAGAAGAGAAACTACAATATGGAAAAGTAAACAGAAGGTTTTATTCTAAGGTTTTTATTAATGACAGAATCAGGAAGAATATCCAAAATTTTTAAGTTCTATTCTGCATCCTATGTAGCTGTGTCCTTCCCTAAGCACATGATAATGTTAGAGCTGGTTCTGCATCCCTTCTAAGACTTAACTCTATTATATTGGCTAGTCTTCATGATTGCATATATTCCAATTAATGTTAACAATAACACATATTCCAATTAATGTTAATAAAAAACAAAATGTGAGTACTCCCTTGGGGCAAGCAGAAATATTTTAAAGTTCTCCATCTAACTCCCATTTACTTCTTACAATGTGATAGTTTTCCCAAAGGACACTAGTTTGAATGCCTAGACATTGGAGTATAACCATTCCTTTTGTTTCTTCTTTTGGTCTAGCTTAGTGGATTTTAATCTTAGGATACATAAGAATTACATTCTAGGCTTACTATAAACAAATATGCCACATGCTAAACTAAATTTTATGGGCGATTTGGAAATTTTCAAGGTTAACTTGACTACACCAAATTTTCACTTTATGAGCTAACTTGAGCATGAAACCCCTACATAAAATGTTTCTTTCCTGTTGTTTCAGATGTTTGCTATTCTTATTATAATCACCAAGCGTATTTGATGCTCTTTAGCTCTGTTTATATTATAAACTTGATTAATTATAATTAATATTAAAATGGATAGACAAAGTCACGTGGTTAGAATGCTTATTCTTAATAGCACCCTCCTCAATACTCCCTCTACCTGTGCCCAAATGCACTTTTCTGCAAATATCTCAAAAAAAGGAAAAAAAAAGAACCTTCTTATAAAGACCACATTCTCTGTATGCCACACCAAGAAGGCCATTACTGGTAAGGATGGCAGGTAATTTCATTCTTCTCAGCCATGACGAACACCCAAACACCACTTTGAAATTGATAGCAGGACAGGCTCCGAGAGAAAGCAGGCATGGAAACAGAGAGGGTGACTCCTGTACGGCTGCACCCATCTACATTTGGAGAGACGCCTTCCCTTCCTGTGCGGATGGGGTTCTTTTGCTGCCATGCCATTCTCTTCCCTTAAAAGATGCTGGTTTCATGCTCTTTTATACTCCTTTCTTTGAAACCTACTCCCCCAGATCGGGGCCAGTTGGAATTTCCAATGACAGTTTGGCAAATCCTAGGAACTCGCTCATTCCACAGGCACTGTGAGGGCCTTTAGCACGCAGAGCCTGAACAGCTAAAAACTCCACTTTGGACACTCTCTTCCAGCCTGGGTTCCAGGTGTGCTTTGGGTCTAGTCTTTCACATTCCCGCCTTTGAATGCTGTATTTGAAGGAACAAAATGAGAGGAGAGGCAGGATTTGGGCATGCATTTAGAGGGGACTGTGGAAGGGACAGTGTTGTCCCAGATCCAGCAGTTTCTGTGACATTTCCCTGACCCCACAGCTGTCTGATCATGGTAGAAGCAGTGCCCCTTTTTGGTGACTCAGTTCTGCAATGTGGTCTTGAGAATCACTCCTGGAAACGGAAGCCTAGAGTTTGTCTCTTCTCTACTCTCTACTTTGAACTAGTTTTAAGGTATTTAATGCCATTTCTGCTCAAACTTCATTAAATGATAAATTTCTTTCTGCTTCAACTATCTAAAATAGACTCTTGTCTCAGAAATTGAACCCTTCCCAGCATGCTCCGAGAAGGGTATTGCAGCAGATGCCCAAACTGGGAATTCCTGACGGGGCAGGGGTCTGATACTCCTCTATGTTCCTTGATTGCGATTTTGCACACGTTCCTTCTGCTGTGTTGAGCCCTGGACAGTTCCGTGTAGGCTGAATTCCCATAAGGCTAGGGTGGCCCGTGGGATTGGTGAGGGGCTACGTGTTGCTGGAAAAGTCAGTGCTTTCAGTGCTTTTCATCCCTGTGAGGTACAGTGAAATATCACTTCACTGGCATCTCTTGTCACGAAAGTTGCAAGTCTGGGGGTAGAGTGGGGCCCTCTTATTCTCAAGACTGGTGTTGGAGAAGGTCAGATGTCCTCTTCTATTTGAGACCCCACCCTAGCAAGCTGACCGTTATTGCTCAGTATTCAGAAATGTTTCTTACTCATGCATAAATCCAGATGTACTACACATCAGCAGGTGAAGGTATTTTTTAAAACGATTGAAGGTGTGAAATATTATCTTAAAAATCTCTCCATAGTTTCCCTTTACAATTTACCTCATTATTCTTTCAGTTGGGCAGTTATTCCTAAATACCCTTGACACAATTTTGTGTTCATTCTTTCTTATCTAGAACTCGTTAGTACAACCTAAGGTGATCTGGGTTATGCATAAGTCATTTTAATTTGCATAATAAGCCCCAGTGCCTCTCTGGCATGAACTGAGAACTAAGGAAAAATCTGATGACTTCAAGAGAGCCAAAAAAAATTGGTTCTTCTTTTGGGGGAAGGGAAATCCCTTTATAATCTTCTAATCAGAGCTTGAGGACAATATAAAGTGGCTGGAAAAGAGCAAGCCAGTGACACTAGATTAGGAATTGCACAGAGCTCACTCCAGGAGGGACAAGATGCCACCTTTGTAGTGAAAACAGGTTTTCCTTTTACACATGATCTTTGAGAAGCCAACAAGCTACTTGCAGGTAGAGCTCAGAGGGAGAGCTGTTTCTGTTTGCAGAAAGCTGATCTTAAACGAAGGGCAGGAGCCTAAAGAAGAGAAAATCCCTGATCAGGCAAATTGCTACAGGAGTATGGGGCTCAGATGCACTAGCTGTAATAATTTGTGTTTTGTTCTTTTTTTCCCTGTAGCAAACACATAATGATCATAGTGCCCTGTATAAATTATGTTCGTGGCCTCACCTGACCCTCACACAACCCCACAGAGTTGATGCTATTATTACCAGCACGTTAGAGATTAGGAAGGGGCGGCTTAAGAATACTTAGTCATTTACCCAAGTTACACAGGTAGAGAAAGTTGAACCAGGATTACAAACATAGGCAGGCAAATCCCAGTGCATGAACTTGTAACTAGTAAATCCTACAGTATACTTACATCCTGCCAACTAGGGTGCTCACAGAACTCTGCGTGGATAATCTGGATGACTGAGGACATACTCATCAGGAACCAGATCAATGCAGCAACACACCAACATGGCACCACAGCAAACCACGCCAAGCCACGAGTGACAACGGCAGCAGTCCTGTAAGAACATATCGTAGGTGGCCATTCCATCAAATGGCAATGGGGCACACTTGTAGACACAAAGATCTTCTATTTGGTAATGATTTTGCCACTTTTTAGGAGCTGTTGAGAAATTATTTCAGAATAAAGAAACTATTCTTTTCTTTCTTTTGATTATACTGCCATCTAATTGATTATTCAGTGCTTTAAAATGATGTCTGCAAAAACCAATGAGGATGTATTTCCAAGGTTCGGACTTTGAATTTCAGTCAAAAGGAATCTGAAAGACTCAAGTTTGAGGTAATCTGGAACTTTCTTCCACTAGGTCTGATGGTTAATCTTATGTGTCAACTTGACTGGGCCACAGGGTGCCCAGATATCTGGTTAAACGTGATTTCTGGATGTGCCTGTGTGGTTCTGGATGAGATTAGCATTTGCATTCTTGGATTGAGTAAAGCAAACTGTCCTTCTTAAATGTGGGTGGACACCATCCAACCTACCAGGGGCCTGAATAGAACAAAGACCAAAAAGGCAGAGGAAGACTGAGTTCTTTTTCTACCTGACTGCTTGAGCTGAGATACCAGTCTTCTGCCCTTAGACTCAGACTTAAACTATTAGCACTCCTGTTTCTCAGACCTTCAAACTGGGACTAGGATTTATACCACTGACTTTTCCTTGGTCTCTCCACCATGCAGATGTCAGATTGTGAAACTTACTAGCTACCATAATCATTTAGACCAATTCTTTGTAATAAATCTCACTTTATATGTGTGTGTGTGTGTGTGTGTGTGAGAGTGTGTGTGTGTGTGTGTGATATATGAGTGTATGTGTATATATGTATCTTATTGGTTCTGTTTCTCTAAAGAACCCTGACTAATACAATGGACCTCATCGTTCTCTGACTGGGATATACCACGATGTAGTTGAAAGAAACATAGTTTTTAAAACCAGACACTCTTGACTATAAATTCTTGCTCCATCATTTACTAGTTTAGTGAACTTGGATCAATCACTAAAAGTCTCTGAACTTCCATTTTCTCAACTTGAAACTTTTTAGAAAAAGGATACTACAAGGGAGTTTGATAAAAGTATCAGAGGTAACGTATGAAAATCTACTTGTATACCAGCAGATCACCACACTAAAGCAGTCATGAGAAAATGTTAGACGATGATGCACTGTCTCCTCACTTAAGAGGGTAGAAGGAATTGGAGGTATTTTTCCTTCTTCCACTCTGCAAAATGTAGCTGTGTTTAGTTTTTGGAGATACGAGATCTTAGCCTCAAATAGTTATTATCAACTTGTGGTTAGCTGGCCACACACAGATTGGCAGTTACCCAGAAGACAGCCTCCACCCAGAGTTTTGTTTTTGAGAAAAGTCTAAATTGTGAAAGATACATGGGAGACCCACTGTAGGAAGAGAATTCGGGGAGCATTCCACCACGCCAAGGCTCAGTTGACGCTCACTGTAGCAGGTGTTTTAAGAGTGCCCCAGGCGGGGGCAAGACTTCGGTTTTGGACACATCACTGATGCCTAGAGAGCAGGACAGGGAGACTCTGTGACTCTCACTCTCACCGCTGCCTGCCCGACAGTGGGTGAGGATTCGCGACGTGGTAGATGCAGGACCCCAACCCTACCCTGGCCACATAAGTCCAGGCTTCTTGTATCACACAATGGAAGGAATGACGGCAACTTGATAATGACAGAGACTGAACTTTTTCTCAACCAGGAAGAGAGAGGCTCGCAGTAGATTAATTTTGGTGGGGGGGAAAAAAAAGAAAAGAAAAGAAATCTTATATGATTTCGACTTATGTTATTGTGAAAAAACTTCTATAATTCTTACAGTACCCCTTTACAGTGTCTGTGGTTTTGAAAAGGCATAGACTCTTTTAAAAATTATTAACATTGAATACTCATTCTCTTTAAGTGTTGAAAGATTCTATGCTCTCATCCTCAAAAGTAACAAATAAAGGGTTTATTTAAAAAGATTAGGAGATTCGAGCCCAGCCTGAGCAAGAGCGAGACTCCGTTTCTACTAAAAATAGAAAGAAATTATATGGACAGCTAAAAATATATAGAGAAAAATTAGCCGGGCATGGTGGCGCATGCCTGTAGTCCCAGCTACTCGGGAGGCTGAGGCAGGAGGATCGCTTGAGCCCAGGAGTTTGAGGTTGCTGTGAGCTAGGCTGATGCCACGGCACTCACTCTAGCCCGGGCAACAGAGTGAGACTCTGTCTCAAAAAAAAAAAAAAAAAAAAAAGATTAGGAGAGAAGAGAAGGTGAGGAACTGAATCAGGAGTAGTTTAGATAAGCTTTGTGTCAACAGGAATGAAGGCTTCAAGTACTAGATATTAAGTCAGGAAGAATAATAGCAAAGAAGAAAGAAAAATAACAACGAAATGCCCTACTATGTGCCTGGTACTCTGCTAAGTGTTAAGGGACACAGACATTACCACTCCCATTTGTGTAGATGTGGAGAGTCACACAGGGTTTTAAAAATGCGTCTATAAGTCGTTAAGCAGCCAAGATGCAATTTCTGGTGGCACCTTTCCATGCAAACGGTCGTTGTTTCTGCCATTCATTGTTGTCTCTCTGAAGTGCCTGCTGCTCCCGGGGGAAAAGTTAGGAGGCAAGTCTGAGATACTTAAAGGGAGCTTATTGAAATTTTATGTCACCTGCCTTTTAGCAGGGAGATTCTAATTTTAAAAGGACTGAAAGAATCTTTCCAAATGCATCCATTTTTAGCTATAAGACTAAAATTTTAGGGACAGGAGACATGAGTGATTGGATTGCAAAGCCTCTAGTCCTGACAGCAGCCCACGGCCAGGGCCACGTTGTTTCAGGAAGAGTCATGCCGAGGTTTCTAGTGCTCCACTCTCAGCTCACGTGTTCCAGCTGCTCACACGTGTGGCTGCGGGCAAGGCCTCTCGTCGCCTTCATTTGAGTGACAGAAAGGCTTTCGTTTGTCGGGGCAAGGATAGATTACGAGAAGACAATCCACAAGTTGCAAAATTACACATATTTTTTTCTAGGTCATCTTTCACTACCTATGCATAGGAATAGGAAGTCCTATTATCTTTCTCAACCAAAAGTTTCTTTTTTATTTTCTCTGAAACAGACTCTCTGCCAAGTCCACCACCAAACATGCCCTTCCCTGTAAGGGAATTTAACCACAGAGCAGACTGAATGCGGACATCTCACCCCTGCATAAGGAAACACAGGGCATGTTAGTTTTTTTTACTTTTTTTTCCTGATTTTTTTTTCTGGTTACATTTCACACATTAAAAGAAAAAAAAAAAAAAAAAAAAACAAAAACCAGAATGAATGTAAATTTGAAAAATGCTGGCAAAATAATTATAGTAGCTCTTGAAATACCCAGAGAGGCTGGGTAAAGATTTATAATGCTTATGTATGAAGAAGCAAGGCAGCACGGCTAATTTTAGAACAGAAAGTCTTTCTCTTGTTCTACCCGGTGAGCAACGCTTCCCCGGCAAGCACGTCAGAGACAAGCAATACATAAAGCAGGTGCAATAAATAAAATGAGAGGAGGTGGGTGGTTTGGACTTTGGAGGGCAGCAATAGCCTGATTCTACATTCCCGGACATTCTGTGTTGCAGCCGGAACATAAACAAAAGCTGAGCAAGACCTTAGGCAGCAGCAAGCGGGCACTTCCGTGAACAGGGAAGGAAGACTGAGAGGCACAGACCTAAATGCCACCCAGAAAGTCCTCTGCCTCGCCTATTTTTTCTTAAGTGTGTGTTCCTCCTTAAAATCATGAAAATGGTAAAGAATATTTCTGAGCATATAATGTCTCCCCTTTTGGGAGACACGTTCATTTTTTCTTGCCCTCTCTGTCTGCTTCTCTTTCTTTCCACAAAAAATTGGACCTCAGGGGCACTGAGTTGAGTAAATAAATGTTCAAGTTTCAACCCGTTATGGTCATTTGATTCCCCTCCACTTTCTTTCCCAATCCTGTCACTTCCCTTCGCCCTGAGAGGCACCCACCCTGGTTTAGATACGTGTGTTTTTTTCAGATATTCTTCCAAATATGTGGGGTTTCTTTGGTGTGATTTGAATTGACATCAGTGGTATTGTGCTGTGGATTTCACCCTCTTTGCAGTCAAAAGTGTGTGTGTGTTTAATCTGCTCATGTGTGTCTTATCCTGGGTTGTCTAGAAAAAGAAACTGAGACAATGGCTTCTGTGCAGATGGTTCCTTTAGGTATGATCCGAGGGTGCCATGCAAGGGACAAAAGGAATGAGCAGGGAAAGAAGAAAGGCTGGTACGCGAGTCTGTTACGGAGTTGGCTCCGCTCCTACCTTTGGGCCTTTGATCCCTCCGGACCTTCTTAGGAGCTGTAGGAAATGCATCTCTGGATTTTCTGCCCAGGGCATTGAAGTGGGGAGCATGTCTTTATCTACTGGCTTTTGTCCTCTCTTGGCCAAGTGGGGGCCTTCAGGCATGAGTCTCCCGGCACTTTGGGGTTGCTCCTGTGTGGCGCTGGGAGGCTCCCCACGGGCACCTCATACCACAACTTCAGAGCAGCCCTAGGGAAGGAAACAGTTGTTTGATTGTGTGGACCAAGGTCAGGAACTGTCAGGTTGCACCTGGGAAACTCTCTCTGAAGTGTGTGCAAAAGTGGTTGCCATATTTCTGCACCCGTCAGCCATCCCCACTTCCCCTCCCTCCCTGCCACCTGCCCAGCCTCTGGTGACCGTCACTCTACTCCCTGTCTCCATGAGATCAACTGTTTTCAGTGCTCAGCTTCTACATACGAGTGAGAACATGCGAGGTTTGTCTTTCTGTCCTTGGCTTATTTCACTTAGACACTTAGATGGCACTAACGATACTCAAGAGCACAACAAAGTAACCGTAACCAACAATAAGTTAGGGTACACTTTAAAATAACTAAAGAGTGGAATTGGAATGTTCCTAACACAAAAATGCAATAAATGTCTGAGGTGATAAAAACCTCAATTACCCTTATTTGATTCACATTATATGCCTGTATCAAAACTTCACATGCACCCTATAAATATTTACAACTATTATTTACCCATAATCACATTGATTATGGGCAAGAGAATATGCAGGCAGGAAGGGGCTGTTAGAATTCTGGATCAGCAGTTTAGGTCTCAGATGCCCTTGGAGGAGATTGTCATGGCCAACCGTGGGGGACTGCATGACATGCAGAGCCCATGGCGGGAGGAGTGACCACTCTGGGTGCCAGCAGTGGGGGAAGGGACAGCTGAGTGTGGCACGCAATGTAAAGGGAGGGTTCCATCACCCCATCACCTTGGAGAGTCTCCCCAAATTAGTGTGTTAACACCTAGGTCACCAGTTCATAAAGTCACCATTACTTATCAACTGACATTTTATCAGTTTAATGGGCTCAACATTTTATGTTGCATTTTGTTGATCACTACAATAGTACAGCAACTCCTTTGATAATTCTAGGCCATTTGATTGCTCCTCCTGTGAACTGTATCCCCATAACTTTTCCTGTGTGTCTATTGGTTAACTTACCTTTTCTTGCTGATCTGAGAATTTTCTCTACAGTCTCTATATTAATCACCTTTTCGCTGCAGATATTGGAGATATTTTTTATCAGCAGATCACCTATTTGGTGTCCTTTATTGAATAGAAATCCTTAATTTACATGCAGTAGTATCATTCATTGATTCCAGGTAGTCTTCCTCTAGAACCTGCACCCTTAACCACCACATTATACAAACCAACATGTATTCATTTCCAAATAACAGTCACTGCTATTTCATGACAGCTGACAACCCCTGTGAGCAAACAGGAACTAAATTACTTAAGTTCACTTTTCTAATTAGGGGAACTATTATTAGATATTCTGAGTATCTGAATTCTGTTAACCCCAAATAGCCATAAACCTCCATAAGACTGTCAAGACTAAATGATCCATAAGCCTGTTTTACTCAGCCAAAGATCAATGCCTTGGGCTTCCACAATTGGGAGGCAATTTTCCATGAGTCTTTCATGTTTCTGAATGTCTTGGGAGCAGAGTCTTTTGTTCCAGACTATCTTTTTAAGGATGGTTGTCTAGTAAATGATCTTGGAAGACAGAGATAGTCTCTCTTTTCAGAGCAAAGAGCAAGCACACTTACTGCCCATTAAGAAAAACTGGGGTGATCCAAACCCAGGGCTTTTTTCCTATAACAAAAATCACCGTGACTGGAGTGTCACCCAGGCCTCTCATCTCATTGAGCTGTGAGAACTGGGGCTTGGAGAACTGATGTAACTGTGAGATGGTCATGGTCCCATTTTTGCCTAAGAGTGTCCTGTCTTCTGTCAACACCCATGGAACCACTGGAGGTGAACTTAGTGCACATGTAAAATAAAATCTCACACCCTGTGCAGTTCTTGACATTCTTACTAGCAGTTATTTCCCCTCTGGTCAGGTGGCAGTTGTCTATACTTCTGCTCTCATGACCCAGTCCTTTCCCCAAAACCTTTCTTTGGGTTTTCTAAGACTCACATTCTTAAGTTACTATCTTCTTTAGTATCTGTGGCATCACCTTCCCTTGGAGCTTTCTTTTATTTCCAAGGGTTTTACTCTTCAAATGTCTATGCGATTCCTCCCCCACCCAAACTTTAAATGGGTTAGGTTCTTAGGGGATGGGTAGTAAACCTCTTTTCACTCTGCATTCTCCCTATAGAAAGTGGCCTCATCCACAACCTTGGCTGTAATGATCATCATGATTCACGATTTTACCAACTCTATACTCCCGGAGCTCTCTTTTGGGTGCCACGCCCACGTCACTTACTGCTTAACATTTTCAGCTAGAAATCTCACAGGAACTAAAACTCGGTATATCCAAAACAGAGTTAATGATTATTCTCCGTCCCCAAAACTGACTTCTGTAGGTTTCCCCTCTTGATAACCAACATTATCATCTTCCCCAGTGATTTAAGTCAGAGTTCGGTATACCCACATTTAATCAAGTGTAATGTTCTGTTGATTCTCTCTTAAACATCCTTTGAAGCAGGCTGATTTTCTCCAGTTCACTTTCCCACCCAATTCTAAGAAACCACCGCCTACTTCCCATGTTATTATAGCAGTTTGCTCAATGATCTTTCTGCCTCCACTACTGTTCCCTGCCAAACCATTTTCTATTCTAGCCAGCATGACCTGTCAAAAAGTAAAAAATCTTTTCATTGTATCACCCTATCTAAAATCACCGAATGGCTCCTTCCATATCGTTTATAATATGGTCCCACTGCCTCAATGAAGCCTGTAGAACCATTCACTTTCTGGACTAGCCTCATCTCATGCTGTTCTTTGCACCCAGCTCTCAAACACACTGTGCTGCTTTCCTCCTGAGAATTTAGGCAAATGCTCTTGGTTATACCTTGGATGTCTTTCTCCCTGGGATGGATTAAAGAAGTCACGATTTTTTTTTTCTCTTTGTTCCTTTCTACAGACAGAGTTTATTTTCCCTCTTCTTGAAACTGTGTTGATCATGTAACTGCTTTAAATAAACAATCTGAAGCAGTTCTGAGTCTAAACATTAAGAAAACCTGGTAACTTTTTCTTTCTGTGTCTTTGGGAGTGTTGATCTGACCTCTAAGAAGTCTGGCTACCTTTTAGAAGAGACCATGTGGAAAGGCCAAAGGAAGAGGCAGGAATCTGAAACCACCTGGAGACACAGAAGCCCAGCCACACCATCTGACCTTAGCTTTCAAGACATCCACCCCCAAAGCAACACATGTCTTAGATATTTTAGCCTTGTCGAGATGCCTAAGCACTGAAGTACCAACTGACATCACATGGAACAGGAGAATGACACAACTGAGCAGTCAATCACACAATCATGGAAGATAATAAAATGATGGTTTTGTTAAGCCACTAAATTTTGAGTCATTTGTTAGGCAGCCACAGAATTACCTTGTCAGGAGCAAGGAATACTATGACAATGATTAAGACGTTCTGTAAATCCACAGATGGTGATTTTGGCAAAAATAAAAATATCTAGCAGGTAAGGCAAATCCCTATCTAGAGTAAGTAACTATTCTAGGGAAAGCAAAGAATTTGCCCTGTCATGATGGAAGTAGTCCCAAGGAACCAGCCTGCTTAGATTGCTAGCTGGTGACTCCAGGGAATGGTACCATATTGGAGGTTCAGTTTTAGTCCTTGCTGTTGACAAGTTACAAACACCCAGAAGTGCCTCTATCCAGATCGGTTTTGATGAATGAAAGTCCATTTTGCTGGGTTTGCCTACTACAATGCTTGCTTTGTTCATGATCCCTTGGGGCAAGGACAGAGGAGGTAGGCAAAAGGTTGGTTTTCAAGAAGTAAATGACTTGCTGCCACACAATGGGGACAGGCAAGTATATGTTTGGAGCTCAGAAAATTGTCTGGAGTACTAAAGTATTTCAGATGGTTTCAGGATAGGTAGAAATGCACTAGTCCTCTTGCTTGTGTTAATAGCCTATTTTTAAACAACATGATTAAGTGATATTTTCATCAAGAATAATGCATATGGTTAAATTCCAAAGGAATAATATCTCAAGAGAATCTCTGTTCTTGAGAAGAGAATTATACTTGAAGATTGAGTCCTGGAGCAACTACTTAGTAGCTGTGTTGGGTATAATTCATGGGGTTGATTACTTGCTAGTGGTTAAAGGGAAAAGTAGATAGAGCACTAAATGGTAAGGAACTGGTATGTGACTCAAAAATAAAAAGACACCTGAACTGATGGGAAGCTGTGTGGTATAAAAAGCAAAGGGAAACAATAGGAAGTGTTGCAATATACATTCCTCTTTTCTCTGATTCCTTTTTCCATTTGCTAGCAACCCTCTCTTCCATGAGTATTACGGAGTAATTGAGGGTATAAAATTAATATGAGATTACAAGTAGTGTATTCATAAGAATGGGACCTCAGAAAGTATAATTCAACTTTAAGGAAAGAGGTTGTTGAGCCTATGTGCTATCCCATAATCTGCTTCCTTGTTTTTACAAGTCTGAAAGATAAAATACCTGGGATACCTGTAAAATATCTCAAATTCTATGTTCCACTTGTTATGCCAACAAGAGCATGGCTATCTAAACAAGAAGAGCCTAGAATTAAAACAAGGAATGGTTTAATTTTTCAAGTCTTAGTTTCGTCACATACAACGTTAGGTTTATAATGATTTTACAGTGAAGTTGGTGAAGATTACATAAGATAATTTCTAAATGGCATCTACTACAGTGTCCAAGTGTTTAAAAAAAAAAATGTTGGAGAAAGTAATTTAAAACAAGTATTTATTGAGCATTTAGTGTGTGGAGAGACATTGAACAGACCCCAATTTCATTAAATTTACAAAACTACTGATTTTAAATTCAGTAATCTGTGGATTCATCAGCTTGATAAGTAATAATCATGTGCTAGCTAAAGAAGATTCTGTGAGTTGACTAAAGTCTTCCCTATGCCGATGTGTTAGTTGAGTCTATGCATCTGTTGACAAATGAGAAAAAGAAACATTCTGAGCACATGGCATTTTAGAAGAAGTTAAATCTCATAGATTTTTCTAAAGCCTCAACATCACATTTAAATAAATAAACATTTGACCTCCACATTAGACTTTCAGAAGGGCCCTAATGAATAAATTAAATTCCTAATTTGTTTTGGACATCATTAAAGTGTTCAGCTATAATCTGGCATACGTACATTTGGGATGGCTACATTATAGAGGATCCTTAGCTGTTAAATAAATACTAGGGTCAACTCATGTTCTAAACTCAGGCTTTCAGAATTCTTTTATTCTTATTTTCAGAGTTTTGCCTGGGCAGGAAATACTATCGCCCCTTTCATATGGTAATTATTTCCACAATATGCACCATCAATATTCATCAAGTATCATACCAATTAACAAACCATGAATAATCTGGAACAAAAATTTAATGCATGAGAACCCACAAACATCTAGGTGGCTGTTAATAAGGCTATATTTGAGGTAATCACACACAGATTTAATTTTAAATATGCTTTCCTTAAGGAAGGGGTATCAATGTTAATTTAAGAATTTAATTTGTATGGTGTTTCAATATTATAATGTCTTTCAAGGAATCTTTGCAAAAACATCCTGCCAGTAACTTGGCTTACCAACCAGACATTTAATTTTCTTTTATGGAATGGAAATGGACTATTCCTTTTATGTTTACATAGCTTGATATAACTCCCTTGTGGAGTTAATGTAATCCTATAGTATTTTAGTAAAAAAGGATTAATAGAAATTCTTTGAATGTATAATTCATAAAATAATTAATTTCGAAATTAGTACTAACAGAACTTTTTTTCCAGCTTTAAGCAGTGTTAAAGTTTAGTTCAGGCACTTTGAAGTTGATCATTTCTGTAAGTGAGCTTATACCATGATTTCAAAATTTATACCACTCGAATTGGCTCCCAAAATTAGTGTTTTTAAGTGGCAAGTCTTAATTCCAGATAAGTTCATTGTTTTTGTTTTTGTCCTGCCTAAATTTGATGACAGAGAAAAAGGAGATGGCAACCTCTTTTGTACAACAAAAACACCAAGGTCCGAAGGAATTACACAATTTTCCCAGCAACGCATGAGTAGCAGAACAGCAGAGCTTCAACTAGATTATGTTTTCCTATCCTTACTAAGTTTTTTGTTCCCCTTAGTAAAAGATTAAAGTAAAGCCAATAAAAGTTGAGGAGAGGGAATTAGAAAGATACAAGCTAAAATTAATTACACTGAAAATAAAGATATAACAGAAGGATCAACAAGAAGAAAGCTGATCCTTGCAAAGACTAATAAAGTAGATAAATCTCTGGCGTGGTGAATCAAAGATCAAAAGACAGCACAGATAAAGAATATTAGAATGTAAAGGAGGATTAATTACAGCTAGAGTAGAAGTTTTAAATGTTACAAGAGAAATTAAAAAAAAAAAAACCTGTATGGCAAAAATTTGAAAATAGACACAAATTGCTATTTCTAAGAAAATATAATTTACCAAAGTATACTGAAAAAGAAATAGAAAATCTGAATAGCTGTATCGTGATTAAAGTGGTTCAATCTATACTTATAAATTACCACCCCCAACAAAAAATAAATAAAAGCATTCCAGGCCCATAGGACATTTTAGGCATTTTCTAGCAAACATTTAAGAAAGATATTATTCTAATAATCTAATCAAACTCCCTAGAGTAGAAAAAAAGGAAGGAGCATATCCTCATTCCATTTTATGAAGTCACTATAGTTTTGTTAGCAAAATCAGGTAGTAGAGTATAAAAAAAAGAAAATTACATTTTGGTAATATCACTTATGAACATACATTTGAAAAACCCTAGGTAAATTATAATATAAATAAATAAATATTAGCAATCCAAATCCAGCAGTTGTATTTTGAAATATCAACCAGCTATTTTTAAATCTTATCAGAAAATCTGTCTTTTACCTAGAACATTTAATCCATTTCATTTTATTTTACTACTGATTTATTTCTACAATTGTATTAAATGGTTCCTAATTGCCCTGATTTTCCCCCTTTTTTGGCTCTTGCTTTCTTGCATTCTCTTCTGATTGAATATTTTTCTTCTCCTGTTTCTTTTTCTCATCTTTTTTTCTTATTTTACATTTTATTTTTAGCTGACACATAATGGATGTATAAAATATGATGTATGTACATCATATTTTGTATGATGTACAATATGTATGTATGTATATACATATTGAAACATATTTTATACATGCATTATATACGTATATACATTGTGTAATAATCATATCAGTGAAATTAGCAAATCCATCACCTCAAACATTTATCATTTATTCATGGTGAGAACATTTCAAATCTTCTCTTCTAGGCATTTTGAAATATGAAATATACTATTGTTAACTGTAGTCACCCTATTGTATAATTGTTTCACCTTTATTTCTTTCCATATTGATTATAAAAAGATTCTTATTTCATTTTCCTTTCTTCTACATATTTAGAAGTTAGAGATTATAATTTTGTACAATTTTTAACAAAATCTAAATTTGATAAGTAGTATCTTTCCTTCACTCCCAACTAGTACAAAAAGACCTTGGAAAGCTTTGTCTCCAACTGACCCTCTTTCCAATTTATATGATATTGTGGTCTAGTATTTTAGTTGTATCCTGGTTTTTTTCCTCTAAATTTTTATTGTTTGATACAGTCAAGGTGCATTTTGATCTCCCTACAAATTTTCCAGCATCTTTGTTCATCATTCTTTTTTGTATCTTAGACCAGCGGTCCCCAACGTTTTTGGCACCAGGGACTCTTTTCATGGAAGACAATTTTTCTACAGATTGGGGAGCAGGGAGGGATGGTTTTAGGATGATTCAAGCACATTACATTTATTATGCACTTTATTTATATTATTATTACATTGCGATATATAATGAAATAATTATACAACTCACCATAGGTTGGGGACCCCTGCCTTAGACTTTCCATCTGAAATGATTTTCTTTGCCTCTGAAATATTTCCTTTATAATTTTTTTGCTGAAGTTGACATCCTGCTGGTAGTAAATATCTCTCAGTTTTTGTATAAAATTATATTTTTTTCACCCTCATAACTGAAAGATATTTTGGAAGGATGTAGAAATCAAAGTTAACAGTTATTTTCTCTTTACTCATTGAAGATATTCAATTGTCTTCCAGCTTCCACTGTTGCTGTTGTGTAGTCACCTGTCTGTCTGGTGTGGCTCCTTTGTAGGTGATGAGCTGTATCTCTGTGACTGCTGAACTTCTCTGCATTGATGTCCTGCAGCTTCACTGGCATGTGATTAGGTATGAACATTTGGATTGTCGTCTTTTTTCTTTTCATTTTTTATTCTTTAAACCCTACTTGGATTTTGGTGGGATTCCAGGATTTGAAGATTTGTGAATACCAACAATTCTAGGTAAATTCTTAGCTATTATATTTTAAATATTGCTTTGTCCCCATTGCCTTTTAAATTTCTTTCTGGAACCGTGATTTAGATATTAGTTAACTTTTTTTCACCCTTTCTTGTCTTTTAACCTCTTTTTTTTTTTTTTTTTTTTTTTTAATTTTTCTATCTCTTTATGTTCCTAGACTTTTCAAGGCATACTTCCTTTGGGTTGTAACATTTAGTTTACTAACTCTTTTGACATATGTATTGATCTGATATTTGATCCAACCATTGAGGGTTTACTTTTTATTCCTGAATGCTTCATTTAGTGCTTTTAAAAATATTTTCATAATCTTCTATAGATTCCATTTTTTTCAGTTTCATATTTCAAGCCTCTTATGTCTTTAACTATATAAATGTTGTTTTTCAAAACAGTCTGCTTCTGAAGGGTTGTTTGAATTTCTGGATACATTCTATGTATCTGTTCAGTTCTTTTATAATTTATGTTTAATTTATGGGAAATATGCTACACTATGGGAAAATATTTTTGATATTCTAATTCATTAATTAATTGGTTTTATTGCTGTTCCTTTTCAGCAATTCAACTCAACTGAGTTTTTTGTTTGAAAACATGTTTAAATTCACATATTTCACACAAATCTCAGAAGGATTTTCCCTAAACTTCTGTTGAAATATTCAGTTTGCAGTAAAAGCATCGTTTCCTTGGTTGCCAAATCTGTTACCTCTTTTTAATGGTATTTGATTTTTTGATTCTTGGTTCCCAGGTCATTTTTGTTTGTGAGAATCTGCTTCTCCAGGTTGAGCTGTAGTTGGTTCTGACTACGAGAGCTTGCATGTTAGAATGTAAGGCCTGCCTTGGGCTTGATGGCTTCTCCTCCCTTGTTGGGGCCCTGAGTGGCCCAAGAGCACAGCTTGTGTTTGGTTCTGTATAGACAAGCTGGAATTACCCCACACTCAGTACAGACAGGTTGAGGTTGCATAAGTCAGTGGCTTATTGTCCAACTGCATTTTCTCTTTAATTTCCACATGGCTCCCTCCTGCCCCTGCTCCAGGTCTGAGCTTTGAGCATCCCTGAAACTGCTGTGAAGCCACCATGTTTTCTTCCTAAGAGAGTTTTGGATTTTGGTTTTCTTCATTTTTGCTTCTCTGTGATTCTGACCCCACTTCATTCCTACTTCTTAGGAAGTTCTCAGAAATTGTTTTCCATTGATATCTTTTGTTTTCCCGTGCAGTTCTTACTTTATTTTCTTAAATTAATCTGACATTAAGCAGAGTTTTTGGTGGGAAGGTAAGTAAGATGCTTGTGTCCACTTTACTATCTTTTTCCAATCCCATCCTCTGACTATTTTCTATTTCTGTTCTCTTACGTATTTAAATAAAATGATCACTTTAATGATTCCATAACATTTTAAAAAAATATGGCTGAACTCTGGTTTAAAAATTCCCTAACTTCCGACACCATAACAGTTTTACTAATGTAAATAACAATAGAGTAGATATGCTTAGAGATAATATTAATATATTTTCACAAATCCACAATATTTCCATAGGATCTTGCTGGAAACAAAATTACTATGTAATATCTTTTTTTAAAAAAAAAACACTGTGACTAAATTTTAGGAAGGATTGCTGCTACGGTGGCCAGTGGATGTCAGAGTTTAAGATAATGCTAGGGAAGGTTGCTTTGTCTCCTCTAAAGACACACAGGGGGCTGAATTTTGGGTGTTTCTGTTGTCAGCCTATCTGTAATGCTGATTAGGAATAACTGACTGATTTCACCATGCTAAGTTTCACACTAAGAAGAAAAAGTAACACTTCTGCCAGCTGTTTCAAAAACAGTTCATGTGCTATATATAAGTAAAGAGTGAAAGGAGATGTCATCACTTGTTTTTATACTTGATTCTACTAAAGCTATTTTTACATCTATAGCTAACAAAATACGCAATTATAATATTACATATATCTATCAGTCTATATTTATCTATCAACACACATGTATATATGTATGTATGTATGTATATGGACTGAAGTTTGTGTCTACCCAAAATTCATATGTTCAAATCATACCCCCCAATGTGATAGTATTTGGAAATGGACCTTGGGGAGGTGATTAGAATTAGATGAGGTCAGGAGTGCGGGGCCCTGGTCTGATGGGATTAGTGCCCGTATGAGAATAGACACCATAGAGCCTACCCTGTCTCGCTGACCATGTGAGCAAGCAGGAAGCAGGTGGCCGTCTGCAAGCCAGGAAAAAGCCCTCTTGAAAACCTGACCACACTCACCCTGCTCTTGGACTTCCAGCCTCCAGAACTGTAGGAAATACATTCTTGTTGTTAATCCATCTAGTAGTCTATAATATTTTGTTATGGCACCCTGAGTAGAATAATATAGTATGTATATACACAAATACATACATTCTTTTTCATTGACCCAGAATGAAAGGTTCACAAATGCAACTAAAGACTTTTACTCCAAACATTTCATATTACAACTCAAGGCTTCTCTCCCTCAAACCTCTAAAAAAGCTTTAGAAAAAAGGTCTGTTTCTTCCTGATTCAAAGTCTGACTCCAGTATTTCTAGGTTACTACCAAATAATTTAGCCTGCATGCTACTCTTCATATTGAATCTTGCTTTCGTATGATAACCTTACATTTCTTTTGCTCTGTTTTCTTTGGCATTACAAGAAGTCCCAGAATTTTGATGATCTAACATTATACTGTCTGTCCTTGTCCCATGAGAATATTATCATTTGCTTAGAGATTTTTGGCTTACAGGGAAGGTTTCCATACCTGTGGCCAGCTTTTCTCCACCATTTTCAGAAAGCTTTTTTTTTTTTTAACTGAAAAGAATGGGATGAATAGGTCTATAAATATAATACTTCCAATCATTGTGCTGTATAAATGTCACATTATACTAGGATTTTTTTTAAAAAAAGATGTTCCATCAGGATGATTTTCTGAGATAAAATCACAGGTATACAAGAAGTGTAGCTTACAATGGGGCAGGGGATTAAGTATAGATTTTAGAACACAGTTAGACTCCTGTATCTGTAATGTACTAGCTGTGTGACTTTGAGTGCGGTATCTAATTTTCCTAACTTTAATTTTGTGGTCTTAGAATGGGAATAATAATACCACTCCTTAGGGTGGTTAGGAAGATAAATGTACTTTATGTCAAGTCCCTAGTTTGATTCTTGGCCCAAAATTGGTCCTAAATACTAATATCATAGTGGTTATTATTGTTATTACTTCTCTTAATATTAATACTGTCATCATTGTTTCCTTTTTCACCTTCAGCCCTTATAAAACGTAGACTAATCCTTATATCTCTGGCTCACTGCTCTGAGTGTCATTAATTGCTCCGGGTTTTCAGTTGTACAGAAATTGGCCATTTTCTCAGATCTTTCAGGCTCTGACCAGGTGACTGTGGAAACACCATTTAACCTTTCTGTGCCTCAGCTTCTTCATCTGTAAAAAGGGAACAAATATACCTGCCTTCTGATTATTTAATCTATGGGGATTAAATACAATAGGATGTATGTAGATGTATGTAAATGTATGTAATGCCCTGAGAATAGTACTTTTACTTACAGAGCAAAAGCGTACACTAAATTACAGTTTCTATTAGCAATGATTAATATTATTCATCTTATGATAAATCATTCCCCCATAAACAAACAAATAAACAAAAACCCAAGCAAGAATTTCTGGAAAAACCATCTACTACACTTAAAACTTCTCCCAGTTTATTCCATACCCATTCGTATCACAAGATTCTCTCTCTTATACCTAAACCCCAAATTGTTTTCTTTGTTCACTTTATAAGGGAGAGATGTCACAGGGAGGAAATCAAACAAATACTGTAGCTAGAAAAGGCTGTTGAAAGGCACACCCCTAAACAGATTTTTTAAAAAGATACCAAATAACTCACTGTACCCAAAGAAAAGAAAAGCAAACAGATGAAGATCACAACATACACCATGGGAAAAAATCCCGAAGTGAAAAGGTAGTTATAGAAACAGCTAGTGAACAATGTAAGTACTATAAATACATACATAATTTCATCAGCCACTGTTTCCCTGGTAGATGAGTTCCCTTTCAGATTGTTCTCAAGCATCTGTTGAAGACAAAGCCACAGTGAGCCTCTTAAATTACTTACAGCTCTTAAAAACGTACACTTTGGGCTGCAATTTTTAAAGTATTTAAATTTTATTTAAATGTATTTAAAGACAGTTTTATCTCCCTGGATTTGGAAGGAGGTAACATACATCCCATAACCAAACCACTCTTAAATAGTTAAGGACTTTACTGAATGCTAATTAAACCCAGAAAATATGCAGGAAAAAATTTAAAATTCTAAGCTCATTTAAACCACCCTTTACGAGGTATTTTCAAAGATAACAAAGGTTTGGCAAGTGGCAGTGAAAAATTAACTAGCGGGGATTTTTATTTTTTTAATTTATTTGCAACATCTTATTTTTTTTTATTTCAGAATGTTGCAGGGGTACAAATGTTTAGGTTACATATATTGTCTCTGCCCTGCCCAAGTCAGAGCTATAAGCATGTCCATCCCCCAGACAGTGCACACTGCACCCATTAGGTGTGAATATACCCATCTACTCCCCACCCCCGCACCTGCCTGACACCCAATGAATGTTACTATCATATGTACACATAAGTGTTGATCACTTAGTACCAATTTGATGGTGAGTACATATAGTGCTTGTTTTTCCATTCTTGTGATACTTGACTTTGCAACATCTTATTTTAAAGACTGCATTTATGAATATACCAGGATGTTTTATGACTTCATCTCTAAGACTGGGTTATGTAAGTTTTGGTTGAACCATCATATCCTAGATCATGAGATCCCAAAAACCATTCCTTTATCATGCAAGATAATACTATAGTAATAATGCTTATAAACAGCAAGTCTGTGCTAGATTCTTCTTAATACAATCCTATCTCAATGTTTTGCATATTTTCCATTTTAATAAAGCAATTCTATAACTTTGTTCATAAGATCCTTTATTTTTAATTCCTTTAAAAATATTTAAGTGAGAAAATTAGCTTTGACTTTTGGCCAGAAACCTGGTTGATAGAATAAAACAATTTGGAGATGATAGAGAATATTTTGTTTTTTCATTGATGAGAGTTGGGAGTTGCACAAAATGGCTTCCTTAGTAAACGTGTTTGCCGAGGGAATTCTCTACTGATTCCAGTAGATCACCATGAGGAAATCAAGTCTACAGCCACAATTATATATTTCTCTACTATCCTACTAGAAACAAAGCAACTTTTTTTCTCAACAGGGAGTGGAAAGAAAACAGAAATGGAATATAGGAGAAAGCTACTAGAAGCAGAAAACCATCCCTTCTTACATTCCTTGCCAAATATGAGCGGAGAATGACTCTGGAGATAATTAGAAATCCAAGGATGCAAATTAATGTCTCCTTTCTAGTAAAATGCACTGTTTATAATCTTTTGAGGCCTTAAATTAGCCAGAAGAAGAAAGAACTTGGTGGAGTAAATCAAAGCATACAAGGTCAGAAAGCTCAGAGCTCAGAGAACATTGCGAGAAAGTCTCGGATGATCCCTGAGGATAATAATAAAGACACAAGTTGTATTTGCTTAAACTTCCCTTTTCTGCTATGTAATTGTGACTTGTCTTTAAAAATGGCAGCGTATTTTTAATTAATGCATTCCAATCAGTATATAAGAAACTTGGGCTTTCTCTAATAGTCACACTTAGTCAAAGACTTGACATTGAGCCTCTCCAATGCCAAAGCCTCACTGCTCAGTGGCAAAACCCTGATTTTAAGCAGAGTGTCTAAGCAAAAACATTTTCCTACAAAACTCGACATACTGAGATACTGGGTAGAGATGATGGATTGAAAACTGGCATTTACTTAAATTACTTTCATTATCCACCAAAACCCACTACAGTATCCACAGTGGGGACTGTTTTAAAAAAGTCTTAAGTCCCAAATCTTACCTGGAATACCTCTCTCTTCCAAAGAGAAGAGTTTTGGAAACAAAGTGGCTGCTTCGAAAGCCTGTTGTGATGGAAACATTGCTGCTGGTCCCGTGGAGTGAGCCAGCTCTCTCTGATTACCCTGGAGAAGGGGCAGAATGAAAATAAACACCTCCAGGTTGTTAAGAGCACCAGGGAAAGGGAATTCTATGATTATCATAAAATCATCTCTTTAACTCCAAGTTACGATTCTCATTTGCATCAAATTTCTTCCATGTGAATATTAAACCACAGATAGAAAAATTACGATTCCCTGAAAATTGGAATGAAGAAATTTGGGGTGAAGTCAAATGAATCTGAGTTATCTTGACTTTCCTTGAAATTCCTTTAAACCTTCCTCACCAGCAGATACTTCTCCCTGTCGCCTTTTGGAGGAAGCTAGCTTCTCCCAGGTTGAGGATACTGTGATGACCTCCCATTGCAAGGGATGCTTACTTATCTCCAAAAGATCCACACTCATCATCCCTCATGGCCTCCAGACCCACACTAGAGTCAAGTCCAATCTCACCAAGGGAAATGAGTGCCAAGTCTGACCGCAGCAGAGTCAACTTGCACAATGAAAGAACTGCAAAATGTGGTGAACTTATGCTAGCAGAAATTAAGATATATATACACAAAATAGAATATAAGTGTATTTGCCCATGGTGGAAGGAAGCACACTTTGGAATAGCCAAATGTATCAATGTGGGTGTATTTACGAGAGATTCTGGATCCCACATACTAGCTTGAGCTCTCATAATTTGCTCACATCATTCACCAAAACTCAAACTCAATGTTAGTTTACATCAAAGGAAGCTGAGATGTGGAATTTCCCTGCAATAATGTAGAAGAATAGATCAAAAGGTTTAGGGAAAAAGGAATGTCGGAGTAGATTTATGATGTGTGACTGACTCACCCACCTCCTCATCATGTGTCCTGGGAGGGCTCACGGGACACTCTTTCCACAGAGGCATGGAGCAGTACCTTGGTGGGGACACCACCATCCTTGGAGAGCTCTGGAGACCCCCTGTGCAGGATGAAATGGTGGTGGGGTCTTTGGAGGAAACACCTGCTATGCCGTCAGGAATGTATCAAACCTCCTCCTGTCCTTCCTCAAACAGCCTTGGAGCCATTAGCTAGAGTAACTGTGCCTTTCAGAAAGGGAGGCAGAGCTATTTGGGATTACTGGGTCCCGATGCTGAGCTGGCATTAATCCTAAGGGAGTCAAGTCACCCTGAATTCTACTAATCTAGGTGGGGACACAGGAGGGTTGGGTGATAAATAGGTTTTCTGGCCTGACTCTGTTGCCCGGTGTATCCAGTGGGTCCATAAACGTATCTGGAGTTCATTTTCCACTTTTCAATGTGCAGTTAGAAATGACAGACTTGGCAAGTGGCATAATGCCCTCATTAGTTTCCAGACACATCTTCTTTTCTAAAACTGCCTGAAAATGTTCAAAATCTGTGTTCAACTGTGTTCACAATCACCTTTCTTCTTCTTTTCAAAAGGAAACCATACCCTTCACCCATACCAAATCCTATTATAGCATGCTTAACTGGGTTACGTAACTTTCAGGGCGCCTGGAAAGTTATAATTGTAAGGTTGATTGGGAGGGGGAAGCCTTCCTGATCCTCTGGGTCTTGCTGTCTTCCTCCATCTTGTACAAATTTTTAATGGGAGTGAAGCTGAGCTCACGTTAAACATTTTGAATTTGGAACAAGTGAAGCAGTAGAGTGACACTGATTTTTCTAAATATAATTAAAATGCTCTCATTGACAACAATGTTTTTTCCGATTTCTCTTCACATTGGAGAAAACCAAACGTGATTTCTTTCAAATTGGGTTTGCATGATTCAGAAAAGAGTTGAGACCTAGTTAACAAATTGTGTCATGAAATATTCTAATTATGAATCCATCCTTATGTACTATCTCTGAACAAAAAAATCACATTATATTTGAAAAATGTAAAGATGGGTGACAACATACAAAGCTTTCCAGAATCCCAGTAATGAGAAGGCAAGCAGAACTTTTGCTATTTACAATTATATCACACAGAGCATCCTCACACAGCAGGTTGAAACACACACAGGAATGGACAAGTTGAAAATTCTCTCCTCCATCCATGGCACTGATATCGAAGGCAACGATGTGTTAAAGTATTTTCTTGGGGGGGGGGGCGGGGGTCATATATTTATTGTCCTAGGTGCTGGGTTTATGTTTTTCAGTTAATATCAATTTTTTTACAATTAGTACTCAATGACAGAGAAGGTGATTATTGGGTATACCTTTACATTTTGAAAGTTAAAATATTAAGTTTTTAAAAAAAATTTAAACTTTTCACCTCCATGATTATATGTGAGATGATTTGGGGCATGTGGGAAGAGCTGGGAGCAGGGAAAGGGAAGTGGAGAACAGGGGTAGGGGTAGGGGTAGGGGTAGGGGTAGGGGTAGGGGTAGGGGTAGGGCGAGTGCTGGCCGTGCGCTGCCTTTCCTCCACGCGGGCTGTAATGCGGATATAACTGACTAAAGGACACAGTGTCCAGCAGCTGTGTTTGTAGAAGAAAATTTTTCAGCTTTTCCAAAGTGTGAGGAAAGGACAAAGGTTAGTCAGAGGAGTACCAGGTGGCGACATCCATTCAAGTTTTTCTGACATATCCTGAGTTTAGGTCAAAAGGGCATAAACTGAAGACTAACAGACAAAGCGCTTGTGATCATGGCTTGAAGCTAGAACAAAGTATTTCAGGGATCAATAATAAAATACATTGCATTATTTTAGCCACTGTATATGATGTATTATTCCCCAAGCAGGAGCATGACATGCAGGGGACCACAAAAACCTTCCAGGAAAGGTTAATTTTTATTAGTAGATGAGAGACACACGTTGTAGGAAAATAGAGATCAAAAAAATGTGTCCCTGACATCTGAATACACACACCAAAAAACCATGTCCACCCGGAAGATGTCTCTTATGCCTCCGTGAGACAGAATCTCACAGCAGATGGACCCTGACCTAACACGGCGTGAGGATGGTCCTTCCAGACCTCAGGTCGTGCTGTGGGCACCGCTTCTCTCCCCCTCAGGCAGACCTGCCACTTTCATTCAACCTGGGATCTCAGAGCTTTGGCACTGCCTGGCACTCAGAAATATTTGCTTAAATAGTATGCTGGTTTTGTATGTTTTTTTAATTATGAGGAAGGCTTTGTTTCTTGGGGTTTTTTTTTAACTGACTATAATTCACATATTGTAAATTGCACAAATCTGAAGGTTATGGTTATATGAATTTTGCCAAATGCATACATCAGGGGACCCTATCCCAAATCTAGAGATTCCACATTTCCATCACCTGGGAGAGATTTTTCAGGTTCTTTTCCATCAAGTTCTCTACACCAACAACCACTGTTACGATTTCTATCACCAAGCACTAGGTTTACCTGTTTTTGGATTTCATGTAAATGGAAACATGCAGTCCGCACTCTTTTGACCAACACGATATCTTGTAGCTCTCTCCATGTCACTGAATGTGTCAATATTTTGTCCCTTTGATGCTACATAATGTTCCATGTTATGAATATAACCCAATGTACTTTTTTGTTGATGGATGTTGGTTTCCTTCTAGTTTTTGTTTATTTTATGTAAAGCTGCTATGCACATTTCTTGTACAAACCCTTTTGTGTACATATGAACTCATTTCTCTTGGGCATACAGGCCGAGGAGTGGAATTTCTGCATAATAGAATAGGTGTCTGTTCAACTTTCTAGAAACTTCCCAATGCTTTTCATAAGGGCTTATGCCATTTTACACTCCACCAGCAACTTATGAGGGTTATGGTTGCTCTTCATCCTTGCTAACACTTGACATTATTGGCCTTTTCAATTTTAGTCATTCTTGTAGGTGTGTACCAATATTACATTATGGTTTATTTTGGATATCCTTTACTGTTAATAAGACTGAGCACTCTAGATACTTCGTATAACTCATACTGTATTTTATCTTTCTGTAATTGGCTTATTATACTTATTATAATGTCTTAAAGGTTCATTCCTGCATGTGTCAGAATTTTCTTCCTTTATAAAGCTGAATAATATTACCTTGTATGTACATAGCACATTTTGTTTATCCATTCTTCTATCGATGGACACTTGGGTTGCTTCTACCTTTTGGCTATTGTAAATAATGCCGCCATGAATATGAGTGTACAAATATCTCTTCAAGTCCCTGCTTTCAATTTTATTTTTCAGTATATATGCAGAAGTGAATTTGCTGGATTACACAGTGATTTTATTTTTAATTTTTGAGGAATCACCATACTGTTTTCCATAGTAGCTGTGCCATTTTACATTCCCTCCAGCAGTGCAGAGTGTTCCTCTTTCTCCACATCCTTGCCAATCCTTATTTTCTGCTTTGTTTTGTTTTGATAATAGCCAACTGAATGGGTGCAAAGTGACATCTCATTGTGGTTTTGATGTGAATTTTCATAAGGATTAATGATGTTGAACATCTTTTCATTGCTCAGTGTCCATTTGTATATTATCTTTGGGGAAATATCTATTGAAATCCTTTGCCCATTTTTTTTTTGATTGAGCAATTTGCTTTTTTATGAGTTGTAGGAATTCTTTATATATTCTGATCATTAATCCTCCTTATTAGATATATGATTGCAAATATTTCCTCTCATTCTGGATGTTGCTTTTTCATTCCATTGACTGTGTCCTTTGATGCTCTAAGTCCTTTCAGTATAGTAAAACTTTCATTAAATTCTTTTCTTATTTATGATGAATATTTTAATTCACTCTTATTATTTTACAGTGAGCTCTATTGATTACTGGTGGGTCCCAATGTGAGGCTTTCAAGTTGGTCAGCAGCTTGATATGGTGAGGAGCACAGAGGGGAGTGATACTGTACTCATGCTCACTAACTGCAGAACTTAAATAAATCATGTAATTTTGGAGTCCCTGAAAACCATTAGTATCTGCATTTCCAGGCCGTGGCAATTCCAAATGCAAGGCAAATTTTAGTACCTCCTTTCTTCTGGAGGTTGAAAATAACAAAGATGAAGAGGGCTTGTATAGGATCTATTAAACCTCAGGTTCCCAGCCCTTTCTGAAGAAGACAGAAATAATTTGCTTCCTTATATCAAAAAATGCAGACAACATCTCTGCATTTTTGTTGTCTGCAAAAATGCAGACAACATCTCTCAACCAAAAGACAGAGATCTGTCAAAGATGTTAACATGCCCTGTATGCCTGCCGTCTCCAACCCCCAGGCTTTGGACCAGTAACGGTCATGGCCTGTTAGGAACCGGGCCACCCAGCAGGAGGTGACTGGTGGGTGAGCGAGTGAAGCTTCATCTGTGCTTTCAGCTGGTCCCCATCACCGGCATCACTGCCTGAGCTCACCTCCCCTCTTTCCATTGCCTGCCATCCGAGGAAGAATTGTCTTCCATGAAACCAGTCCCTGTGCCAAAAAGGTTGGGGACCACTGCTGTACGCCGTAGAAAATTCACTGCCAACCAATACAAAGTACTGTCCCAAACACCAGCCACATGATTTTTGGATCCTAGTGCAAATTGAAAATTCAGGGCTTCTTGTTTATAAATTAGTGAGAATTTCATAAGGGTGAAGGCAGAATATTAAGTTATTCATGGGACTCTTCTAAGCGCAGAACACTGTGTGTTTTTGCAGATAACACCCCCATGAATCTGGCCCTGCCCATGTCATTTCTATCTCTGCCTGAAGGTGGGATGCCTCAGTTGTCCCTAAGGTTTTTAGGAAGGTAAATAGCAGAATTTCACATTGTGTACAGCAATCCCTACAGTTCTGTCCAGGTTGGGCCACTATTTAAAACTTGGGCTTTACAGAAATGTAAAGAAGCAAGAAAAATTTCCAAAAATGAGTGAGGATTAATTGGAAAAAAACTTTCCAGAGTTTAACTTTTCTTTCTTTGTGTAAAGCTTCTTGGAGGGTTCAAGAAAAAAAATTGCCTGCCTTATTTAGGTAATTAAAATCTGTTCATTTCATCATCTTCTAACAAAAAGAAAAAAGTAGTTTAGTTGTGATATATTAGTCAGTATAGGCAGGGTTATGTTATAGAAACAAACAGCTCCTACAATTCAATGGCTAAATATAAAAAAGACGACTTTCTCTTTTAACCACTGTAGTTACAGGTGATGCCCCAGGTCAAGAGTCCTTTATTTGACAACTACATTTACTACTTACTTTAAAAATGTATACAAAGGCAATCCATAAAGTCATTATTAGAACAGAGTATCTTGCATTTAAACACATTTTCACTATCTCTATAGTGGTAAACTAGGTCAAGTATACAATACTCAGTAATAGAATTTAGTTCACACTCTTATAGCTGTGTTTTTTAATTCTAGACACCAGAAAGCTACCCTCTTCAGTTTTTATAGGAATGGACACTTTAATTCCTTATGGTAATAGGCAATGAAATTTTGCATTACAAAAAGTGCAACTATATCTCCTATGACTTTGGATTCTGCAGAATCTACTCGCTCTCTTTCTCTGCTGATGCAGAATCAACACAGAAGCCAGATGATACATTTCATTTCAATCAAGAGTTTCACAGAGCCTCAGAGACACAAACAAGATTTATGGTTCTTTAGAAGCTATAGTGTATAAAAACAAAATTACTTCGAAAACGGTATTTTCTTGAAGTTAAATGCAAATCAAATAGGCCCTAATCTACTCAGCATTTATCTGGTGCCACTTGCCACAGTCTCTTGAAATTTAATAAGATTACCTAGCATTATATGGCACTTTCCATTTGCTGCCTTTAAAAATCACTCTGTTCAGACATTTTTAATCCCTTCCGTGAGCTCTGGCAGGCTGGCTGGACCCACGTACAGTTGAAGATGCTGTTAAGACTTGACATTCCCATGGTGTCACACGGATCCCAACACTTAGTCTAGTAAATCCAGTTGTCTGAGATGTGAGGCCTTTGCATTTTCTGCCAATGTTGTTAAATAGGCTTGGGTGGAAACGTAAGCCTGGGACCTCAGACTTTCTTTAGTTTAGCCAATCAGTATCAGCCATCTCAACCCTTTTCACTTGACACATGCTTGAAAAAAAAATCATATCTGCTGATAGATGCACCCCCATCAATGGTGATAGATTAGTAGAAGTTTCTTAGTAGATAAAATATTTTGCAAATCATGCATAATTCAGAGAGACCTGGCTCTCTCTTTCCTCCCTCCCTCTGATGGTTCTGACTCATTGGTGTGGCTTGGCGCCATGGTGGAATGAGATGCCTTGGGACACTGAGGTCAAGGCCGTGTTGATTCCAGCATGGGGCCATCCCATTATTGTGTTTCTTACAGGTGGCCCACATGGCCACGGCTGTCCCCACTGACAAATGTGTGATCTCTCACAGTCGATCCTGGACACATGCAGATCAGAACAATTTATCAGCAGGACTATCTTGTCACTCTGGTTGAGAAAAGAATTCAAAGTATGTGAACAGAAATCCTCATTTCCTCCAAGAAACTTTCGAGGTTCTCCATCACAGAATCCTCTCTCTTCCCGTCACCAGATTATAGCTCTTTTGTACCTTCATGTAACTGTTCCCACAGACTGTTTTGGATACAGACCTTATTCCTATGTGTGTACTTCTCCCTTGCTCAAATGTGAAGCACCCCGGGATCAAGGTCTTTGTCTTTGAGTCTTTATATGCATTCATGAGTCCTAATGTAGGATTTTTGCACATAAGCTTCTAATTCAGATATGTTACATGTAATTTAATAACATCAACTTTTATTTTAATGTTCCTCAAGATGTCTCTATTTCAAGCTCTTAGTACACCTGTGCCTAGGTTATTTGTATGAGAAATGGTTTTAAAATAAATACTAATATTATGAACTTATTTATATTAAAATGCTTTTGGAGTAATTTTCTGACCTCACTTTTAAAAAAAAATTCTGAGTAAGAATTTTTACCAGTGCACATGGCAAACGAGAAAATCCAACATGTATTTAGAAATAAACAGAGACTAAAAACCATACATTGCCCGAGTTCCTAAGGACTCAACTTGAGTCAGCTCCTTTAAGAAGCTTCCACAGTTAATTCTAGATAAAGTCAGACACTTCCTGCTTTGCTTCCCTCCTGGAGTACTTTGAACTCTGCTGGAATTATAGCATGTGGCACACTGTGTGACATTTATTTATTTACATAACTGCTTCTAATAACAGAAGGTAAATTCTTTGACAGTGAGACACTGTGTATTTTATCTCTGTAACCCTAGAGCCTTGCATAAAAGTGTTTATAATGTGTACAATATATTTTATTAAGCGTAAGTCATTTAAACCTTGGCTATTAGAGATTGACCCAGATAACGTCTAAAGCTATGAAGAGTCTATGACAGAACCACCATATTGGATGAACTACAACAGATTTTAAGTACAGCAACCATAAAACTCGCTAGTTCCCCAGTATTTGGAATAGGATGAGGAAACCTAAGTAAAGAGACTAGAAATATGACATCTAGCCCATCACTACTAACAGACTTCAAAGCAAGATTTCTGTCCCCAACATATACCAATTCCAATAACGTCCATTTACACTGAGTTCTCTTAGAAAGAGTGATTTGCATTTCTAACAGATGCCTGGCTGCGTAGCAGGGAGTTTCCTGAAAACTGTGGGGTCACATTGTTGTGGATGACAGAGCAGGGCATGGTGACAGTAGAAACATAACTGATTCAACTGCAGAGATCCCACCAGGGCCTCTTTAGGGCCCTCTTCTACATACATTTTCCCTCCTATCCTCATTTGGGCTGTAAGTGATAAATTAAAAATTAAGTGGAGCAGCTTCTTAATGTATTTTTTTTTTCTTTCTCCTCTTGCTTAGTTTTGTCCCCTGTTTATGGAGAACTCTAAAAGGTTGGACTGATGTTTAAGTCATAATTTAATTAAGATTTAAATGGCAATTTGCTTACTTCATCTTCCATTCAATTTGCATCAATAAGTACCTGCCAAGAGAGTATTCGGAAGCATTTTGATTGAAAGTTTGTTTTAGTAATTATCATGTCAGCCTCAGCCTTTCTGGTTTTTGTTTTTCATAACTTCTCCACCACCATAGTTCCTGTATGCTCAAATGTCTTTGGTTGTAAGAATTAACATAAATATGAAAACAGGTTTTTTTTGGAAATGGGGGAAAAAGAAACATGATTTTCATTTTAAGACACATTTGGATTCAGAAAAGTAAAAATATGAAAAAAAAAAAAGTCGTGCATCTACAGTAATACTCAGCATCTCATTCCCATTCTGTCTGGGATATTTTAATGACTTAATACCAGTACTATCTTTAGTGTTTGTTCCAAATAATCCTGAAAATTCTCCAGTCCAGTGAAAGAGCTTCTAGGTCCAAGTAGGCTATTTTTCCACCCTACTCAATGATAAAGAAAAAAAATGCTGGTCTTATAGAACTCCAACACTTGTCTTTTGAACAACACTGAGCTATGATCTACATTACTGAAGCCGATCTCATGGTACTCTAGATTTCCTTGTCTCTCCCTGAAAAAAATCCCTCCCCCCTTTTTTTTTCCTGATTTAAGATGCTAGGTGAACTCAACCACCGATTTCTTTGTTTCTGCCTCAGGGATGCTGAATTGGAATTCCACAAAACATTGCATTTCTCGTCCATCTGCTGGCCCCTCTGGATCCACCCTACCCATCTCTGCCCACTGGAGACCTCCTCCGGGGATGGCACCACCAGTCTTGCTTGCCCTAGGGCCTCTCCTTGGATTCAGGCAGGATGAAGCACCAGCAATAGATGAGAGGGTAGGAGGAGAGGTCAGCTAGAACCCTGTATCCTCAGCTCCATTCCTGCAGAGGTGCAGGTTGCAACCGCCAGCAGCCTTAGCTCCTGTTGAGCAGCCCTCTCCGAAGCTGTGTATCTGACCACATTTCACCAAACCTCTCCTCTGCTCTCTCAGGCCTCCCACCCCAACAGGTGACTAGTCCTGGGATACTTCACCTATTTTTCTTTTTTTTTTTTTTTTCTTTTTTTTTTTTGAGACAGAGTCTCACTCTGTTGCCCAGGCTAGAGTGAGTGCCATGGCGTCAGCCTAGCTCACAGCAACCTCAAACTCCTGGGCTCAAGCGATCTTCCTGCCTCAGCCTCCCGAGTAGCTGGGACTACAGGCATGAGCCAACACGCCCAGCTAATTTTTCTATATATATTTTTAGCTGTCCATATAATTTCTTTCTATTCTTTTTTAGTAGAGACAGGATCTCGCTCTTGCTCAGGCTGGTCTCGAACTCCTGAGCTCAAACAATCCACCCGCCTCGGCCTCCCAGAGTGCTAGGATTACAGGCGTGAGCCACTGCGCCCGGCCTACCTATTTTTCTTGATCTTTAGTTGGTATTATTGTAGCTAACACCTTTCTCCTTTGTATTATAATCTTTTCTGCATTTTCATGCTGAACATGTCTTACTTTTATAAAAACAATCAATATGGATAATAAAACACCACAAAGTGTGTGATTCAGCATCGGCCTTGCCCTAGATGCTGCTTGCCAATATTTAATCCATCCATGGTTAACTCCCTAGCCCATTCCGCTGTCTGCGTATCTTCTAACCATGCTGGCGTGCCCAAACGACCCTCCTCTCACCCTTTTCCACTAATGGAGCTCTGATTTCAATGAAGAAGGGCCTATTCTAGTGATGTCAATTCTTCCAATTTCTTTTGTCATTACTTCAAAACTTCATAGTATCAGCAGTAAGATACTTTTTCCTATCTCCAAGAAATTTGAAGCAACTTTTTTTCCCAAGATCTACACCTGCCCCTGAGTACTAAAAACCATCGTCGGCTCTTACAGTAGGATTTGACTTTACACACCATCTCTTTGATCTGTGCAAGCCTTAGTCCTACCCTCTCCACTGATATTTTTTTTCTTTTCTTTATTTTATTATTTATTTATTTATTTTTGAGGGTCTTGCCTTGTTGCCCAGGCTACAGTGCAGTGGCATGATCATAGCTCATTGTAACCTCAAACTCCTGGGGGTTCAAGCCATCTTTCAAACTCAGTCTGCCAAGCAGCTGGGACTACAGGCACTGGTCACAACACCGGCTACTTTTTAAATTTTTTTGTAGAGATGGGGTCTTGCTATATTGCCCAGGCTGGCCTCAAACTCCTGGTCTCAAGCAATCCTCCTGCCTCGGCCTCCCAAAATGCTGGGATTATAGACGTGAACCACCACAACCAGCCTGATTTTTTTCTTTATTCTCTATACATATATTTCATTTTAAAGAGCAAAATGCGTGTTCCCCACGGTGCTTATCGTTCAGTCCCAAATTTTTTTCTCCGCTCCATGTTGTCTGTTTTGTCATCCCATTTTCTCCTCTAAAAAATTTTGCTTTCAAAGGTCATCAGTGCTTTCATATTTATGAAATGTACATGGCCTGACCCTCATTAGATTCAGACTCTGTGGTCTCTGGCAGTTTCAAAAATGTTGTTTTTTCCTGAATTCTCTTTATCCTTGGCTTCAGCGGCATTCCTGACACCTTGTGCTTTTACTTTCCCTCTGAAGCTTCCTCCTTGGGTTTCTTCACTGACTCTCCTTTGCCTCCCATTTCCTACAAGCTTTTTCAGTGTGTTCTCGACCCTTCTGTCTTCTGATTCTACACACTTCTGAGGCCTCCACAATAGTCTTCAGTTTATTGACCACAAGGTCTATTTTCAGCCCTCTTTATGTCTCCATGGACAAGTTCTCAATTATTTCTCAGTGCCTTAATACGGAAAACGTGAAATTTGCATCTTATTATTTTGATGAACGGCTTCATATTAGTTCTTCTTTAACGCAGCCTCAAAGCCTTACCAAACTAAGTGCACGACAGTTATCTGTGCAATTTCCCACCCCGACCTAGGCCTAACCCCAAATCTTTCTCCATGTTGGGACCATTCTTAGATCTTATGCTGAAGCTCTTCCAAAATTGTATATCTTGTTATATCATCCTTCTTCTTAAATACATCCAGATGTTCCTGTTTTCTTTGGAATAAATTTAAAACTCTGTAACATGGTAACCAAAGACAGTCCATGTCACACTTTGTTGTTTTAAAAATTGTCTCTGATTATTTTTTTGTTTCCTATTATCCAGCAGTGTGAACTATTTGGCTGTGTTTGAATGTATCATATACTTGCACATTTTCTTTTTATTCTATGTCCCATGACTGCTCTTTTTCCATCTCTGCTACTGAAATTCTACTTGTTTTTAAAGCCCAACTCAAAGGTTACTTGTGGGAATTAAATGCTCCTTTTTCTATATTACTATAATGTGTTGTTTGCAACCACATTCATGAAATCTTTACAGGTAGCCATCCTTCATTAAGATGTGAGCCAGGAATCCTTTATACTTCAATGAAAAATAAAAATATAACTTTGGGGTTATGTTATAGCCAAGTTCTAAAATAGAGATGAGGAAAAGGGATTAAAAAACCCTCATAAATGCCTAGGACTAATATGATATCTTATTTAATCGATTTCATTTAAAATGTTATCTTTTTAAGATATGGCTGTGTCAATAGACGGTTAATTTGGAGATCTCTCATCCCTTATTTTTAAATAATTATTCAAGAGCTTTTAGTTACATGTATATGTTATACACACACATCCAAAAACTCTGTTTATCCTTTCAATTTGCTTAGCAGACTACTTCTTCCCATATGGTACAAATGTAAACTTCAGAAGTGTGTCTGTCTACATTGCATCAAATTCTAAATTAAAATCGTCTCCATGAATGAGGGTTTATTACAATCTAATATGTTTTCCTTTCGTTTTTATGATAGCACAACACTTCTCAGGTCTTCATAACCATTAATTATGTTTGTGATTATGATATTGCTGTAAGCCAGGGAGGAGAGAACCAATACTTTCCCCTGGTTTAAGCATCAATAATGAAAGAGGGAGGCAGTTTGAGTAACTTGTCAAGAGTAGCTGTGAGATACGGACACGTCACACGCCTTGTACCCTGTCCGGGTTGCTATGCTTTGCCCTGCAAAGGTTGATTTCATGCTGTTCTCCCATCAAATAACTTGTAGACATGAAACTATTCCAATTCAGCCACTAATTGTACTGATCTTTGCCAATAGTTTCAAAGAGAAAATTAAACCATGGTAGAAAACTACTGAATTCATGTTGTTTCTTGGCTATATGAGGCTCATTTTTTTCCAGGAGATACATTTTTACAAAACAGGGCCCCCGTCTAGTTGGTCCAAAAGTGAAGGACTTTGGTTTTCCAAGCTTGTTTTTTATTTGAAGTGAAAGCGTACACGACCCAAGAAAACCTACAACAGTGTGAGCAGCACACACTGAATCGAGGCTATTCCTGCAGGCACGAGTATCTGTCAACAGCATTTTAAAACCTGGAAGACCCTGTGCAATAATCTGAATTCCACTCCTCGGCATGGATTTATATTTTTTTCCCCCAAGAAATGGAGAACCGCCCATTCGTCATTCCCTGCCGTTCAGGTTATGCTGAGACTCATTTGCCTTGGCGCCCAGGATTTTTACAATAAGAGTAAATTCCTTCCTGTAGAGGGTTCAACGGAGCGAGCCACTGGGGACAGCCATGTAAATTTCAGTGCTCTGGGGATGGGGAAAATAATTGCCAAGAAAACATAGTCCCCTGTGGATTCCCCTACCTGAAAGGACCCGCGCAAGATTTGAAACTTACCCAGTTGGTGGCAACACGCCCAGAAAAGTGAGGCACCTGCCTCCCCTAAGCCAAGAATTTCTGGAATGAGGGAGACAGGTAGGTGATGGAAAAGAGTCTCCTTCTAACAGCACAGATGGCTCCCCGGGCTGACAAAGATGACAGGCGAGCAGACAGATGAAGGCTGGAATGACTGTTCCGAATAGTACTGGAATGGGGGAGGTGGACAGGAGCAGCAATAGTCAATTTATGGAAGAATTATTGCCGTCTCCGCCTGGCAGCCTGTCCCTTCGACATCTGTCTTCCTGGGGCTCTTGGATTTTCCCAGCCCTGGCAAGGGGAGAACCGGTGCTGAGGCAGGTGATACCCTGACGTCCTGCTGGGCAGAGGCTGAGTCACCGCGCCCCGCCAGCTCCTCCACCACAATGAGCCACGGGGCAGTGCCCCCACAAGTCCCCTCCCTCCGAACAGAGAGCCAGTCTCATAAACAAAAGTGGATGGCATTCAAGAGTTACTAAGGGGTTGGGGAAAGAACAGAAGCTACTGAAAATAGATGTAACAGTTTGCAACCTAGGACCTTCCCTATAAAAAGTGATCAATAGATGCTAATTCTCTCTGCTTTCCCCTTCAATCGCACCCTCTCCCCGAGCAAGGTTATCTATTCCCCAGTTTCTTTTCTGTATTCACCCTTCTTTACCCCACTCATCCTAACACTCTTCACATACCTACATATAAGAAATGTATCCGGCTAGGTCATTTTAGAAATAGAGCCATGAAATAGAACCTCTGCCTCATTTAGGATAATCCATAAAATAACTGGGAAACTCCGCACAGGATTGATCAGTTCGACATCCCAAGTTTATCTTATTGAACTAGTTAAAACTTCTACAGGCTCCCTGCTTTTCTTTTTCGAAAGCCTTCCCTGAGAGAGGGTTAAAAATCAATGATTCTGCTCAAATGCTACCATTGAGGTGTCAACAGGCATAACATTTCTGGAACTGCTTTAACCACAGGTGAAACATCCTTAGAAGTATATATACCCTTTGATCCAGGAATTCGTCAGAAATTTTCTATAAGAGGGTAATCAGAGATGTGCTCAGTGATTTATCTATTAGGGTATTCATCGAAGCATTAGACATCATTTAAATTCCAATAAGATATTTATCAAATTAACTTTGATACAGTCTACTTATACGAGAGCTTTTAAAAAGACACAGCCTTTTAAAATTGTGGAAAAATATTAAATTGTACCATTATTGATTAGTATGTTCTAAGTCATTCTGTGATAACCACTACCACCACCTCTCAAATCCCAGTGGCTTATAGAAATCAAGGCTTATACGCTGCTCACATCGCACGTCCATGGTGGGCTGATGGGGAATTTTTCTCCACTCCTTACTGTGGGCTGTGGGCTGTGGTGGGCTCAATAACGACCCCCAATAATGCCCAGGTCCAAGTCCCTGGAAGCTTTGAATGGTACCTGATGTGGGAAAAGGCTTTTGCAGCTGTGATGAAGTTCAGGAGCTTGAGATTAGGAGATGATCCTTGGGTTATCCCGGAGGGTCATGACTATAACCAAAAGTATCTTTATAAGAGGGAGAAGAGAGAGAGGTGACTACAGGTGGAAGAGAAGGAAGCCACATGACAGAAGCAGGGGGGAGCAGAGTCCAAGACAGAAGATGTTTCTCAGGTGGCTTTGAAGACGGAGGAAGAGACCCTGAGTCAACGGTGCAAGGCAGGCAACTCCAGATGCCGGGAAAAGAAACAAGTTCCTCCCTGGACCCTGCAGAGGGAGCAGTGGCCCGGCAAACATCTTGGTTTTGACCCTGTAAGACTCATCTGGAACTTCTTGCCTCCAGAACTGTAAGACAGTAAATTTGTTTTGTTTAAAGCCATCGGGTCTGTGGTGATTTGTTACAGTTGCCGTGAGAAACGAACACGCAGGCTGATGGAATGGCCACTCTCTCCACCATCGCCAGTTCTGTGGCAGAAAGGAAAACACCAGAAATAAATGCTCTTCCGCAGAAGTGACACAAGTTAATTCCACTTACACTTCACTGGCCAGACTAAACTTATGGCCCCATCCAAACCCTCTGGGGCCGGGTATCCCACCGTGTCCCTGAATTTGGAAGAACTAGCACTCTTCGGGGAGCAGCACTAATGATTAGTCACCATATGGAAAATACAGGTAATATGACATTCGTTGAAAATCAGGTCATAAAACAATTATGATATCAATAATAAAAAAGAGATGTGCACCTGCACTTAAACATAGAAAACAGCTCAAAATACTGTAGTTTTTTTTTCTGAAAAGTTGATAGCATTGGTGACTTTTCTGTGTCTCTCTTTTAAGTAACTTCAACTTTACTCCAAAGAATGTGTTTTTATAAGCTGGAGGAAAATACACTCTTGCAACAGACTAGCAGGTAAGCAGTGGTAGAATAGTGGACAAACCCAACCCTTATCATTATGACAATATTCATTTATAAAAACGTAAAGTCAGACATTGGAGACAACCACCGTTTAAAGGATATGAGAGAAAATTTAAGTCCGAAGAGATGATAGAATTTATCTAAGACATAGAAATTTTATAATACTTGACTTTGGGCAAAACATAGGCTTTCCAAATTCAAAAGATTGTGCTTTTTCAACTGTAGTGAAAAATCCAGTCTCTTGCTTATTCATAAAATTGATAATTTCTTATGGTTTTTTTCATTTCTCTCCTTATCCCACAACTTTAATAATTTTTTTTGAGTAATGGGCTCTTAAATATATTTATTTAATTGATTTTTTCCCTCTCTTTGGCAGGGAGACCCTGCTAACATCCTGGTAGCAAGGCAATGTCTTTCCACTCGTCTACCCAAGCACTGGCCTACATGCCTAATGCAGAGGAATCTTTCAAAGAATGTCAGTAATTTCAACCATGCCAAATTATAGCTTCAGAGCTGGCGTTCTTTGGGGGAATTCAGATGTACGAGTTTGCTAGGGCTGCTGTAGCAAAGTACCACAGACTGGGCAGCTTAAACCACAGAAACATACTCTCACAGTTAAGTCTGAGATCAAACCGTCAGCAGGACTGGTTTCTTCCGAGGCTTGCAGACCACCACCTTCTCTGTGTCCTCGCATGGTCCTCACTCTGTGTGTGTCTACGTTGTAATCTCTCCTTACAAAGACACAAGTCCTATTGGATTAGGGCCCACCCTAATACCCTCATTTTAACTTAATTACTTCTTATAAAAAAAAAAAAACTATCTGCAAATAGAGTCACATTCGAAGATCCTGGGGATCAGAACTTCAACATAAGAATTTCAAGGGGACACAGCTTAGCCTATACCATCAAGTTTTTGAGGAATGCTGTTTACTGACATACAAGGAACTTTTCTATGTTTTCGAAATGGATAAAAATACTCTATCGGAGAGAAAAGATGTTGTCCAGAAGAGCTAAGTATCATTTGGCCTAGCCTTTAAATGTCATCCTGTAGAAACCAGAATCTTCTCGGAAGAGTGCGAGTATAGACAGATAAGTCTATTTAAGTTTGTAAACACGTTCCGTGGGCCTCTCCTTTCTGGCAAGAGACCTGCACACGAGCACATTGATCTTCCCTCGCCTCTCCTTCAAAGCGGGGTTTGTGGAAGGCAGAAACTTCCAAGAGGATGGCAATTTCCCTCATTCCCTGCTGCAACACACAGCAGGTGTTAATTACTTTGTTATTTTAGTGGATCAAAATGCTCCTAATGCCACGATGACTCTGGGCACACGTACCAGCCACCACTTCCCACCACGTATTTAAAAAGCTTGCCTCGAGTGTCTATTGATTTAGCCAAAATTCTGTGTTCCAAATTGTTACTGGCTCTCGACCTTACCAGAATATAAAATAAACTCCCAGAGTTGACCCTCAGACATGGATTTCTGACACTAAGAGCAGTGAAAATAGGAGGAATTAGTATTTATTCTCTTACAGGGCAAAAATCATAGCATGGTGGCCCATAGAACTGGGGCCATGCAGATTGGTGCCACTCTACCAATCACTGGGAAAAAACGAAAGGGCTTCAATTTCCTAAAGTGTGTGTGTGTGTGTGTGTGTGTGTGTGTGTGTGTCCTGTTCAAGCACTTGCCAAATAGAGCACTCTGGGGCCCCTTGAGATCTTTGTGGTTTAAATGCACAAACAGTAGTTCCTGGAGCCGCTCACTGTAATATCAGGGGAGGCTGCTGCTCTGCCTCTTTTATCCACTGAACAAAATGATTCTAGACTGGTATTTTACCCACTTTAATCTTGGGAAAGATCAAAAGAAACTGAAAATTCTGTTCAAGTCCTTCGAATATAAAGCAATTAAAGTTCAGGTCAAAAAAGGTGGTCCTGGAAGTTGTGAATCTGGGTTCCCACAGCCCCCTACCCGACTCCGTGACCCCCAGGAAGTCCCTTTTGCCACTGTGAGCTTCAGTTGTGGCACCTGTTAAATAATGATCAATTGCCATCTGATATATACTGCTCATACTGCTTTATAGATTAGAAAGCACAACATTGGATGCTTATCGCTATCAGCATGGGAGACAGGGAAGGCTTATTATTGGTACTATTATTTAGCATATGAGGACCCTGAGGCTTTTAGAAAACAGAGTTGCTCATGGTTACACGGCCAGTGAGAACAGAAACAACCCTCGTTTCCGGAAGGTAGTGGGGCAAACCAGACGTGCTTTTGATATCTCCTCCTGCTGTAAGGTCTATATTTTTATTAAAAAATAAAGCAAATTTTCAGAAAGCTTGCAATAACCTGCAAAAATATGAAAGCCAAATATCACTTATTCATACTAAAGAGATCCAAGGATAACATAAATAATTTATATCTCCAGACAATACAAATCCAATTTTGCTTCTGTGTAATTGCATTTGAACAAACAAAATAATATGTGTGAATTCGTCTGCAGGATCTAGTCTGTTACGTACTCCATATACGTTGGCTGAATCGAAAACTATTAAACTTATTTTTTTCTTAGCTTGTTCACATGTTTGTTTCTTTGTCTGTTTTTCTCCTCCAGAACTGTTCTTCTTTTAGTATGCTCCATGAATCACTGCTTGAGAATATATGAAATCTCAGGGATGGAATCAGTTTTTGGTGGAACCCGTTTTTAGGGTCGGGATGAGAAAGAGCTCCCTGAGCTATGTTTAGAACATTCTCTGATTCCAAGAAAGCTTATTGAAAACTGAGATAGAAATGGCACGTGTCAGACTAAGTAAATACTGTATGTGTGGTAGCCTTAGATGAATTATTCCACCAAATCTCGTTGCTTTTGGCCTTTGAATATATCAGGCTGTATTTGCCTATACACTGCTCTGTAACTATTCCTCATTAGCTTTATTTCTCCCCTTTCTTGCTGGCAACACTAAGACAGGATCCTTTAATTCTTGCGTTTCTTTCTTTTCCGTCAAAGCATGTGGCAAGAGGACTGCACAGGACAGTATAAAGAAAGAAAATGGGCTTTGACACGACAGGATTTGAAGCTGAGCACTAGATCCCCAAATTACCAGGGACATGATTGTGGGCAATTCACATAACCACTGAACCTCTGTTTCTATTTTGGAAAATAAGGATGACAGCTAAAATAATCCACAGGGTGGTTTATCATCGGATGAGTCAAAGCAGATGAAAGAGATCTATAATGGTACAAGAACTATACAAATGTAAGTTCCTGCGTCAAACAAACTCTAGGTCCTTCGTCTTTAAAACTGCTCATATTCCTTTTAAGTGCACAAATATGTTACATTTCAAAGCATCCTTGGCTGTTTGGTGTGGCCATCTGGCTGAGTGATGGCAGATGGAATGGGTAGAAAGTACCAGACAATGCTTCCAGGTATACTCATAAAAACATCCCACACGAGCCTCTCTCTGTTAGCTGGTTGGGACCCAATGTTACTTTGGAAGTTGTCTAATGAAAAATGGTAGAGCCTTCAACACTCTGGGTACCTGAATGACTGCATGGAACATAGTCCCCATCCCATCCTGCTACCAAATAAACTTTACATAAGTAGGAATTAAACCACCATTGTGTTAATTCACTGATATTTTTAGTTTATCTGGTCCCGCAGCTAGCATAGCATTAACCAATACTAGTAAATATTAATCAGTGTTAGCCAATGTCATGTTCTTCCAGTATCTGTGGTGATTTTCTGCCTATCTCTGTTGGTAGCACACCTTTAAATCGTAGAAACTTTGGTGGTACACTTAAAAAACTAAAGGACCTGAGAAAAGTACAAATTAGCAATAATTACAGTACAATCACACCTGTAGTTTAACAATGTCCCAGCATCTATAAATCACGCAGTCATTGCACTGTTTAGTTGGTCAACCTTAGACCCTGTGTAGTTATTTGTGTCATCCTTGCTATAGCTCTAATCTTGTTTTCCTATTTGCTCATGTGGCAAACGATTGCACATTCTAGTGACCATGTGAGCTGTCTCTTAACTCATATGAAAGCCAGTTGTACCCACATATGACAACGACACACCTCTGCAACTCGATGGATATTTTAAAATACATTGCTATACATATAAGAACTCCCAGTTACAACAAAACTATGGTTTTCATATAAATCATAAGTTTGTAACACCCCTGCCCTCATGATACTCCCTGAGGATCCTGGGTCTGGACCCTTTAAAATAAAAAAAAAAACAAAAACAAAAAAAAACCACGCCCTTGCTGATCTTGGGAAACCCAAGAGACACGCACAAAGAATCTGACCTGGGATTGGCAGCCCCGGCAGCGTGGGTACTCTAAGGCACGGCCCATACCGCAGTGATCAGGGAGGCTCTCCCAATTCATTCCGCACCACGCTGATCAAAAGATGATCTCCAGCACCTTCTCTGCTCTGCCATGCTGTTTTAGTTTGCAATTGCTTTCCTATTTTCTTTGAGCCTCTATCTTTTATCTTTACCATATTTTTGTGGCTGTTTCTTTTATCTTCGACACTTAACATATGGCTCCTAACCCATGTTTATCGCTCTGTGGTGCCTGGCACAGACCCCGAACAAATTGGGAGCCCACCAAGGCTGCGTTGTTATCTTCTGCGGTGACTGTAACAAGGATGGCCACACCTCGGCACCCGAACCTTGGTTTCCAGGGCATGTGTGTGCTTTCCCAGTCATAGCTCTGTGACACTGAAGGGGCCAGGTGACCATTTACAGATAAGGGGACATAAGCAAGAGACAGCAATGATTTTCTTTGTGTTTCCATGACTAATAAATGGCAGTTCTGAAACAAGATCCACTCTTTCCTATCTTCCAATCTAGCAATCATTCTGCCCAATCACTTATGATAACTACGACATTCAAGGAGTTATGGCGATGTTAAGGAGACAGGGAATCTTCATCTGAAGGAGCCACAGTCATATTGGCTCCTTGAAAAAATACACTTAAGAATAAAAATGGCAAATGTAATAAGGGAGAGATAAGGCTTTTGCCCCGACGGTCTATTTTGAACATTTTAAAATGAGTATTACTTCTGAATAAACCAGATTTTCTGGAGCAACATGAACACACAGAGCTAACAGTTGCCCACGGTGAGTATGAAAGCAATGATTTTAGTCAGTCATGACTTTAGAACCCAGATGTGTAAATGAGGTGTCATAGATGTGCAAAAAGGCATCTGGAATCCATCTAACACTGAGAAGTTTAAGATGGAAAGGAATCTTAATTTAGAAAACTTGGAGTATTGATGAGATTATAATAACATTATATAGGATTTGGCAGAAATTACAAACTAGCTAGCCAAAAATTATCAACACCTTTTTTAGACCTAAAGCTAGATTATATCTCCAAGCCTTCCATGCAGTTATGCGTGGCCATGTGAATTAGGACGTTCAAATGAGATGGAAACAAAAATGGTCTGTGCCACATCTAGATCTGGTCCATAAAAACTCCTGATTTTAGAATATCATGAATTTTTTCCATAGGAGTTACCATGGCCGCAAGACACAAGGAGCTTGGATACCTGTGTGATCGCACAGAAAACTCTTCTGTTGACCTGTCCACTTCCACGTTTGGGTCACTGTTGTTTCACGCTAGCTTATCCTACCTAATACATGTGGCCAACAGAAGTATATAAAGTATCAATGAAGACAGAAAACAATAACAACAACAAACTCAGGCAATTATTAGGATTGATCATGACATGGAAATAAAAATTTTCAGAAGAAGATTGGTTGACAAAATGTAGCGCCATTCCAGGAGATCCTCATGCTGTTCATTGATTTGAAAAATGAAATATTAGTATTTATCTTTAAATACTGATTTTAAAGCTAAAAGAAAAAGCCATTGAAATTTATTTTCTTCCCAAATATCTTACCAGTTGGTATAAAGCTCAAGGCATTCATGTCCAACAAAGTAATGGACATGATTTTCTATCTGTGAATTCTTAATGCCAGCCAGACGTGCGTTATAAAGTATATATTGAATGCTGACCCTGGGCACAGTTGAATGCTAAGTGACTCGGGAGGCAGGTGTGGGAAACAGTGAAAGGATGAGGATTTATGATCCACCACTGGGTCTGAAAGGAATCTCCGTGTGTAAATAACCCATTAAGGAAGGACAATAAAGTACAGCCACGCACAGAGGTGCTGTAAACACTTGAATAAGTAGACAAAAGTTCAACAATAAAAATAGTCGTCCTTAGTATCCCCTTCCTTGACTACCCACCATGTGCTAGACTCTGTATTTTAGTTATCCCTGAAACCCTTTCAATTTTAGCTGTGAAGTCTCATCTGTATTATGGGCAAGAAGGCTCAGACATGGAGTGAAACACGACCCAGGATCTCAACATGCCCTCAGCTGTGGGCGGAGCCTTTATTCGTATCCCTTGGGACATTGAGAGTCTGCAAGGATGCAGCCAGCAGGAGGGACAAATTGAAGCAAGACAAATCTTTTCTTGTTGTTGTCAATTTCAGAATATTACGGGGGTTCGAATGCTTTGGTTGCATATATGGCCTTTGCACTGCCCAAGTCAGAGCTACAAGCATGTCCATCCCCCAGACATCGTGCACTGTTCCCGTTAGGTGTGAATTTACCCATCCCAGTCTCCCCCTTCCCACCTTCCTGATGCTCTATGAATGTTACTTCCTATAGGTGCACGTAAGTGTTGATCAGTTAGTACCAGTTTAGTGGTGAGTACATGGGGTGCTTGTTTTTCCATTCTTGGGATACTTCACTTGGTAGAATGGACTCCAGCTCCATCCAGGATAATACAAGATGTGTTAGTTCACCATTGTTTCTTGTGGCTGAGTAGTACTCCATGGTATACATATACCACATTTTAACATTTTATTAATCCACTCATGTATTGGTGGGCACTTGGATTGTTTCCACATCTTTACAATTGGGAATTGTGCTCCTATGAACATCTGAGTGCAGAATGTCTTTTTTTTCCTTTGGGTAAATACCCAGTAGTGGGATTGATGGATCAACGGTAGTTCTACCTTGAGTTCTTTGAGGGATCTCCATACTAATTTCCACAAAGGCTGTGCTAGTTTGCAGTCCCACCAGCAGTGTGAGAGTGTTCCCATCTCAGAGGAGGAACAGAGACACAAGGACAAAGGTACAAGATGGAAGGCAAGCAAACCACATGCCCAGGGAGATAACCTCCCCAGCTTTCAGCATTAGCAGCTCTGTCTGGGGAAGGTGGAGGGGAGTGGGACGTTGTTGAACAGCCCGACACAGATGGGGCAGATCCGACACCTGCTGCTTAAGGCCCTCTGTGCTGGCAGCAGTGGATTTCCGGGACCCGGAATTCTGGCATGAGGGGGTGGGGGCCTGGTTGAGGGGTGTAACTCTGGACATGGAAAGCAGGGTGTGACTCAGAAACACAAAAAACAAAACCCTGACAGCTCACAAAGGAAGCACCGGCGTCCACGGACAACCTGTAAGGGCCGCGCGAGGAGGAGCCGCAGCCCCGGCCCACTGGGCCCGCACGGGCAGGGGGCAGGAACAATGCTGGGGGGCAGGACACATCATCAGCAGTGACAGCGAGACTCTGCAGCCCTGCTTTGCACGTGTGTCAAACACCATGGGTGTCTTATATGCAGCCCAGCCTGGGAACAGGCAGCGCTCCTGGGACCACACAGGGCACTCTCACAACCCCGCCACCGACACACCCACGGTCTGACACCGTGCAATTAGCCCTGCGCTCTCGGGGCCCACAGGGGTGGCGGCGTTGCCACACTGGAGGGACTGTGACCAGAGACTCCGCGCAGCCGTGCACACGCAGAGTGCCTGCCCTGCCAGGGCAGAGCACAGGAGGTGCTCCGCTTTACCGCATCCAGAGCATTGTCTCTTACGAAAACCTCTGCGCTGTATTGTCATCTGACCCGTTACCATTTACCCCACTGGGAAATGTCACCCCTGCTCCGGACTAAGAAAATAGGCCCTTGCTGAGCAATTTCTGTGTGTGTTTGGCTGGAGAAGAATCTTTTTTGGGAGCTCTGTGACATTTCCGTTCACCAGGCAATCATACTGAGAAGCCCTGTCATAGCTCCGCGTGCGACAGTCTCCAGTGCTCACCCTCGGTCCAAGCTCCCGGGTCCCTGCCGCGCATGGACGCGCATGCGCGAACACACACACACACACACACACACACACACACACACTCACACACAGACATGCACCTGCTCACACACAGATATGCACACACAGATACACACCCACTCACACGCACACAACAGACGTGCACCCACTCACACACACACAAATGCACACACATACAGACACACACCCACTCACCCAGAGACACACAAACACCCACACAGACATGCACCCACTCATTCACACACACACATACACACACAGGGCAGACTCAAATCCAATTCAAACTAGCACAGACAGGACGACGCTGCAACAGTAAACTTACAGAGCAAAATGACACTTAAAGGTTTCTCAAGCATGGGAAGCAGGCAAGGAGCTGGGTGTAAATGCTATGATTGGAACACTTTTTTTAAAAAAGGAAAAACCAGGACTTGTGCTATCCCATGTATAAAATGCGATTTTGAATAATGAGAACAGAGCCCTAGAAACCTGGATTCTTCTTAGAAGATCCAGCTGCATGCTGTAATTGTGAGGGCACGGAGAAGAGCCAGGCGTCAGGGAGGCTGGGACGGGAGCTTGCCCGAGCTGTGGACGCATCCTGCGTGCTTTCCCCAGTGTGGTGTGTCGCGGAGGAGGCGACATTGTGTTGAGGAGCCTGATTTACACACCACCTCCTCCTGGAGGCCCTGCAGCTCGCTGGGGAGGGAATGCAAGGCCTTAGGATCATGTGAAATGTTCCCTCCGGCGCTGGTCTTCTAACCGGGGAGTAAGAAACTTTCCACCTTTCCTGAAATCTGTTTTTATCCATCTGCAGTCTCAGGAGCCGAGACAGTTCCCCGGCTGCAACTTAATAAAAATAAAAGCTGAACCTTCCATATCAAAACATCTCAATAGCTGTTTTTTGTGACTGTCGCTTTGCTGGTGGCGGTGGGTCCTCGAATCCTTATTCACCTCCTGTTACGAGGACACCTGCGGCGTGTCTCAGGAAGTGCCAAGAGAACAGTTTTTGCTGGATTTCCAGCTGGAAGTTTTAGGAATTAAAATCTCCCAGCATGTCAGTCCTCATGCTATTTCTAGTCATTTTTTTGAATCACATTTGACGAAAAATATGGACTTTCAGATTCAGACAAAAAAAAAAAAACATTTAACTTGAAATATTTTGAAGAATATCCAAATACTCACCTATTTATTTGGGTGGAGGGGGAGAGATGGCAAGTGGTCAAATCAAGGTCAGTTAAATATTTCGCATTAAAGAAATGTTTCAAATAGACTTGTTCCCTATTCAAGTGCAGCTTCAGGAATTAAACCATCTGATATCCTTGGGCTGCTCGCCATGGTTTACATTCTTGTATTAGAGTATCTTAAAGTACAGGAAATTTCTTTCTTTTATTATACCCCAGACTCCCTCAATAGGGAAACAAGCTTGAAGAAAATAATTGAATGTAGAGGCCTGAATCAATGTCAGCGCATCTTCTAACGAGCTCTCACCACGGTGAACCGCGCCACCGAGGAGACCACCTGCTCCAGGCAGACAGATGGAGGCCCTCTGGGGGTCACGACATCCTTGTAAAGAAAGCTGGAGTCACAGACGTGCACAATTTTGGCAGGGAAAAAAAAAAAAAAAAGACCAAGACATTCAAGACATTGACACTTCACAGAAGACAGTAGCGACTTTGTTAAAGAAACGTCAACACTTGCAGCTTCCCTGGTTCCCTGACATTTTCCCCTGGGCTGGGCAGCCACATTCCTCCTTAAGCGCATTTCACTAGGAAGAATGGGATGTGAAATTAGCATCCTCAGAGGCTCTGGCAATCAGGCAGACACAATAAGCTGAGGACGTAGCCTAACAAAAATAAAACACAGAGCATGCTTCTACTTGGATCTGCACTCTCCCAATAGCAGGAGTGTTAGGTTTTGGATGACTGAAGACAGAAATAGGGATAAAGTGAGAAAGGGAGAGAGAAAGAGAGAGAGAAAGGAAGGGAGGTTAGATGGGAAAGAAAGGGGCACGCTGGATACATTTGATAGTGATTCTATTTTTAGGACAGTATACATGTGAGATATATCGAGAGGAGATTATTAGGGAGGTACACTTAAAGGAGAGAATTTATATTTTTAGTTGATTACAGATATGCTCTGTATTCCAGTAAAAATTAAAATTTACATTAAAATGAGACTATAGAAGACAGTAAACTAGATTACCTATTCGACCCCTACAAAGTATGGCTCTATCTTTATATTCAATATTTGAGTTTTAATGGCTCTACAATCTCTTTTCATTGGCTCTGGAAGCCGTATTTTTTATTAATGGGAAAGCTTGGGTTGTATTTACTATAAAATAATGAATAAATTTATTCCTTCATCCATTTCTTTGCTATGGGGTACCGTCTTCCAGGCCATTTAGAATGATATGCTCCCACGAATGAAACACCTGAGCATTCCCCAGTCATGGTGATAACCAAAAAAGAATAAAAACAAAAACGAATCCAAGGCTCTTCTCATTTCCAACCACTCTCTGGAGGGACAGGAGGGTAATGCCCCTCCGCCCCATCTGCACCAGCCTCCCAGGATGAGAAGTCTTGAAACAGGCTGTGGATCTACAACACGCAAGATGGTTCCTAACGCCAAGGAGTGCACCAGGTGCTGTGGGAACTAGACACGCGAGCGTAATCACTTTACTGAGGTATCACCACTCAGTCTTGTCCTTTTTTAAAACTTCGCTGTGATGATCAGTTGGAACTCTCCTCTTCCTGAAGGTCAAACCGGGCTGTGAAGGACCCTGCACATGCCAGACAGCTGGGGAAGCAACGGCCTTCTCATGGCAGGGACTGCGGTGGTATCTTGCAAGACATGTGTCATGGTTTTGTCAACAATTCCTACTGTCTGGAGAAATTAATAGGATACCTACTATCTGGAGGAATTGTTGGCCAGAGAGAGGGCTTTGGTCTTGCCTTACGAATTATAGGAGTTACGCAAATCTGATCTACCAAAACCACTGAAGCTCATTTATATCAAGCATTGTTTGGCTCTATAATATTTCATGAAATTTAGAATGTTGAAAGCACACACCCAACACAAATGAGAAAAAAAAAATTACATTATGATTACAAATACAACTCAGTAAAACACACTAAAATTTGCATATGATCTGAAAACCATATTTAATATTTGAATGACTCATTCTGACAATCTGAGAGAAAAGCAGAAGAAAATGTACATCTCCACTGGGGCATAACCTCATGCGCCATTTTAAATTAGCATTAAATAAACATCCCCATGGTTTTAATTTTGCAAAAACCCACTACTTTTTAGCATAGATTTCTTAGTCTTTTTTTTTTCCCCATTCAGTCCCTTCTATTAAACCAGTACATACTTTTCGACTATTCTGAAAACCTTCCAGGTGCTAAGCCAACAAGAAAGCAGCCCCTGCCTCTGCCAATTCCAACCCTCTACGCTCCCATGGTGTCTTTTAGTCACTGCGACAGCCTTGACTTTGACTTTTGCATCCATGACCCATATGATAAATGCTACCTGAGCAATATTAAAAAAAAGAAAGAATAAATGGAACTCAATATTAAAGAAGCATTTTAAAGGTATCTAAAAAGCCCAAGCAACCATATTGCTTTTTAAAAAAAAAAAAATGTAACATCAGAAACTCACAGTCCTTGATCTTCAAGCCTGTTATTTCAAACTACTGAGCCATGTTGCCTCTGTGAATAAGTGGACAAAGACTTAGAAATGCATTTGCAGCATGGGATGACTTTGGAAAATAGATTGTGTCTAGACAAAGAAGCAATGGTGCCTTCCTAATTAATCTTGTTACCACCGCTCCTGCAAGCTGTGGCATCCTGCTTTCGCATCCTTGAAAGACTATGCAACCATCCACTTGCAGCGTTGGCAAAGCATGAAGATAAAGCTGGTTTCAAAAACAAAATATAAGATTTCTGATCTGATTTGCACACATACCCTGAGTGTACGAGGAAGTTTCATTTCCAAATAAACATACCAATGATTGGCAGATTTTTATATAATTGAGAATGAATGTAACTTATGCATATGAAAAAAGAAGAGATTAACATAAAAACAATAGCACTGGCATATATAATTATTTTTTAATATACTAAAGTATATTTGGCAAATACAGGTAGTGTTCATCTCTTGCCTCTGACGTTCTAGAAATACAGATTTCATTCACAGAATGAAGAATAAAGAATATTAGCAATCAGTCATTGTGGCTTTCCTAGGTTTACAATTAGCACTCCATCCTGGTGAGAATTTTCAAAAGCGTGCAGTCATTAGCCCTACACACCCGGAAGTTCACTAGGTACATCAGGGCATCATCTCTTAGTTTCCAGTCTCTCACCTGAGGCAGATGTGATCTTTATTACTCTCAGGGCACTCCTCCTCACATATATTGTTGGTTGATGATTAAGAAAACTGATGCTAGAACCAAGTGTTTTTATTTGATTTTGTGGGAAAGAGGACCACACTTGGCCCATACGGGCTTTGATGCTATATTCCTTAAAAACAAATGTGCACCTCAATTAGCCAGATTTTATATTTCTTTCTAAAGTCTATAGTCGTATAGACTATATGGTTAAACAGCCAGGAGGAGATAATTTTGTTATCGCTTCAAATGTTTATATTGATACAAATAAGCGTGTGACTTTCTTCTGCTTTCTGCATGATGACATTTTAAGTAATAAAGTATGCAGCCTCCTCTTCAGAAACACTTATCTAAACTAGATTTCTGTCAATTGAGTTGATCCGTATAAGTTTTTTTGTACGTGTGAAGTGATTCTTGTTATTGTCCAAAGAATACACTATCTTACAATCAGAATATGCTCTGGTGATTTTTGATGTTTAATAACCGAACTGTCCCTGTCACAGAGTGGTGACTGACTTGAGTAGGGAACTTTTTCTATCACGGAAACAAATGTCCAATGTACTTTCTGCGTGTTTCATTACATGGCTACCGTCTGCTATTTTGATTGGGAACTGAACAACATTCAAGTATGAAACCAGCACGGTAAGATTTAAATTTAGAATCATTTAATTGGGCTTTATGAAGTTTAAAGATTTCATTCACAAGACTGCCAAAAAAAAAAGTCAATAGTATTAAAGTTTTGTTGAGAGGTTATTGTTGAATGACACAAAGTATCACTTCAATTGAAACCACACATGGAGATAAAATCAAGTGTTAAATACAGTCGTGCACTGCATAACGACATTTCAGTCAGTGATATAAGGACCCCGTATATGAGGGTGGTCCCAAAAGATTGTAATGGAACTGAAAAATTCCTATCGCCTGATGACATTTTTAGCCACTGTAACATTGTAGCGCATCACATTACATATGCGGGCGTAAGCACAACTACTGCACTGCCAAACATACAACAGCACAGCACATACAATTACATAGGGTACATGATAATGATAATAAATGACTATGTTATTGGTTTATGTATTTACTATACTATTCTTTGTATCCTTATTTTAGAGAGTACTCCTACTTGTAAAAAAGTTAACTGTAAAACAGCCTCAGGAACGTCCTTCAGGAGGTATCCAGAAGAAGGCATTGTCATCATAGGAGATGACGGCTCCGTGCGTGTTATTGCCCCTGAAGACCTTCTCCTGGGGCAAGATGTGGAGGTGGAAGACAGTCATATTGATGATCCTGACCCTGCGTAGGACTAATGTATGCATTTGTGTCTTAGTTTTTAACAGAAAATTCAAAAAGTAAAAAATGAAAAAAATTAAGCAGAATTATAGAATAAGGATATAAAGAGGGAAATATTTTTGTACAGCTGTGCAATGTGCTTGTGTTTTAAGCTGTTATTATAAGAGAGTCAAAAAGTTAAAAAAATTAAGCATATAAAGTAAAAAAGTTACAGTAAGCTAAGTTTAATTTATTATGGAAGAAAATTGTAAATAAAGTTAGGGTAGCCTAAGCATACAGTGTTTAAAAAGTCTTCAGCAGTGTAATGTCCTGAGCCTTCACATTGTCTCACCACTGATTCACTAACTCAGCCAGACTTATTTCCAATCCTGCGAGCTCCATTCATGGTAAGTGCCCCATGCAAATGTATCATTTTTTATCTTTTATACCATATTCCTACTGTACCTTTTCTATGTCTAGATGCACACATACTTGTTACTGTGTTGTAACTGCCTACAGTGCTGAGTACAGTAGCATGCTCTATAGGTTTAAGCCTAGGATCAATAGGATATATTAATACCATACAGCCTGGGTGTGTGGCAGGCTCCACTGTCCAGGTCTGTGTAAGTGCACTCTATGGTGTTTACCCAATGATGAAATTGCCTACTAATGCATTTCTAAGAACATATCACCTTCATTAAGTGATGCATGACTGTATTGCACTTCATGAAAAACAACAGGTTTATCTAAATAGCACGTGGCCTATTCTACTAGTCCGTGATGACACTGAAGATGCAAACGGGTTAGACGACAATGGTAGTCATTAGTGCTATTCAGCAAGTTTGCTGGTTTTTCTTTGTGACACACAAGATTGTCCTTCCGTGATCCCTTGAGGTTAAGTGGCCAGGTGACTTCTGAATTCACTATGCAATGTGGGAACTGGTGAATAATTCTCCACATTTCTCTTCTCTTGCTTCAGAGATTGTGTGTGCATGTGTTAATATCAAGAAATGCCTGGGAGTCAGCAAATAAAATCTGTAAATGACACAGAGAGCAAAGAGCAAATCAGCTTTTGCTGTTGCAGTCGCTGTGTCTCAAGGCAGCATTCCCAACTATTCTAAGGGATACCTATCCTTTGCCTTAGAGAAATAGCTTTAGAAAACCAGGCTTGGAAATTTTCTATTATGTAGATCAAGCAAAGCCCTGCGATGTCAACCTATGAAGTTAGTTTCCAAGAGGGAATGGGACCTCTATTTATCTTCCAGAATATGACTAAAAATTATTCATCAGGGCCCTGATAACAACAGGGACATGGGATTCTCTTTGATTCATGGAGGTCAGAAAACAATTGACTGGTTTTTTTTAGTTTCAGCATATTATGGGGGTGCAAATGTTTAGCTTACGTATATTGCCCTTGCCCCCCCACCAATTTGACTACTATGTCACTAGTTTACCTAAGACTTCTCAAAATCAACATGACATCCTCTCAGTTTCTCTCTCTCTCTCTCTTCTTGCCTCCCTCTCGTTTTTAGTCTTCTCTCAAGAGTTTGGGCGAGCTTAAAAATATCTTGGGATGCATCACTGCAACTCTTTGGAGCAGTACACATGTGATTCAAGTACCCACTAGAGGATCATCAGAAAAAGACAAACACGGGAAATATTTTGATGAATGTAACTTTAGAACCAGAAGGAAAGGTTTTTCAGTAGCAAAGACAAGCTTACAGAAATCCTATAAAATAACACAAGGGACAGATTTCACCTATTTTAAAGCTTAGCTTCTATCGTCATGTTTAATCTATACAGCACTTCAATCTAGAATGACACTGCATGCATTTTTGCAGATAGTTACACTGTGGCACAGAGCTTTTCTAACTGGTCCACACTAGCAATAAACATCAGAGCTGGACCTCAAACTCTACTCTGACCCCAACCCTCCAAGTTACATAAATAGAAGTGAACTACTTGGTCGCCAGTCACTGCTCACAGACAGAACACGGCTAGAGCGTGGGCTTCATGGAACCCTCTAGGGGGGTTCTAAATAACTTCTGAAAATTAATGCGTTATACAAACTCACTAACATACAATTTTAGAGCTCATTCCACTATGCCTCATGAAGAAAATTTTAGGTTAACGAACCTAAATACATGATCATCAACAAGTCAAATAGTTTCATAGATGGCTCATGGGAAAATCTATCAAGGGACTGTCATTTTCCATATTATTAATAACAACAAGACTAGAAGTTTTCCTATAGCCAAATGAAAGTTATTTCATGATGTGTTACCATTTAAAATAAGCAGTCATGTGTTGCGTTAATAATGTTAACTACTGTGTTCCCTATAAAGCTTCTTTTCGTGTAATGCAGGCAGGCTAATGTGTAGATCCAGCAATTGCAAAGGCAGAGGAAAAACAGTAAACGCAGTCCCCAAGAAGCTCCTGAGAGAGCAGGTATAATTTAGTCCTTTCATTATTAATCCTAACTTTTCCCTTCATAATCTCAACTAGTATCTACAGGACAACCAGCCCCATTTCTTCCCAAAACCTAACCAAACACCAAAAATATCTCCTCCCAACATCTCCTCTTTAGATGGGTAAATCAGTCAGAGTCCAACCAGAGAAGTGCACACACACACACACACACACATACTATTAGTATATATACACACTAATATATAATGTATACTAATATATCAATATATACACTAATATATAATATATACTAATACATCAACATATTAATATAACATAATATATATTAGTGTGTATATATCAGTCAGTATATATTCTGACCCAGACCTTAACCCTAACCCTGTATGTTCAGAAATATATATTCTGACTGATATAGAACCCTGACCAGGTTTATATGTATAAAATATATATCCATATACAATTTATATATATAATGTGCAATACATATACATATAGACACATACCCATGTATATGGCAGAGAGAGACACACACATACACACAGATATTATTACAAGAAATTTGCTTACAGAACAATTTGAGTGTCTGAAACCCACAGGGAAGGTGTTGGAGAAGGAATGAGGGTCTATCCTAGCAGGCTGGAACTCACAGCCATGAGTAAAAGCTACAGTCCACAGGCAGAACATTTTCTTCTTAGGGAAGCCTCAGCCTTGCTTTTAAGGTGTTTTAACTGACTGAATGAGGCCCACCTACAGCATCCAGGACAATCTCACTTACTTAAAGTCAATTGATTCAGGGTTTTAATTATATCTGCAGCAACACCTAGATTAGTGTGTGATTAAGTAACTGATGAGTGTAGCTTAGCCAAGTTGACACATTAAAAAAAAAAAAGGCACAAAGGAGCTTTAGACAACATGTTGTTCAGTCTCTTGATACTGTCTACTTTATTTACATTTTCCTTTTATATTAGCCTGATCATAATCATCACTTGGCTATTTCACTGCTTAAAGTGCAAGGAGGTCCGATTGTCAAGGCAACAAAAATTGGCGCTTTCACTGAATAGCTTCAATTGCAACTTTTCTTCCATTTGGTTAAACAGCAGCTCTCTCTGCCTTTTGTGATGGTAAACAGACTCCAGTGCAATTTACTTCTTACTGTGTCTGTTGCTTCTTAAGGATTTAATAACCTGAACATTGTTAACTTTATTATATTAACACTGCCTTTATGTTTTTACTTTCTCTTATATGGTAAAGTCCTCTTCTGCTTAAAACTATACAGGTAAAAGACATGAAAATGCATCAGGATGGAATTAAGGAGGACATAAAAATGTGCTGAAGACCTGTAAGGAAGTTAAAAGGTCAACAGTAGAATGAAAATTTCCATAGAGAGTAGTTATGAACAAGAGTCACTCGTTAAACACTGAATCAGAATGCAGAGAAAAAACACTCATAGAAAAATAATAGTTATGAAGGACAAAACATGAAGAATCAACATATAAAAATATGCCACTGATTTAAAAGACATAAGGAAAAACATTTGGGAAGAAGCAATAGTCAAATATAAAATGGACTCAGCATTACCTAAGCAAAAGAAAGATTTATATATGAAGATTGGTCATATCTATCATCTGCCCCCAAAATATCAATAAGCTGGTGTATACTCAGAAATATTTACAAAAGTTTTAAAGTGGCCAAGAAAGAATCTTTTAAACTTCTAGGCATCAAAAAATAGGTTACATTTAAGGAAACAAACTTAGGCTGGTCTCTAAAACATTTAGACATCATTAAATTTAAAAAGAAAATACAGGGGAGGCAATACCTACAGATTTTCACCATAACAAATTGGAAACTAAATTTTATATCCATTTGATGCCATTTTATATACTGCACGGAAAATAATACTGTCGACAAAACAGTGCCAATCCTTCTTTAAAATAATGGAGACTTCTAGTATACTATGTAGAGATAAAGCAGAACAAAAAATTTCTCTTTTATCAAACTAATAATTACAAAAAAGGATAAACTTGCAAAAATATGCACCAGCAGTAACAGAACCAATGGAGGGTTAGAATCTAATGACAGATTTCCACAGTCAGACTTGACAGAGTCACTGTACTAGGCTTTCTCTCCTGGACAAAATATATGATGTCATCAGTTTCTTGTGGAGCAGGACTGTGATTTTGGAAAGAAGGAAACTAGATAAAGTATGTTTTGCATGTGACCTGAGTTTGTCCCTAGAGTGCTGTCCTGGCCACAGCAGAGGACAGAGGAGCACATCCAGGGCGTGGCGATATCCCCGAGCTGAGACAGCATCCGTGAGAGTACTGTCTCTCTGTGGGCTGAGGCACAGTTGGAATTCCTGAGGCAGGACCCTTGAGCGAGGGAGCTCTGCAAAGAGGGGCGACAAATCCTCAAGGCAGATTTCCCACTGGTGTCCAAGGGCAGGCATGTGGGGACACTCTGTGAGGCCCAGGAGGATGACAAACTGCAGCAGGTCTGGGAGATAAGCAGAGACACTCGAGGCCACAGACTGCTGAATGCCACTGAGTCCTGGCCCGGCCAGCGTGGAAAGACATTGCAGGCACCACGTGCATTCCATTGAGATCCCACACAGGCCATGATGCAAGACTAAAAACTGTGTCATCAGTGCGGGTTGCTCTAACAAAAATATCACACGCTGGGAGGCTTAAACCTCTGACCTTTATTTCTCACAGTTCTGGAGGCTGGGAGTGCAAGATCAAGGTGCTGGCAGACCCAGTGAGGACCTGCTTCCCGGCTTGTAGGCAGTAGCTTTCTCACAGAAGCCTCACATCGCTGAGAAAGAGAGAGAGGAAGTAAACTCACTGTTTCTTTTTTTTTTTTTTTTTCCTGAGACACAGTCTCACTGTTGCCCCAGCTACAGTCTACAGTGCAGTGGTGTCATCATTGCTCACTGCAACTCCTGGACTCAAGTGATCCTCCTGTCTCAGCCTCCTGAGTAGCTGGGACTACAGGTGCATGCCACCACACCCAGCTAATTTTTCTATTTTTATTAGAGATGGGGGTCTCACTCTTGTTCAGGCTGGTCTCAAAATCCTGAGCTCAAGTGGGCCTCCCACCTCGGCCTCCCAGAGCGCTAGGATTACAGGGTGAGCCACTGCGCCCAGCCCCATGTTCCTTCTTATAAGAGCACTAATCCTATCATGAGGGCTCTACATTCATGACCTAATCATCTCCCCAAAGGTCCTGCCACCAAATACCATCACATTGGGATTAGGGATTTGGGATTTTGGGGTGACAAAAACATTTAGTCCATACAAGGTCTATATCATAAAATGAGGGTCATGTAGTAGATCTAGAAAAAAAAAATAGATCCTGCCTAAAAATGAATATAACTAGAGACTAATGGGACGTGAGACATGAGAACCCCCGTCTCCCCATGATTATAGTCAGGCGACGCATCTTTGATAAGAATTCCACTGAAATTATGTGGGTTCTTCTCATTCCATCTCATCGAGGGGCTCACATGATTTTGACTTGTCCCCAAACTCGCCATGTTAACTCTGATCACTTCAGTAGGCTTTTCCAGTCATGTGACTCTTTCGTTTCTATGTAACTAGTAGATATTTGGTAGAAAGGTGTGTCTGTAGATAGGTATGTTTCTCATTCCTTGTAAAAACTGAACTCATTCCTGGAGTCCTGTTTCATGCAGTTTTATCCAGTGAGTTATCATTTATTATTATTAGCATTAATTTTGACGCTCAAATTGTCCTATAGTTAGCCTGTGGGAGCATCTTTGCCCTGCCCCTGTGCGTGTTCCCTCTTTCCTGCCATTCTCTGAGCACACATCTCCTCAGTTACAGACATGAGATATTCCGAGACCACCTTGCAATTTCCCTGCCTCATACCTGGAATCCACCTGGTTCCTCTTACAGGAGAATGTTATTTGTTAACCAAAATGTGAGCACTAGGTCTGCTCATTGCCACTGGGGGGTCTCTTCTCCCAGGCCCTTTCAGTGGACAGAGCTAGGGAACATGTATATGAATACATCTGTGTGTGTATATACATATGTGCATACATGCGTCACATACTTGCACATTTCCACCACTTCTGTATCTACCCCATAGATGCCGAGTTCACACTAACATCTCTAATTCCAATTCAGTACCACAGGGCTCATTTCCCCCCATCTCTATTTGTAATTCTTTTCTCTCACATTAATACACATGAATCCCATTATTCTTATTTACATATTTGATTAATCATCCTATATGTATTAATACCAATCTTTTCTGCCACCATCAAGCCTGCCCCCACCAACATCCTCTTCTACCCTCCTCTGGCTCCCACAGCCTGCATGCACCAGCCTCATCCATTCTGAGCGTGGAGGCCCTCCTCACCTGCCCAGCTCAGACACACCGGGCTGAGCTGGTCCCTGGTAAAGGAGGCGTCTGTCACTCCTCTTGGGCTTCCACTGTGGTGGGCAATGTTCCACAGGGTGGCCTTTCTCACCTTGTTCCAGCACTGTATACAGGATCACCTCACACCCCAGCCCTGCACAGACACCCTCCTCACTGTGCCGGCTTCCCACCTCTCACTCTGACCCACCCCCTGCCCCTTGGGTGCCCTGCCCCTGCCTGCCTCGTCCCACTTGGGCTGTGACACCCACGGCCAGCTGCCCTGCAGAGTCAACACTGTCCTCACCTGCTCAGCCTTCAACGCCCCGTTAGGGCCACGTGGGTCCCTCTCCCAAGCTCTCTCCTCCTGCCACGTGTCCTCCTGCCACATGTCCTCACCTGGCTTGGCCCCACCTAGTGGCTTTTGGAGTGAATTTTCAAGAAGGGAAGAGTAGACAAATAGGAAGGTGAAGGAGAAGAGAAAAAAGAAGGAAAAAAGCTATCAATATTTTAAGTGGAGGAAATCATATCCTGGATTTAAGTTTTAAAGAAATGCATTTGGAAACAAGAAGGGGGATGGTTCAGAAGAAGGTTAGTGGGGTGGGTGATGAGAAATTCTCATTGCTATAGAACATCAGACAGTGCTGATATGAGTCTGATAACATGACAGTGACAGCCTGGTTTTAACAGAGGAAGGAAAAAACTTTTTTGAGGCTGGAAAAAATTGATGATTAATTAAGTAATCTTCAGGTAAGGGAAACAAAGGGATCAATGCTGACATTGAGTTTTAGCTCCAGTTTGGGATTTGGCAGAGACAATATTTAACTACTTTGGGATCTTCTTCCTCTAAATAACCCTTTCTCCGCCCCTTCTCCAAAGCTTAGATAGTCTGGTCTCCAGCCTTCCTAGCGCTAATTCTTTTAGGTCTGAGTTCCTTTATAGCCTCACACTGTCCTGCGTACACCCAAAGTTTTAGTCTACCTTTTAAATTTCTCATGAAAGAGCTCTCTGATTAGTAAATATTCCCCATATATCCATCTTCTCAAATGACATAAGCTTAAAAACTAGCCAAATCTTTCACTTTGTTCCTAGGAACCGTATCTTTTGTCATATTTATTCTTCAATACCATTCTAAATGTTAAAACATACATTGTAACAATCTTGACAAAGTACATGACTATCTGACTTTATAGCACTATATGAAATATGAATTGCCAGTAGATCATAATATCAATAGAAAGAAAGGGAAGTAACACCACTAAAGACTTATTTAAATTGCAGCAGAGTCAGCAACCGTGAACTTGAATGTTATTCAAGCTACGATACTAAGCATTTCTCTGCAAGAAAATGGCTTTTATCCAATTAGAGAATGGCTGGCATGAACATCAAAGAATGAAATGGAAAACAAAAAACAGACGCCGTTTTGTAATCAAAGTTTTGAAACATGCAAAGGGAAGGCAACCTTGCTTGATTTCTGGAAGTTGAAGTCTATATCACCAATTTCTTTTTCATTTTTTTGTTCCTGTTCCAATATCCATAGGTTATTATCAGCACAGGCACAGCCAAAACCTCTTAGTCATGGGTCACTCCTCCTAACTGGAAATAATAAGACACACTCAATTCTTTCTCCAGTGATGGTGCCTTGAAAAAAAAAATCAGTTAATACATTTCAGACAGGGGAATCTATAGAACCCACAGAAATCTTGGGAAAAGAAATTGAATATTTGGAACTTCTTGGATTACAACTTTGGCCTGAAATATCATGGGCATTTTTTTTTTATATTTCATCATTCCTTGTCTTAATTTCAATTTTCTCCTATTTTAGTTTCCTAAGTTCCGTTATAGTACTTGACATATATGAAGTGCTCATTAAGCACTTGCTACTTAAACAAATCTGGCATTGTTTTTGCCCTTTCTGTAATTGTCACAAAAGCATTATTAAAAAAATTATAAAACTAAGGAGGTTGTGGTATGTTTGATATGTTGGACAACTCTGTGAAGTTGTTTACTCATTAAGAGAACCGATTGTAGGGCTGCTATCTTCAATGCACTGGGCTTACATCTGGAAGAGAATAAAATGATTGATTAATAAGGGCTCCATCTTAAAAGAGTATTTGATATCACAGTAGTGATAAGGCATGGAAATAATTAACTATAATCAGCTTGTGCATTAGAACTATGTAAATGTTAGAAATTTCTATTGCGATGTGGAAAAGGAAGAGAGAAATCATTATAAGCTAAGGTGACATGAAGAGAATCATTCCTGAGTGACAGTGACTTTAATGCCTTTATTGATGGATTTGGATTTCTAAAAGAAGAGATAATAGCCTTACTTATTCATATGCTTCACATATTATTCTTTCTTAGGCTTGGTTGTTATGTAAAATTTTTGCAGCAAACTTGCTATCATTAAATACTGATTTTAGAGAACAATGTTGCGTGATGTGTAGAATCTACGTGATGTTGCAAACACAGAAATATTAGCAAAAACTATTCCGACTTGGCATTCAAGGCCTTCCACTATTTCAATCCATCCTCCTTTCCTAACGCTAGCACCTGTTATTTGCAGTGGCGGAGACACCGCTGTGTGTTTGACACACCATTGGCTTTTACTCCTGGCTACTCAGGAAGGCTACATTTTCCATACCTCCAGGAATCTAGGTAGCATCACGTGCCAAGTTCTGGTCAATGGAACATGTTCAGAAGGGCGTCCCTACCTGCCCTCCAGAGCCTTTTGCATGATATCCTTTTTACTTCAACCTGTTTGACTATAAACCAGTTGAACTCCCTGAGGAGACTCTAGAAGAGGATGTCAACATGGAGGAATTCAGGTACTATGCGTAAATATCCCCTGCAGAATAATTCTTGAAACTATTATGTAAACTTAAAGTTTCATTTGTTAAGCCACAGATATTTGGAATTTACTGCAAAAACTAATGTTATTTACCCTACTTCGTCCTATACCTACAGACCAGACACCATCGTGTTAATATGTCATGCTCCTATAGTCCTATTCCAACTTACTCTTATCTCCCTAGACTATGTTCCTCAACATGTCTACTTTCCAAGATCTTGCACACGTTTCAAAACCCAAGTCAAATACCACCTTCCCATAGATTCTTTTTCCCTCATCTCAAACCAGATAAAATCTCTGGCTCCACTAAACTTTTATAATCCTCTAGCACTGATGGTAAAAATTGCTCTCTTGTATGTATCTTACATACATATTCTCTTAGACTAGAAATCTGTTGTAAGATGAGCATTCAGTGTAGTATTATTCATTCTGTATTTCCCTACTGCATTATGAGATAATAGGTTCTAAAATACAAACATTTATTGAATGAGTGCATAACATTTTTAGACTTAAAAATATGAAATCAGTAGCCCTAGGGTTTTGGTCATATTAAGCAAAGTTAAGATATTTAAGTTACTGTATAATTGGATTTCTGGTCATGAAAATTATTAGGATCTTTTCTAAAGTTCTTCCTATGACAAAAAGAGTGACCTAAGACTGGATCTAACATGGTGCTTGAGGATAAAATGAGGGATATGAGAACTAATATCATTATGAGAAAACTCCTAAGGGAAAGCTTATTGGGGAATCTGGAACCCACCAGAGAGAACACAAAACGTCAAGAAAACTGCTATGGTCGGAGTGTTTCTGTCCCCCCCACCCCAAATTCATATTGTGAAATTCTGACCCCAAAATGATGGTACAAGGAGGTGGGACCTTTGGGAGGTGATTAGGTCGTGAAGGTGGATTTTTCGTGATGTGATTAGTGTTCTCTTAAAAGGGACCCCAAGAGAGGCCCCCTAGCCTCTTCCACCAAGTGATGACACAACAAAAACTTGCAATCTACAACCTGGGAGCGGGTCCTCACTAGAACCTGACCATGCTGGTCTCAGACTAGCAGCCTCCAGAACTGGGAGAAACAGATTTCTATTACTTATATGCCACCCAGTCTATGGTATTTTTTAATAACAGGCCTAACAGACTAAGACAAGAATATTGCATTATCCAAACTCTAGCCCCTCAGGTGGGTAAAGGGGTAGTCTCTAATACCCAGAGAGCAAAGTTGTTAAATAACTTTTAAGAGAGAGAACGTTCCATTCTTAGATTTAAAAAAGTAGTATATGTTGCTTTTAGCATAAACTCTTTCTTTTAGGTAAATCCTTGACGCTGCCTTTAGATTCTTGCCCTGAAGAGCCTTACCTGCCACTCAGGTCCTGCTTTCTGCCTGTCAGAGCCTCAAACTAGACCCACGGACACTTCCGACCCGTTCCCATATGCACATTTGCTTGTTTAGCATCCATTATTCAGTAATTTGTCTTGGTAATCTCACTTGATTTTTCTCCTAGATGATTTTTTCCTTGATTAATCCAATTCTATTTCTTGATTAAATTCATCTGAGGGAAGATATTGCTTTCTAATTGACCTGTCAAATCGAAAAAATATCCTTAAATATACTGAATATTTATCTTGTCTTTTAAGAAGCTTGGATCACAGTCCTTACTTGCCCTGAGTGGGCGGCATTTTCTCCAAGAATCATGCGAGTTCCTCCCTCTAGGGCTGTCAGGGCACCCAGGACGCAGCAGTGTTCAAACCCAACGGGCCGGGCTGTTGGCTTTGAGCTGAAGTGCTCCAATGTTTGCATGGTGACACTGAACTCTTGTTCTATGACCATGGACAGATTCAAAACTGTCTTTTCAATCTCCTGAGTTCCAAATGCCAGGCAAAGAGTCCCACGCAGCAAAAAGAACTCAGAATTGTGGTATCCTGTCTAGTCCACTTGCCTGGTACCACTTTATAAACCAAAGAGCCCAAGTTTGTAGTTTGGCTGGCTTTTAAAAGTGGAATATCTGGTAACAGAGGATGTCAGGTAACCAAGTCCACAACATCCTGACCGTTTAGGTGGGAACCACTTGTATCCTTCATCACCACACAAGATAAAAAAGACCGGTGTAATTTTCAGATGGGGTCAGGCTGGAGCCTGGGACCTCTCAGGCTGGAGCTTGTTGTGCCTCTTCTTTCTTGCTGGCACTTCTACATTTTCAGTGTCCGCGTGTCCCTGCCAGTCTATGTGAACAGAACAGGTTACAAAATATTTGATATTAAAGGCCTTTGGTCTGGTTCTAGCAGTTACAAGGTTTGGTTTTATCTCTTAACCAAGTCAGTCCAGACTTTGGGACTGTCCACATATAATTTTAGTGTCTGGCAACTTAGCAAGGGGAGAGAGTGAAGCACCCCAAGGTGCACAGGCCTGGCTTGTGAGCCGTCCATAACATCTGTTGGTTTGACAAGCGTCGACATCACGAGGGCTAGTGTCAGTTACATCTCAGGGTGTAAGAATGCTATCTGTGGAATCGAACTAGAAAATTCCTTTCTAGTGACTTTACCTGAGCAAGAGACAATTCTTGAGTTTTCACAGAGGGTTTCTGTATTCAGTTGACTCACCAACAGGAGAAGCAGCATGACCTTTCTCCTCCAATTGGGGACGCCACATCTTGTCATGCTTCCATCCTCTGGACTGGTTCCACCAGGCACTCACATTGGCAGAAACGAGAATGAGTTCAGGTTCCTTTGCACGATCTAGGTGTTGGCATAAGCAGCAATTAGACTGATCGTCAGTGTGGCCAGGGTGTGACAGCCTGGTGCAAAGGATGCTGGGTCTGTGCCTGACCTGATGGAAAGACAGTAAGCATTAGTAAGAGCAAGGTGTAGTTTGGAAGAAGAGTCATAGTGGAAGACTGAAGAATGGGATAGGTTGAGGTGATTTCCACTCGGCTTCCAACGTGTAATCCTCAAAGGGGGAGGCTTAAATGAGAAGTATTTAAAAAGGACCATTTGGCGGGGGTTAAAAGACAAAAAGGAATTTATGGATGAAAAATGGGGTTTCTTGATCCACAATCTTGGGGAAAAGCTGTCTCCTTCGTGAAGATGTCTGTTTCAGGCTTTGCTTTCAGGCCCCCTTTGTCGTCCTCCGATTGTCTCGGTGTAGTTTGGTGTGGCTCATGGGAATCCAGGAGGATTTTTCTTTCATTTTTATGGCAGCGTAGGTAGTTAACACTACTTTATAAGGGTCTTCCCAGTGAGGTGACAGCACGTCTCCTTCTAAAACTCTGATGTACACGCGATCTCTTGCTCAAACAGGATGGCAAGGCCAGTCAGCTGGCGGAGGCCATGCTCCCTCCACCTGTCCATGATGATGCTCCAAGCACAACACCTGTACGCAGCTAGTCACGGCATCCATTGTTCACTTAGAGCACCACGGTGTGACTTAAATCCCCGAAGTCAGTCCAGGAATGGAAGGTTTACAGGTGTTAGTAAGGGGTTAAACCAGGCCTCCTAATTGGAGCCTTCTGGATTTTTATAAGGGCCAAAGGTAATGTTTCTGGCCATTTAAGTTCAGTGTCTTGACAAACTTTTCTCAAAGTCCTTTTTATTTCTAGATTTTTATGTTCTACCTGCCCTGAGGATTGGGAATGATAAGAGGTATGAAATTTTAGTGAGTACCCCAGAGCCTTTGTAAGTAAGTGGTTTAAAAGCAGTCGCTTGATCCGACTCCATCCATAAAGAAGTACCAAAACGATGAAAAATCTTAGTTACTGATTTCCTTACCACTGTTGCAGCGTGAGCATACCTAGTTGGACAGCATTCAGTCCATCCACTAATCACATAAACAATAACCAAACAGTGAGAAAAGCCTAAAGCTAGAGGTAAATTTTTAAAATCAATTTGGAGTTCCAAAAAGGGCTGGTCTGAGCCTTTGGGGGCCAGTTTTCTCCAGAGATGTGGTGAGATTTACAAACAGTGCACTGGGAAATAATAATTGTACATCCCAGGCTGCACCAACTGTATATGTGTGTATGTATATTTTTTAGTTATCTCTCATTTGCACAAATGTCTCATGTGATGGGAGATAAGTGTAAGTTGAGAAGTTAAAAGCAAAGGGGCCACAGGGACCCTGTCTGACCTACTATACAATTTATTGGATATTATAGGTCCATCGCCAATAGAAGTGTCAGTGGAAATGAAGAAATGAGATTTTTAAATTGTGTCAACTGTATAGACTCCAAAGGCATATTCAGAGCCCGTGTAAATAGTGGCAGCTTTTCCTTCTGCCCACGTGTAAGCTCTAGCGAGGGCTGTCGCTACATTGACTCAAGGCATTTTGGGATGAGCTCCTGAGCGCCCTGAGATATCTCATGCCCTAAGTAAGTAACAGTCGTCGGTACCAACTAGAGTTCAGACCCACAGGCTTTATGGCCTCATCCAGCCGGCGTCCTTAAGAGAAAGAGTCTCAGAGAACACAGGGAACACCCTGTTTAACAAGGAAAGATCATTGTCCGTGCTGAACAAGCATGAACGAGAGTGGATCTCTGGGTAAAGGTGACAGAGTCTAAATCAGCTTAGAGAATTTGAGAGAACAGGGAAGGAGATTTACAGTATCTCTGGGGTATTCAGGTCCACGTTCGCTCTCTCCCTCTGCAGGTGAAGTTAAAGCAAAATCATGAATCACAGTAAACAGAATCGAAAAGAAAGTAGAGCAGAGGTCAGTTATTGTATTGTTCAAATCATGTGAACTAAAAAGCATTTCAGTTCATTTCTTTTTGCTAAAATCGTTAAGTGATTACTTTTAAAGCTAATCAATTAGAGCTCTTTTGTACCTTCTGGTAGTGAAATATCACATACTAATGACATATAGAGACACGTACACATATAGACATACAGACAGAAGCAGTTCTAATTGCTCTTTTAAGAATTTATTTGCTGGCCCTTAAATATTACTACCTTTTTATTTAGACTATCAATCTTTTACTTATCTAGTTTATTGTTTTAAGCAATTACTAGCTAGGCAACAATTTTGCCTTCAGTAAGATTTTGCCATTTCTGTACGTCTTTGCTGCGTTTAGGGCTTAATACTTATACATGGATAGGTATGCATAGTTAGAATGTACTCAGTTTTTCAGAAATTAAGGATCCTATTTTGACCTTGAATCTTGACTTTGGCTCTTAGATCTCCATGATCAACTTAGGTGGTGATTTTTCCTCACTCAAGCAGATAAGAAACAGTAATGAAGAGATATAACATAGAAATTTCTGTGAATTCCTAAAAGCTGGAGTTTGCACCACCTGTAGTATTGTCATTTACTGTTAGTTTTTGCCTGACCCAGTCAGACATTTGAGGCCTCTAACTGGAATCTAAGCTAATTAATTATCAGATCTTCTGACCATATACAAAATTGACTCCAAATGGAATACAGAGCTAAGTGTGAAAGATAAAAAAAACAAAACATTAAAACATTTACACAAAAACATAAGAAAACTTTTCAAGGCTTTGTGACAGGCACTGCAATTTTGCCTGTTCTGTTGTTTGTGCTATTAAAAAATATCTCACAGCACTATCCGCCATTCTACATTCACACAGATAATTTTTGTGTCATGTAGTGACAATGAGGGCACCTTTTTACCTAATTACACTGGTATGCCTCTGATCAAATAAATTGGCACCATCATCCCAACTGACTTATTTGACAGAAATGAAATATAACATACCAGTGTGGGCATTGACCTCCATAATCCCGTTCCCTCAATATGGGGGAGGTATTCAATGTGTCTGGGTTTCTTGGTATCCCAAGTAATTTTCTTAGGTCTGCTCTCTATAATATATTCTTAGTCATATAAGTGTCTTAAAAGGGCAGCATTAGAAAAAGCCATCTGATATTTAACTAGTCCGTGGGATATTATTAATATAAGAAATTATTGGCAAATGGAATCCTATCGCTCTCACCAAGTAACGTGGTTGAGTTGGGGATGTCAGTTTTAGCAGATGTGTAGGATTTTGAACAGACGTATAGTTTTCAGATTTTTTCCAATAAAGGTCAGGGATATGATGTGATTGTCACAAGATCTATGTCTAACTGCCTGTGCTTTTTGTTTATTTCAATCTAAATCTTCTCACATTGAAACATTTCAATTATCACAACTTCCAAAAGAAAAACAAACCCTTTTTTTTAATTTACTGGGAAAAACTAGAACTAGAATACTATCTTTTTTTTCCTATTATCACCTTAATGTCTACAAATTCAAGCCAGAAATAAGTTCATAATAGAGGAAGAATAAAGGGTGGAAAAATACTTTTTAATCTGTCAGGTTTTATATTGACTGTGAGATTTTCAAAGACAGAGATTTTGTTTTATTCATCTTGGGAGCTACCATCTCATCTAGCTGTAGCAGATAAAAAGTTGTTAATAAATGTTTGTTAATCACTGCATTTGTACACTTCCTTTGGTCTTATTGAGGGCAAATGCTATGGCAAAGTTATGTTCTCTATACACATAGCAGCTAGATGAATGTCTTATGTAGTAGTTTAAACTTCTTAGCAGCTTAAACACATCCTCGGTTAAACACATCCTTGTTCCTCTGTAACCTTTCCCATATCAGCACATTCCTCTGCTCCAGAGGCAGCGAGGATGGGGCTGAAGGCACAGACTCCAGAATCAGATCATTTGGGATCAAGCCCAGCTCTGCTATTTACCATGTGTTATCTTGGGTACATTGCTGACATTTTCTGTGCCTTTATTTCTTCATCTGTAAAACTGGAATTATAATAATAAGGCCTACCTTATGTCATAGTTGTAGAAGAATAAATTTTTGCATGGAAGTCATTTAGCACTCTGCCTGGCACATCAAAAAAATACCCATTAACAATCAGCTGTTGTAAATTCCCATTATGTTAAAAATGGTAACAAGTCTCCCAGTTAACCAAGAACCAAATGTGAATCCTTCATTAGCAGTTTACCAATTAAGTATCGGTAATACATAAGAAATCTTACTAGGAATTAGAGTAACTGAAAAGGCAATTAAACAACCAAAGGAAAAAATTATGAGGAATTTTAGGAAATGAGGAATGTCAGGAAAAGTAATAGGAAGCTATGAAAACAGAGAGCAGGATATTCAATTTGATATAAGGTCAGAGGTTTATGTTTGCTGAGAATTGCTATCATGAATAAATAATGAATTTTTTTCAAATTATTTTTTTGCATCTGTTAAAGTGATATTTTTATTATACTTTTGATATGCTGGATTACATTATAAATTTCAATGTTGAGCACCATGAATTCTCAGAACAAACCTCGCTTAGTAAGAAAGCCCTTTACATATGTGTGGGGGGCTAGATTTGCTGAAATTTTAAGAAAATCCTAAAGAAGCTTGGTTTGGTTTTTTTCCCTTCAAATGCCTTCATATGATTTTGGTATCAAGATAACACTAGCCTATAATTTTAATTATAATATGTGTCATATTTTTATACTTATTTGCATGTTTATTAAGCTTTGAATGGATGGCATCCATTGGTGATTTTTAATTATTAAGTCCTGTATAATCGGGTATTTAAAAAAAAAATTCCTGAACTTTGTCCTGTAACATGGGTAAGTCCTTGAAAACAGCATGATACTTACCTGGGTCTGTTTTGTGTTGCTATGAAGGAAGACCTGCGTCTGGGTAATTTATAACAAAAAGAGGTTTATTTGGCTCATGGTTCTACAGACTGTACGAGAAGCCTGGCACCAGCAAATGCATCTAGTGATCCACTCATGGCAGCCGAGGGGAGCTGGAGTGTGCAGAGAGCACATGGCGAGAGAGGAAGGAAGCCAGAGAGGGGCCAGGGGCCAGGCTGTTTCTAACAACCATCGCTCAAGTGAACCAAAGGAGTGAGGATTCACTCACCCTGAGGGAGGGCATTAATCTATTCACAAGGGATCCATCCCCATGACCCAATCACCTCCCATAAGGCTCCACCTCCAACACTAGGGACCAAATTTCAACATTAGGATGGAGGAGCAAACATCCAAACTTCAGCAATCCTTTTGACACTTGCTTTTAAGTTTGGTCAGATGAACCGGAGCAGATTTTAGTATAGGGCTAATTTTGTCGCACTTCTAAGTCCCTACTTTACAGTACTTTACCTGATGCCCTGTGTGTGATACACCGTTGTACTCTTGCTTGTGATCCAGCGTGAGCTCTTTTGTGGATGCCTACTACTTTCTGGCGGTTCTTATCCCATCCTAAGACAGTTTCCGTGCACACTTGCCCTGATCACTACTGAACACTGGAGGCTGAGCTTCTGCAGATCTCTGGAGCTCCTTCTGCAGTGCTCTCCTCTTTGTGAACAGGCCTTGCAATCTCTGTCTTAGCCTCCCTGAACTTCCAGTTTTACCTCCTCAACAGTGGTAATAGCAGGTGTCTTTGACTTTTCTAGTTTATAAAGAGAATGTTTTTACTATTTCACTAGTAAATAAAATGTTTGTTTTGTACTTTGGGTATTGATCATTTAAGTTATTTAAGTAATTCCTTTCCATTTTGTATTTACTAAGAAGTTTTAACACAAGAGGTAAGTTTTATATGCATGTATCCAAATGATCCTAGAGCTTTACTTCTGCAGTTTCTCAGTATGAAACCCTTCTGATAATCCTTTGATGAACCCTATCTAGTTATGATATGTGATTTTTATCCTTTGCGTATTGCTGACTGTAACAACTTCAATGTTCTTACCTCTGCATACATCATACCTATGAGAATGTCTCACAAATAATGGATATCAAAGGAATTTAGTGAATTAAATCCATTTAAATTCAAATTATTTCAAATCTCTGAAATAGCACATAAATTTCAAAATGATTTTTCAAGCTCTGCTAGTTCCTAGTCTTTATCTTACATGACCACAGTGTAAAGTATCTACTATACGCCAGATAGGGAAAAAAAAGGATATTTTGAATAAATGAAGCTAAAGGGAGGTAAACAGTGTTTATGGAATCACTGAGGCATATATAAGGTGACATCCCAGCTGATAAATTTTGCTTCAACAAATGTAATTCTAATCAGTTAAATGAGTGGGCCTTACTAGAAACTACTGAAACTATAGAGCATTTTCTCAGTCTCATTTTTATATATTTGTGGGGCTACAGGATGAAGCTTTCAGCACTTAACTTTTATGTAATGGCATCATTTCTTTTTCTTTTACAGGAGTTCAAACACATACACACCCCAAAGGTTTTCAAGAAGTAGTAATTCATTGTGGTGCAGCAGTTTATATATAGACTCATAAAGCCAAAAATTTTCCTTGTTGACTTCTTTCCGCTTTATTTTGGTTTGTTGACTTTGTATCCTGGATGGATTTTTCATTACGCAGTTGGCACCACCTTGTTTTTGAACAGTAAAATCTCTCTGAGCTCTTGACTAACTAGTGGAAATGTTGGGGGGTGGTGGTGATGGAGCTTGTGATGGAGAGTGAATAAAAATATTTATATGAAACGGAATAGATTGCTAAAAAAAAAAAAAAAACAAAAAAAACCCAGGCCTTTACATCTGTATGAGGCTTAATCTCTGAATTTCAGCTGAACTAGAGAAATCCTAGAGAAAATCAGTTGGACTGATTTTACATATTTGGTAAATTAACACATTGTCAAACATTTAGCAAAACTCTCTTTCCAAAGCATGAGTTAAAATTTTAATTGTGAAGCACTATAATGTATAACAGAATTTATTGAAAGCTTATTTTTTGATGGGCTCTGTGCTCAATGATCCCTGATTCACCTTACTGATTCTCCAAGTCCCTCTCTACCTCCAAGGAAGTATTACTACATTACCAACAAAGAACATAAAAATAGGAAAGTTTGAGTATTTGCCCCAAGTCACAAAGACAGGCATTGACTAAGCTTTGAATGAAACAAAAGATTAGTCTGATTCTAATATATAAATGTAAACACATAATTTCTAAAATAAATTCTTAAATACAATTAAAAATAAAAAATTCTAAAATACTGATATTTGACATACGTATTCTTTGGTCCCCTGGAAACCTTGAAGCATTTTCACAATGGAGATGAATGTAACTTTAGCTATTTTAAAAATTGTTCCCAGAATCTTGTTTTCCTAGCGCTGTGGTTCTTTCATTTTAAAGGAGTTTTGCACAATAGTAGCTTAAATTCGTGGCTCTTAAAAATATCTTCACCTCCCTTAGTGCCGATTGTGGATGTCCTGTGGACATTTTCTATTCGCTCTTCAGTCTACAAAGGTCAACAGCTGAGATGATTCTTAGAGATCTGAGGGTCACCCTTCATTCTGAAATGAGGCATTTTCTATGTGTGATTGTTCGGTTTTTATTAAAGAAACTTTTTTTAAAGCCGGATATGATTTTGTTCTCCTTTCATTCCATTGTATTTAAAATGCTTGACTGTAAAATCACAGATTTCTCCCACTCAGTTTATGTAATTTTTATCTTTTAATCATTCCACTTAAACCCACTTGGCCTTTGACATAAAATTTAAGCTTCGTAAGCCCACCCTCAGCAGTTAACTTCACTCATTAATTGATTTCTATACACTGTTTTTCTGTCCCTTCTGTTCCGTGACTTTGGTGCTGCCATACCTTTCCCCCCCCAAATTTCCCTTTATGTCCCTTTTTGTGTGTGTCTGCTGGTTATTCACACACCATCTTCTAAATTCCATACCCCCCAAATGAATAAAGTCCTTATTAGTCTAAAATCTGAAAAAACAAGATCCCTTTTCTCCCTGTGTTTTCATGCTTATCAGATAAGCATGAAAAGGTAAAAATCATGGTCCAAAAATGTATCTCGTTGTCTCTACACAGATTTAGTTTAACACTCTGTGTGTCCATGTGCCCAATAAAGACTTCTCTCCTTACTCTTCAAGTGTTAATTCTGTTTCTTTAACAATCTCGTGGCTGTAACCCAAGGCAACTCAATAGCTAAGCCATACTGCATACTGTACAATAAATTCTATTCATATTAGCTCAACAGGTTATTATTTGAGAAATAGGAAGAAACCAGAGGTATTGGAGTTTTACACAAATAGAGGATACATAGTTAATTAGACTTTGTCTATGCTATAAGATGTTTTTCATTTAACATAAAAGATTGTAAAAATAAATACAGTACTGGGCAGCATGTAAGTGCCCTGAAGAAATAAACACATACATATAAGCATGTAGGAGAGGGAAGAATCCAGAACAGCAGTGAGCGTCAGGGAAGATTTTACGTAGTGGTAACATCTGGGCTGCACTGAAACAATGGTACAGTTATGACAGGCAGAAAGAGCATGGAGTGCACAAGGATGACATAGGCACCGACTGAAAAACATGAAGCATGTTCAGAGGACAGTGACTAGAGCCCTACTTCATTGGCACACACAGTGCAGTATGGGAGGAAAGTTTGAAAAGACACAATAAAATCACAGTAGAAAACACTCTGAATGAGAGACCAAATTTTTCCTTCTAATCGGTACACAACAACTGTGGGGTTTAAAATAATTTGAAAATTTGAATGAAGGTTCTTGCTTTAATCTTTTTTTAATCTGGCATTTGAAGACAGAAAGCAATGTTGTAACAAAAACCAAGAAAGTGAGTGTCAGTAATTTTTAACTTGGAGGGAAAATAGAGGCCAACTTTTTTGACACATTCAGGTCTCTCTGAGGACTGAGCAGTCAGAGAAACTTGGCATATAGAAGAATGTACACCTCCAAGTGGCCAGGAGCCAGGGAAGGAGAACTTAAACAAAAGTGGATTTCTAGGAATAGAAAAGAGTCTCTCTTCAAACCAGAGTTTAGGATATTTATATACTTCCAAAATTTAAAACAGAAGGTAGCTAAACAAGCATCTGAAATCATAATATACGTTTATGTAATATTGTTGTGCATTAGAATATTTATGATTTACTATTTGGGATTGCTTAGACTTAGTACCACTGTGACTTTGTCACCACCTGGTGACAGATTGCTAAAATTTTGGATTTGTTTATTAAGCATTAATTCACAAGACTGTATATAAAACTGCAGAGCACATCACAGATATGACAACAGAATCGGAAATCTCCAGATAAGGCATTTCCGTTACCAATGGAACATGAGGGAAAACGGAGCATAATTTCACATGACATCCCTTTTGCATCCTTGGGTTTCACATTCTGTTGTTAAATTCCCTTCTATTACAAATTTGCAAAACAAAAGTTGGGGTTACAGAGAAGCACAGGTATGACTTTCTAAGTGATTAATAATCAATTTGTAAAGACAGAGCCTATACATAAAAAATAGAATCACGCAGAAGAGAGAGTAATGCCAAACACAATTGAGTTTTATTGGAAAGAGGAAGAGATCGTTATGACTGAGCTCAAAAAGAAAAGCCCGGCAGAGATGGTGAGATTCGAGGTGGCACTTGAAGAAACAGGAAAAGTTTAGGTCCTTTCAAGGGATCATAAATGACAAACACATGGATAGAGTTGGGCATTTGTAATAGGTCAAATGGGAGATAACCGAGCAAGTAGGGTAACCAAGATTGTTCTCCATCATAGAGAGAGAAGAGCTCACATAAACGGTCCTCTGATGGATGGTAACCTAATTCAATCTTGTTTTACAATACTTATGCATGTCATGTTCCAGATGTAAGTACATACATGTCTTTTCCTCAGCACAAGAATATAAATTATTACAGGACTTGTACCTTTTATATTTGTTTTTATATTACTTTTAATGCCAACTACAGTGTTTTATATTTAGTAGCTACCTGAGCAATACTTGCTAAATTCAAGGAGGAAGGTAGCAAGAGAAAAAGGAAGAATAAGTGAAATAGGCCATGTTTTAGAGAGTCTAGAATAGCAAAATGAAAAATGTTGACTCATCTATGTCTTCCTTCTCAAAGATGAAAAATTTTGGCTTGGGTAATACAGACAGATGTGATGCTGAGGCCTTTATTCAAGTGTTTACAGTTATTCATTAGCCCTAATTAGTAATGCCATTTGATGGCTAAAAGTCACTTATGATTCTCCACTACTTATATGCTCATTAATATAGGTGATTATACCAATAATTACATGCAGAAACCCCTTACAAATTTCCCACACCTGGTTGGAAGCCCGCAAGAAGAAAGTAATCCATAAAGAGTAGAGCCTTCCTAAAGCACAGCGATTGTGCATGAATATTTTAGGGCCAAGGGTGAACAGAAATAAGTTTCCACTCAAAAACCTTGCAAGTCAGAATGAAAACAGCTCTTCCCTTCTTCTCCTCTTAACGTTTCTCGTTGTAATGAGGTTTACGCTGAGTGAGGCTGGGAATTGCAAATAGGGACTTTGCAAGCATCCTCACGAAAGGTCTGGATCCTCATTCTAAGGTTACAAGCAGTTAAGTCTCACTTTCATGGCTTAAATTTTAAAGAGTGGTACTTATTAAAGAAGACATTCAAGCATCATTCCTTTGTGAGTAGTGCATTTTACTTGTTTTGGTGAATACTGAAAGTTTACTAAAATATCTGAGAGCAGTTAGCCTTGACAGTCAGAATTAAATCTCATCCAGGGAAGATTCTACCAGATCTTCCGAAGAGAGCTTTCCAGGAAGATCTAATTACATTTGACTCTGCTCACCTACCCCTGCCTTCTCAGGGGTGGAGAGGAGGAAGAAGAGAAGAAATGCATGCATTTGATAGACCACACATACTGGAATGTGACATTCTTGAGGAGGAAAGAGATTCTGCTAATCAGTCCCCAGGTTTCTAGAACACCAACCTTCCAAGCTAAGCACGTGAATTCTTTCTGGCATTTTCATTTTCACCATAATGATTGAAATGTAATTCAAATTGCTGAGGGAAGAAAAGCCTGTTGTTTCTAACTTCAACTTGCCATTCACCATAATGTTTGTGCACACCCATTACGTGTGCACTGAGGATGTGACGGCCTTTATTAAGCTTAACTCACTGTGCCTCAAACAGTTCAGTTGAAGTATGGTAACTTACATCAAAGTCCAAAGACAATCTGAGCCTTATTCTGCTGGACTAATTCTTCCATAGTAATATAAATAGGAAAAGACTGTCTTTCAACTTACAAAGTTGGGTTCTCAAACTTATTTTGAGCATTAGGTTGCAAATTGCAATAAATTATCTCATAAAAACAAACACACAAAAAACCTGTTTTGAACTATGATGAGGTTCTTAGGTTAGCACTATTTAGCAAAATTACTAGCCCCGATGTTAAAACATGAGGATAAGAGGGCAGTGGTTAAAAGCAGAAATCTCCCTATTTAAAATCTTCTGCAAAATTTTCATGAAACGTTTCTTAATTCTCCGTTTACTCAGCCTTAGTGCCCTCCCGATGACCTGAGAAAACATGCTGCAATGCCAGTGTTTGGGGCAGATAGAATAGTCTTTTCTATCATGCTCCACATTCTTCCTTATACTTGAATTCAGGCTGAAAGAACTGTCAATACGAAAGCAAGAACTGGCCACGCCCAGCATGTCTCCCACCCTCCCACATACGGTGCTCCAGCAAGACTTGCACTGTTGTCATTCATATTGGACTGGGCAAAGCAAGTCACCTGGCCCAACCTGATGTCTATGTTCTGGCACAAAGGCACTGCCAGTTCTACAGCAATGGTTAGTGTCATACATTTCCTTCACAGAAAGTAATTAAGAAGAATAATGCAATTATCCATTATTATCTTTTGATGTTAAAACCAACAAATAATAAACTCCAAAACTAAATAGAAATACCATGTGAGACACATTTTTTTTTTTTTGGCATTTTCTACACATGTCCTATCTCTACTAAATGTGAAAACTAATTAAGGTTTGGTATTAGATACTGGATGTGTGACATTAAAAGTCCCATGTCATAAAGAATTTTTTTTAAAGATATAAATGTTCTTAGTGTGAACCACAGAGTCATTTACCAAGACAGAACAGTAAGACCTCTGAATAGACAGAAAAGGAGCTAAAAGGTAGCTGGGAGCCTGGCAGACAAAGGTGTTCGACACTCTAAATGTGCAGACCGAGTCAAAAGAGAATTTGGGGAATTTTCATTCCCAAGTTTTGAGCATTTCATAGATTTGCCTCTCCCAGCAAGAAACATTTTAAATAAAAAATGAGCTTTTGACTATTAATATAAATGACAATATCCTTCCAGACTATTATTAATAGAATCCACATGCTAATTTCAGCTCACAATTAATTGGGGAAAAGGAAAAAAAAAGTGGAACAATAGTTCATGCAGATAAGGAGATTTCTGTTTCCCATTGAGAATGACACATTGGGTATACAATGCAGAAAACTTGTTATTCAAATTAAGGTAGAGTTGATACTGCCATTTCTTTTAGAATTTGATTATTAATTTGCTATGGGTTGAACATCCTTGCCAAAACTCATGTTATAATTTAAGTGCCATTGTAATTATATTAAGAGGTGATTATATCATGAGGGTTCTGTACTTGTGAATGGACTGATGCCTTTATCACTGCAGTGAGTCAGCTATCATGGGAGTTTGGTCCCTTTTCCCTCTTTTGCCCTCCCGCCATGTTATGAAGCAGCAAGATGGTCCTTACCAGATGCTGAGCAGATACCTGCACCATGCTCTTGGACTTCCCAGCCTCCATAACCATATAAACTTTCGTTCTTTATAAATTACCTAGTCTGTAGTACTCTGTCATAGCAGCAGAAAATGGACTAAGACATAATTGTTTACTTCCATCTGTGGGATGCAAAACTTTCTAGAAAACTCTAGATATAATTTTTCAAACTGAGACTCCCTTATAAAACTTTACATTCATCTATTAATTTAAAATGATTATAAGAAGCAAAGATAACTGTGGCAGAATTTTGAAAAGCATAAATTATACTATATATTGTAAAAAAAAATTAACTGCTTGTAACATTTATGCATGAAACATAAAACCAGGCTCCATAAATAGGGTACTAATTAAAAAACTTGAAGAAATGTTAATGAAAATACACTCCATTTATTAAGACTATATTATCTAATATATCCTAACTGTATTTTTCCTTGGCATATTAGAACTAGCTGAGGCCATTATCAAAAGCACATTTTACTGTATAAACAAAATCATCTGCAGTAGATGCTTTCTCACAATTATCATGAAAATGGATTACTAAAAATTTCCTCTTCTAAGGGTAAGTGAAAGAAAATGGAATGAGCTGATTTGACATCAAAACCACATGCACTGAAATGTTCCTTATGATTATGGGTAAATCTAACAATACTACCAAAGTCTGCTAACCCATTAGGTCATCTGGTTAAATTCCTCAAGTCCTTCTAAGTTTTTAATCCGTATTTATATAGCTCTGCTTTTTGTCCTTTTCTCTTTCCATGTCTTCTGGAAAACACCTTATGATGCAGATTTTTCCTAGTTTTTGTTATCAGTGTGGCCCCTTGATCAATGGAATACAAAGATTTTTAAAGTAGGGAATTGTCCACCAAAATTTTTAACGAGGATTTTGCCTGGACTGACTCCAGGCATAAATACTTGGGTCATTGTGTTTTGACTTTTACTGAATACTTCTTTGATTTCTTTACAAGTGATAATGATGATCTAGAAGTAATATTATTATTTGTTGCCTATTTCCCTAGCCTTTTTGAAATTTGAAATCGGAGCTGGATCTCAACATAATGCTAATTCCTGACTGGCTCTGACTGTGCCATGTAAGGACAGTTAATTGCTGGCACTATTATTAAGCTCTAAACTCAGATATGCCTACTGAGCCCTCACCTGTTTTCTTCCCTCACATTCTTCTCACACCATACTTTGTCCTCCTCTTCACTGCTAATATTATTTTTATAGCATTACGTGTTCTGTTAGTCTGAGTTGGCTTTTTTTTTTGTACCTGCATCTAAATAATCATTAATTTGGCACATCTAACTCTCATCAAATAAATGTGGTAATAGCTGGTATGATTATGAAATATGACCAGAAACTGGAAAAAAACATAACAGTCTCTGAATAAATTATTTGACCAATTTTGTTTCAACAGCAATTATGAAAAATAGCCTATGTCATATTATTTAGAACATCAGGATCTTAATGTACAACAGATTCTTAACTTTTCTTTCAGCAACAATATACTTAACATTAATAATGTGGGTGGTATTTCTAAAACAATGCCAAGAGACACACTGTGCTATAAGTATACTTTTAAAATTTTCATATAAAGTAAGTAAAAGGTTTTAAACCAGGCAGCATCAAAATTTCCATTCTCATGTAGTATGTTACTAAGTTCAATTTTCATTATATGTGTATTACAATCATGCTCCTTTTGTTATGTCTATGGATGCAGCTATGGTATCTACGAGTACATTTTTAATGGAGCTAAAATTAACTAGGGGGAAAAAAAGAAGAAAAAAAAAATCCACCATTGTAGAATAATAGTGTACATGGTTCTTTGGGCCGGAAAGATGTATGAGATGAGATGACTAATGGAGATACCAGGCTATGAGAAGCTAAATATAAGAAATGATATCAAGAACATTCTTAATGAAGAATGTATATTTGTTGATGATAATGTGATACACTAGATAATCTGATAAGACTCCAATACAAAGAACAATTCTGAATAAATTATAATAAACATTTATTAAGATGCAGATTTAAGCTTTTATGAAATTAAGGGAAACATTCTGGGATGAAAAAATGAAAGAAGAGTAGCAAAGTGAGTGGACAAAGAGATTTTAATGGAAATATTCCAGGTCTTGGTGACAGGGAGGGCGACAGGGAACAGGAGGCCAGCACTTGTTCCTAGATGAGGTACAGAGTTGACGTTCAGACTTCCCACAAAGAGCCAGGATTTCTCGATGGCTACACATCCTCAATGAACAGACAGACTAGAAAACCTGCCCACCAGTCCAGCAAATAAAGACAACAGGGAAACATGGCATCTTGGCCTACCTCTGGGTGGAAATCCTATGGTCTGTCTTGAGACTGTGTGGTCTCAGATGTGCCATTAAAAAGGTTTAGGGTTCCAATGCATACAACACAAGTTACAGAAACCCTGGGGCTAGAAATTAACATTAAAAGGTGGTACCAGCCTGACAATACCTCTGGATTCATTGGTAGAAGCAAAATAATCTTTTCATAAGGCAAAAACATTCAATTCAGGCCTCACAACTACTTAAAATTGATCTCACATAAGAAATAACAAGATTATAATTCAAGAACCCTACATAATGCAATCACTGCATAAAGATTATAAATAAATGTTAATTGGCACAGACATAAAGTATTAAAATATGAGGAAAAACAATCCACATATCAAAAGACCAAAATTATTCCAGAAAAGAACAAAAAGAACATAGAAATGAAAATTTTAGTCAAGTAAGTTAAAACCTCAATGGATAGTTATATAACAGATTTAAAATAGTGAAAAAATTAATGAACTAAAAAAATACATCAGATGAAATTATCTGGAATGCGTATAGTAACCAAGTTCCAGAATACAGAGGAAAAAATGTAGAATTTACCGAAGGAACAGGAGGAAACCTTCCATTCATCAGAACTGTGGGCTGTTTAGTGGCAACATAATAAATATTTACATCCTCAAATGGCCCCAGTTCTAGAGTAAATTTTTCAGCATACAATGCTAAGACACTGAAAATATTAAACCCCAACCTACCTGATGGTGATGTTAAGAGATATCTGCTTAATTATCAATTGTCACTCCAATTTTATTATATACAACTGAAATTCTAGATAGCAACAAGAGCTGAGAAAAAAAAGAATAATACAAAAAGGAGAAGACCAATTTTTAGGACTTGGGGTGATTATTAAACCCAGGAAATAACTTGTAAGGCCTCTCAGTCTTAACATCTTAGAGGATGTATTCATGAATATGCAATTTAGCAAATGGCCATATTCGTGTGTATTAGCATAATGCTGTTTAATTTTCTATACCAACGCATAGAGAAAATACGTGTGTTCTTATTTATCATACTGGCAGTTATGGTGAAGTAGCAAATTTCACATTGCTCCTATAATTTCTTTACTTTAAAGGAAGAAAATAAACCCATGAAAATGAAAACATTATTCTTTACTTTGATAGCATAAATTACAAATTACCCAGAGGCAAATCCTCCCAGCCTTATGGAATAAAAAAGGATATAAGGTATTTGTTGTAAATCTGAGGTAAATATGTTCTCCTTTGGCAGCTGTTCAGTGAGACATATATTGAGACATATATTGGTATACGTTCTTTTGCTTTTACTTGTTTCCTTAGGATACAGTACGCATTTCCCAAAAGATACTGACCAGAAGTTCATAATGTTTCTTAGAGTACTCACGACTTTCATGGCAAAACTTAAAGCCAAGTCTAGTGTCTGAGGAAGGTTTTAGTTAAAAGTAAACACCCTACCTTCCCACTCCCAGCCTCCCATCCAGCCAGAGTTACGCCATGTCCCTCAGTGTTAGCACAAGTCAGTTATCCATTCTCTTGATAGAGTCCCTCGATTTCAGGAACGCAGAGAAATTAAACAGTGATATGACGATGAACTTTGTGAATCACGTTCGTATTTTATAAGTTCATAAGCGAGTATAGCGATATTAGATGTCTTCCTTCATAAATTCCTATTATTGTAAATGTAACAGGGTAAAAGTGAATGCTAGGGAGTGCTGAAAGCCTTTCTCTTTCCTCTGTCCACCCAAACTGAGTTCAGATGTTTTGGTTTCTTCTCCTTTTCCCAAGTCATGTTCTTTGGGCTTGCGAGCTGCAGAAAAGGGAGTGGAAAGCTTGTGAGGAGAGGAGGTCTGTGGGATGGGCCTGGGGCGGGAGGATTTCAGGGAGTTAGAAGAGACGGCTGAAATACATGCAGAGAGAGTTAGCAACGACTGCTCTGGTTACGTAGTATCTTCTGAGTGTTTGAAAAACATGATTAAGCCATTCACCGAGTTTCAACAAATCCAAGTGGCCGCAGATTAAAAGATATAACGTTATAGATCATTACGAAAAGCAAATGCTGCTCTTTGCACTATGACACGCTATTGATCGATTTTAAGAGATGCATAAATGTGGGAAATGTATGTCTTGAAGTACGTGAAATTCAGAAAGTTCATCTGAAGTTGCTTTTTGATTGTCATATTTGTTTCTTTCACAAGGACATCATTTTGACAGTGGGCCACTTGGGAATGCCTTCATTTTCCATACCTAATAACCACTCGGAAATCCATTCCCCTCAGAAGATACAGAACTCAAGGGGGAGTGGTGAGGTGAACCAAAGACACCAGGAGAAATTCTCAGAAGAAGAAGGACGACACAGAAAGAAGAATACTCCCTAAGGAGGCACAGTCAGGGTGCCAGTAATTGTGGTGGGTGGAGTATTTTGTGCCTAAGAACATAGCACAATGGAGTGTAAGACAAAACGGATGAGAGAAACATTGTTAGGGGTTATGATGTGGAACCCTTCAATATCTTTCAAGAAAAAAGAATGAAGGGAGGAATTCCTTTAAATTATTTTGTATGCATTTTGCACTGTGCTTTCTAAAATGAGATCTATCTGAATACATGTTTTGAGATCAGATTACAACAGAAACATAACCTGTTGCCCCCTTCTATATGTATATATGGGATAAAGTCAAAGAACATAGAAAAATCTAGAAATCAAAGATAATTTTTATAGTAATATAAGTTGTTTACAAATTTTTATTTTTCTGAGAAAGTCTTTCTTACTCCTTCCCTTTTGAAGGACGGTTTTGCTGGATACAGAATTTTAGGTTTGTGGATTGCTCTTTCCTCCAACACTTTAAATATTTCACCCCACTCTTTTATGACTTAGATGGTATCTAAAAAGAAGTCAGATGTAATTCTGTAAATGTTTTTATCTCCCGAACATAAAAAACAATGTCTACGCAACAAGTCACAGTCTGGCCTCTAAACTGCCATTTATATAGAGAAAATTTGTGAAAAATAAGATCTAAAACATTTAATCAACAGTCATTTAAAATATAGGTTGAGGAGCACCCTGTTCAAGGCACCAGAATAGGTACCCACAATTTTCTACTGTCCCTTAGAAAAACCCCATTAAAATGATAGTCAAGAAATACACAAGATAACAAATTGACGTCAGTGCTGAGAATGAGAAGAAAGAAGATTAACAGAAAAACACCATATTTTAATATTTTCTGAAAAGGTAAAGTGAATGGGACCACACTAAGGAAGAGATCATGTAAGAAGAGACCACAGCCCAGAAAGAGGAGAGGAGAAACCTGCTCTTGCAGGACAGACTCTGCAGGTGTGCCCAGGAATTAGCAGTCTGAGTAGGTAATTGAAGGTTTGATCACCTAATGGCCAGTATTACTATCCTGTCTCCCATCTGCATCCCTATAGAGTGTTAGGAAGAGATCAAGCCATGCTTGCCCCAGGAAAAAACTGAAGAACTTATCTACTCACCAGAGACTACTACTGTCAGGAGAAACAGGTATCTCAGTGGTGTAGCGACAGCTTCCAGTTTAAACCCCCCCTCACTTTGGCAGTGAGTAGGAAGATGTTCCTAAGTCTCATATCCCAACATAAATGTTAGTTGCTTCTCCCTCCTACACACCCCAAGCTCAAGTTTAGCCCTTCTAGTGAAAAGAGAGGATGTAATCAACAAATATCGAATTAAGGAATTTAATATGAAATAAAATCTTAGCAAGTAAAATCCAACAGTACATTTTAAAGAGAAATAGTCCACAATGAAGTGGGCTTCATGTGAGAAACGCAAGAGTCGACCAATGTCGAAAAAAATGTAGTGAGATGGGTAAAACCTACCTAATAGGTACAATGAACACTATTTGGGTGATGGACACACAGCCCCAACTTAAGCATTATAAAAGCTACCTATGCAACAAAAACATTTGCACTCCCTTAATATTTTGAAATCAAAAAAAGAAAAATATAGAGGGATGATGCCCTAGTTAGTTCAGGATACTATAACAACGCACCATAGACTAGGTGGCATGTGAACAACAGAAATTTATTTCTCACAGTTCTGGAGGCTGGAAGTCTGAGGTCAGGATGCAAGCCTGGGCAGGTTCTGGTGAGAGCTCTCTTTCAGGTTGCAGAGTGCCCACTCCTCACAGTATCGTCACGTGGTGGAAAGAGGATGAGAAAGATCTCTGGCGTCTCTTTTATAAGGAACTAATTCCATCCATGAGGGCTCCACTCTCATGTCCCTAATCACGTCCCAAAGACCCCGTCTCCTAATATCATAACAATGGGGTTAGGATTCCAACATACGAATTTTGACGTTTTTTCAAATTCTGTAAATAAAATACTACATCTGAAATTAAATCAATACCTATAATTAATTCTCAGGTGTTCTTAGTATTTTTCGCCTATATTTGAAAGTATGCTTTAAAGACTTATTTTAAGTGGAGAAATTTATGTTTTGAATTTTGTTTTGACATTTTGTTTGTCTCATTATCCACCTTCCTCATCTAAAAATTTTGATATTTCTGCCACCTGACTGTTCGTAGCCGCAGTTAAGAACTATTAATAGGTTTTGGAATCCTGTTCTGCAATGATACTGGGATATTTATACATCTATTCATGAGTCGACGCTAGTTTGCCCCAGTTTCTTGTCATCAGAATTTGTCTTTGTCTTCTGACTTACCTAGGTCCAGAGTTTTCTATGAAGCCACAGACTCTTGCAGTTTTAGTTATCCCAGATTTTTTTGTATATGGTTAAAGACCACTCTAACCCCTGGTTTTAAGTGTAGGCCTCTGTCTCTCTTATTAGCCCATCTTATACGAAACTCTTAGACTGGGTTCCCCGGCAGGAGCCAAGTTCCTATTAATAGCTGCCACGGCCTATCTCTCTTGTAAATTTCAATTTTCTGTACTCTTTGCATTTACAGGAATGTTTATCTTGTTTATGAGGCTACAGATATCCTGTTGACTATCTCATTCAGATTATATCTATTATTGTTCTGTGTTTATAGCATAGGAAAGGTTATGCCAAAACATATAATTATTGTGCTATCTTTATAAAATATATTTCTGGCTGATTCATTAATTTCACAATATTACCTACCTGTAAAAATTTTGTGATCTGACAAATTGACCAATCTCAACTCCCTTGCCACAAATTCACAGATTTTCCTTTTTAAGGTCATCTCACTGACACCCAGAAAGAATGTATCATCTTTCAGAAAGAATCTATTATCAATAAAAGAATTGCAACTGCCATACTACCTGGGAACAATCATCTGTTTCTTTTAAGACACACTCTAAAGAAAAAGGAAAAGAAAAAGAGAAAGAGGGAGAGAAAAATAAAGAAATAAGAAAAAAGCCCAAATTCCCAAATGTAGCAATTTTGAGGAACCATCCAGCTTGTTAAAATGGGATCACAGCATTGCTATTCATTTTCCAGACTTGTAACTTTTATTGTCATAACCCTCATTAAATAGCACATAATTGAGTGTTCCTTTGGTATTTGGCACTGTTCTAGGTGTTTTAGTATTTAGCTAAGGAATTAATGAACAGTGGAAACAAATCAGTACATGAGGTTTTTATCTCTCCGAGAAATAGCCAAAATGCACCCAGGGCAGCTTTTTGGAATTCAGATCGTCCAATACAATACAAAATATTGTTAGTCCCATCACCTCCATGATAGTTATTGCAGCCCTACAACAAAGCATTCTGCAATGTTGAATTGATCACTTATTGAACAATTAATTCAACAAATGCTTAGTGAGCATCTACTTTGGGGCACTCTATCAGATGGAGAGACAAATTATTCTATATAAGTATCTCTGATATGTGTCTCTTTGTAGTCACTCCTAATATTGTATCTAGCTTAAGCGCTCAGTGGATACTTGCTGAAATTAATGAGTAAATCAAAAAAATGAACAAAATCAAATAATTTTAACAGACAAGAGCAATAAAATGATTATATGTAGTTTTATTCTTCTAATCCAATATGATAATCACTTAAATTTTAAAGTCATCACAGGCCTACTGGGATAAATTAATTTATTTATTAATTGTCCCATATGGCTTGGGCAGTTTTACTGATCACCAAACTCACTTTCTGTTTTTCTAGGGCCCCAAATCCAATTATATTCCCACACTTCCCTTGCAAGTAGAGAGTTCCAACCCAAGCAATGTGAACAGAAATGATGTAGTGTGTAGATGTGACCACCCACACGAGATTCGCTATGCCCTCTTTATTCTCCAACCTGCTAGAGTCATGGCAAGGTGAACCTAAAAGCCATGTGCTAAAGAAGATGGAACTACCATATGGAGCGAGAGGGGTCTCCAAATTCTTACTTGGAGGAGAATTATTCAAGTAGAAAGGCTCTCATTGGCCTGCTAAATAAGCTAGAAACAGATTTTCATTGTGCTAAACAACTGAGATTTTAGACCTTATCTGTTATAGCTAGTAGTGATCTGTTAATAGTCATTTCTCAAAAACAAGTTCACATGATAGCGTAAGAATTAAACCATATGATCTCTTCATTACAATACGTGTATATCACTTCACAGTTTAGTAACTAAGGATTGATCTTGTGACAAACACCCACCAGTGACTGTATTCCATAGGGAATTCAGAGGAAGGGTGCAAGTAATAAGAGAGATTGACAATTTCTTCAAGTTATATGCACTGGTCATTTTGTGTTTTATTTTCCTTTTTAAAAAAATAAAACAAAGCATTACTAATGAGCCAGTCATAGGAAGACTGTGATATTACAAAGGTGTGCTGACACCAGTTTGGCCATCAAATTTGAGAACATGTTAGTCCACTGAATTTCCATTTATCTCTATAAAATTTTAGAATTGACCAAAAGGAAACTTGGGTGACAGTGAACTGCTTATAATCCATTAAACCTAGAATAGTATTTCTGGTTTCTTGGCTTTTGCTCACACTCTCTCTTCTGCCTGGAATAACTTTGTCTGCTTCTTTACCTGGTTACTAACTCTTCATTTTGTTTCAGACATCACCTTCTCAAAGGTTGACCCTTCGAGATTGAGCTAAGTGACTTTTGTATATTGAAATTATCTTTTTCTGTCCCTTCCACATATCTATTGATGGGAAAGACTGTTTCTTACTCATCTTTCAGTTCCTAGTACCTAGAATAATGCTTGCTAGTTACACCTGAGTCTCAATAAAACTTGCACATGACCAAAAGAGCTCAGTGAGGGAAGGTTCACTTTTGGCTAGAGAAGGATCAAAGAATGTGACAAGGAAAGTCTAACAGATCACCTGGATTTGAAAAGATAGGCTGGTTTTCAACAGCTCCATGGAGGAGGCAAAGCATTCCAGACAGAGGGTAACATATAATTAAGGGTGTGGAGGAAGAGAATACATGTTTAGGAAGACTTTGAGAAATATCAAATGAATGGGATATTCATTACATTACTGGGGACAGGTAAGTCCAGAAAGGTGGATTGTGAACTGATTGTGGAGGACCTTGAATGATTTGCCATTGTTCGATTAGAAATGGGAACTCATTCAACAAAGTTTGAAGAGGAAACCTGCACCACGAATTTCATCTAGGAATTGTATAATGAGCAAGTGCCCTAAGATGGCAAGAATGAGGTTGAAAAGGCTAGGGATGGGGGCATCGGACAGATAACAAAAGCTCTAAGTTGCAGAGCTTTACAATTGATTCTATTTTTTAACGAATAAGAGACAGTCAACAATGACACTAAGTTTCCAAGTCTGGACACTCAGGGAATAATTGCTTCAGTGTATCAGGTGGGAATATGGTCAGCACCAAGTAACAGGAAACTGAATTTGCAGCAGGTTTAAACAACCAGCGGCTCACTTTCCCATAGTACAAGAAATCTGAGTGATTTTTGACATTGATTCCGTAGCCCAACACGGAGAGAGACCCAGGAATCCAAGTGATTCTCTTGGCCTGTCCCGCCCAGGCATACATGGATGCCGATGTCAGGCAACATCTGCATTTGAGAAGAGAAGGGAGAAAGGTATTGCGGTGGCTGCTACTGTCCTTTTTGTCAGAAACACACATACAAAATCTTTATCATAAATAATACCTCGGCAGGCTTTAGGCTACGTCTTATTGGCTAAAACTGTATTATTTGGCTATATTTTGCTACGTGGGAAGACGGCATCAAAGAGTTTTTAAAATTTATAGCCTTCAAAGTTTAATGGCTCAGGGAGAAGGGGGTTGAGGATGAAAGTTTAAGTTAAATATTCCACAGCATCTACCACTGTTAGTAACTTAAATAAAGGGATCAGAGTTTGAGATGATGTCATGGAATGAAAATATTTTAAATGCCATGGACTAAGAGATTTTTAAGGACTCTTATAGGTTAGTGAGAATGGCAGACAGGAAATCTAGATATATACTAAAAATAATTTTCTGTAAACTATCCTAGATGTCCCCATCAATCCGTTGCATCAGTAATGACAGAGTTAGTGGATTCCCCCTGAGCGTTAGTGAAGAGAGCAGAGTGTAGCGGCTTTCCTACCTTCTCCAAGCACTGCTGTCCAATATAAATACAATGCGAGTCACATGGGTAATTTAGTATTTCCAAGTAGCCATATTTATAAAAAGTAAAAAGCTCAAAATAATTTTAATAACATATTGTATTGAATCACCATATACCAAATATAGTGATTTCAACATGTAAAAAATATAAAAACAATAATATATTTCTCCTTTCTGTTTTCTCCTACGTCTTCCATATCCCGTGTATATTTTAGCTTTAGAGTATATATCAATTTGGAGCAGCTACATTTCCAGGGCTAATTAGCCACATGGGGCTAGTCACCACTGTGTTAGACAGCATATCTTTAAATCATTATTTTTCAAAAAATCATAAAAGAAAATCAGGAGGAAAAGAGAAAATGTTGAAGTATTTCCATACCAAAAAATAAATAAATAAATAAATAAATAAATAAGTAAATGTTAGAGAGTAGACCAGATTCTATTTTAAAGAAATCCAATCTTACTTTTCTTATACACTGCTATCTCACAGAGTCAGGAGGGTAATGACTTCCTTGATACTTTAAAAGTAGTTCCAAAATGGTCGTCTTTTGTGTGTGTCTGTGGGGAAGGCAGAGTTGAACAAAACTCCGGAGACCACAATAGTCAGGATGTTTCCAGTGTAAGCATTTCCGTTTAACAGGCAACAGGGTTGACTGCTAATAGTGTTCTCTCAGATTTTTAGGTGAATTCAAATGTTTTAGGCTGAAAATGGATATAGAAAGAGACTCCTTAATACTAGGAAGGACATAATGGAAGCCAGCAAATTTCTGAAAGAGGTAATGCTTCGTGGACCTTCAAGTCTTTGCAGAAGGAATTTCTTATGACTGGTGTTAGTGTTTTGCTGTCACTGTGTGGGGTTGAGGTTAGTATATGTTTCCTTGCCATGAAGCATTGGCACTACAGAACTGAAACGTGGCTGCTCCCTTGAGGAACAGGGCTCTGTCCAGAGCCAAAGCCCTAGTGCTTTCATGGAGCCTTCAAAATACTGTAACTGGGGCACTAAAAGAGCAAGCCCTGAGGGTGTGTTTGGCTGGGTCAAGGTCTCAGCATTTTGCACAGTGACAGGCATTGCTCATTAGCTGATGAGGAGAGACCACCTGTGAGAGGAAACTGAGCTAAAAGTCACCAGACACATCCTTTTGGAATGTCCTTGTCTCTTTCTTCTACAGAAATCTGACCTTTCCTTCAAAAGTCATCTAAAAAATATCACCTCCTCTGTGAAGCCACCCCTGATTTCCCCAAGCAAAAGTCTTTACTCCTTCTATACTATTTACCACCACAGCTATCATAAACACCTATTATATCACATGGATTTTAATCAAATATCTGCTCACTATATGTATTCTTACTGAAATACAAAAATTCTTAAGAGCATAAACTTGGACCCTTGGACTGGTAACTGTGTCTAATCAATTGTAGGCACTAAACCTCTATTGAGTATTAGTATAATTCTCCTACTTCTTTCTAACTTGATAGTTTACAGGAAGGAATGTCAAGATTTTCACTGATAAAATGGGGCAAAATTATCTTTCCTACTAACCTTACAGAGTTGTAATACAAACGGAGTGAAATGTCTATTCATGATAGATATTGTTTAAAGTATTAATTTAAAAGTTACTTCTAAAAATTACTCAAGTAAAATGTTGCTATATCACATAATAACAACAGTAGCAAACTCATATATAGTGCTTACCACATGGCGGGCATGGTTCTAACAGCTTCATCTTTTAACCACTAAATCCTCACTACAACTTTGAGGCAGTTTCTGTTATCATCATCTCCATTTTGTCCTTTAGAAAATTGCAACACGAAGAGCTCAAGCAACCTGCCTAAGTTAGAGAGCAGCAGAGCTCAACTCAAACGGGGGTGGTGTTCAGTGTCAACACCAAGCGCTCACCTACCGCAATATGCCATCTTTCCCTTAGCTTAATGGGACGGAAGACAGGTACTCTGCCTCCCAGCAACCACACCACAAAGCTGCCAGCCCTTTAGCTCATCTGCCCTGAAGGGACCATCTAATTCTGCTCCCCAACTCAGCAAATATGGAAGAGACTCTGCTGCTATTCCCAACCCAGAGAAGCATGCTTTTTATCAACCCATTGGGGAAAATTCAGATAAATATCAGAAAAACAGTGACTTAAAAATACATGTGAGAGAGAACAAGATGCTCAGAGGCTTCCAGGGTGGGTGTGGCTGTGGCTAAGTACTGTCAGTCACTGAGCGTAAACTAGCCCAGATAAGTCACCGCCTTCTTGAAGAATCTATCGTAAGAGTATGGGTGATACCAAGAAGGCAGAGTTTTGTTTGTGTTTCTGCAGCAAGTTGAATAGATTTTTAAATTGCCATTTGTTTGGTGGAAGAGATATATAATCATAGGCTGCTAATGCTGGAAGTGACCTTAGCTTCAAGTTGAACAGCTTCATCATAAAAAGTCCATGCCTGGAGGGACGATGTATCTTCTCATGTTCATTTAGGTTTTTTATTTTTACAATAACAGCATGTGGTGGAAATTTACAGCATCTCTGGGCTTCACCATTTGGAAAAACTTTTCAGTATGCAAATTAACTGCAACAATACTCTCCTTTCTCGCCCTGCCAAAATGGACATTTGATGTATGTGCGGTGAATTTGACAATCTTAAATAAATAATGATGAATACCGAGAGCAGATACCAGTCTCAGGTCTCGGTGGAGTCAATGGGGAGTGAGGTAAGGAGAGCTATAAGGAAGATTTGGTCTCAGAAGGACTGATACCCCAGAAATATTGCTACGGTTCTATCTTTATAATTTCCCCTCTGAGATAATGTGAATTTGGGGATAGAAATACCCGACACCGTATGTGAGAGGCATGTTGTCTTTTTGAAATCTCAAGTGATAGAGGTTTGCCTGTCAAATGAATGATATAAGGACGCCTAATTGGCTCAGGAAAGCAGTCTTTCCCTTAAATTTTCTCTCCTGGCCTGAGCACATATGCTGAGAACCCAGCCACATGTGTCTCATGCCTTTCTCTGCCTTAGCGATTTTTGAGACTTTGAGTTTTCTGCTTGGATGGTGCACTGCGCCCTGTTCCTTATCAACCTGGCAGCTGAGTCCCAGCTGCCTTTCCCTGAAAGCAAAACCAGAGCTGCCAGCAGGGCCTCCTGCCCCTCTCGAGGAAGCCCATCAGCCACAGCTCATCAGGAGCCTGTTCCAGTGACATCAGGGCCTGACGTTGTAATCACGGGTAAAGCAAAGCAATGCGAATGCAGACGACTTTCTGCAGAGCTAACAAAAAGCCACGGGATTTCGAAAGAGGATGGAAAGTCTCCCCCACGCCAAAGCTAAATAAGGCAGTGATCAGAAGCAACTTTCCAAAATCACAGCCTGTGTTCCTGCCGTTGGCTACCTACAAACTGGCAAAGACAGTTCCAGAAAGGAAGTCTAACGTACCTATCTGGCTTTAGTGAAAAGACAATAGTTTCTGAGAGGGGCAAAATCTTCTCGAGAAACATTACCAGGGAAGGGGATGAATTAAAGAAAAAACAAAAAAACAGCATTTAGACATGATGTTCATCATCATTAAACTTCATCTCAGCATCACCACTTAGACAATATAGCAGGCACTTCCTGGAGCTTGAATAGCAGGAATATGAGTACAATGACCTTCGAGATTATTAATATTTTATACAATATTCTGCAGTTCAAAATGGTAAAGTGACTTTCCCAAGGTCATAAATTTAGGTAATGGCAGAAATGAGAGACGTCTCTGTGTTCCAAGACTCCAGAGCTGGGTGTTTCAACAGTTTACTTCCACCTTATGGTCCAATTGACACTCCAAATCCAGGATATAATCGTTTCAAGCAGAAATTATCATTTACTTAGTGATGTGTGTATAAACCATATTTTATGCCATTTTAGACCCAGGATGTAAGAAATAACCTCTTTAGAGTCTCCTGAAAACTTTGCCTGGTGTTTTAGAATCCCTAGGACTCACCTTTCAGGATGTTTTCTTGTTTTGGTTTGGTTTTTTGACCCTTTCAAAGACATCAGGAAATGTCCTCAATTCCCTAAGGCAAATGATAAAAACCCCCGACACTGCCATTTGTAACACTGCCCGGTGCATATTAAATTCACATACCATAGAGGCACGCAGAATTCATCATTTCAACAAAAACAGCCATAAATCAGGCTATGCTGCAAAGATGATTTACTCGGTAGGATCTCGATATCACATAAAATGTGTGGTCTGATTGGCCAGAGAGTGGTGCCTGCAGAACAATCCACGGACATTGAAAATTAGACCTAGAATTGATGTGGTCTCTTATATTTTCAAAGCCTCTCACAGTCATGCATTATTTAGATTCAGGCTGAGCTCCAGAGCTGACACCCCATGCTGAGCAGGTTGCTGGGAGGAATGCAAGCCAAGAGTGTTACACACTGGAGTTCTGGGAGGTCCTGCATCCCAGCTCCTTCCAGGCCTCTGATTGCACTGGGGTCTCTGCCCACTCCAGACTTGGATCTTGATTAATCTATTTATTCCTTAAATGCCAATTGAACTCTGATATGCATCAGTTACTACTCTTGATGCTGCAGAATCAATGGTGCAAGCAAAACAAATAGGTCATAGGCAAGGTCTTTAACCTCATGACGCTTATATTCTAGGTGGGAAGGGCAGGCAATAAGCATTTAAACACCTGAGACCATTTCAGAGAGGGATGAGTAACGCAAAGAAAGGAATCTGGGTAACGGGATAAAGTGTGATTGCTGGAGATGGGAGAAGGCAGCAATTTTCTTTTACAGAGGGGAGCTGAGGAAGGCCACGTTGAGGAGATGATATTTTGGTTGGGACCTGCATAATGAGGAGAAGCCAGCCATATACAAAGATCTGGGGAACAGAGTTCCCAGTGAGGGTCTTAAAAAGAGGAGCTTGGACTCTCCCAGGGAAGGAAAGAAGGTGGCCAAACATGCTGACGCAGAGCACAAGGGTGTGGCAACCGTCGGCTGGTTTTTGGTGGCCCTCTTCCTGATGTTTAGAGAATTTCTCACCTTACATGGTCTGGTGGGAAGCACAATTTGCCTCCTGCTATAGAAACTAACAACTCAGATTCTTGCTCTTGCAGCTTCTGTATATCGATGCCGAAGAGCGCGGTGCACAGAAGGCCGCGAGCCTGTCCTAGGCCAGACCAACTGGACATACCTTGCATTTGGAGCTACAAATATAAGACAACAAGACTGTGTCATGGCCCGGCTGCCAGCAGAGGCCACTGGGGACTAAGCTAGAGGCGTCCACAGAACAAGCGCTGCTTTCCTGTGCCTGGGGATGCAGCACACATGTTCCTACAAGGCCCGCACGTTATTTTCAGCAGGAGTTGCTCTGTTTTTCCCAGTTATCTCTGCCTGCTTCTTCAGAATTCCCAGTAAGTTTATGAACATCCTAACGGCTCTTTCAAAACTTTCCCTTGCTGCCTGAACCATCCAGAGTCAGTTCGTTTGCCAGCAGCTAAAACCCTTTTTCGAGACTGACATGTAAATTGGTTCCAGGAGTGGATGCACATAACAAATGGTCACAGAGCGATCTGGAATTGGTTAGAGCAGACGGTGATACAATTCAGCTAGGTTTAGGGAACGCGACCCTGGCACTCGATAGCAAGCAGTGGAGAAGAAACTAATGCAGTTATCACCTGTGGTCACCTGAAGGGAAGTGCCCATTGAAAGCAAAGCACTGGAGAACAATGTGGACTTAGCCCGTGAACGGAGGGCTGAATTCAAGGATTATGCATATGGGAGACTGTTTCCAACCACGCTGGGAAGCTGAAGAAAAAGGACTGCCAAGTCGAAGTTTCTAAATTTTCCAAGTAAGTTATAGACTGTTGTCTGTGACTGTGTTAAAAGGGATTTTTAAATGACTGTGTTAAAAGAATCTCTTATTTCTTACAGCGTGGAGGCCGAGATGTGTTTCTTCTTGCTGCTTTAAACAGGCTGATCCAATGGGCTTCATGCTCACTTAAATGTATAGCCTCACAAGGTCTTCTGTGAAAACTAAGACCTTTACTAGGCAAGTGTTTGACCTTGAAAACTGGAAAGATATCTTCAACTGGAATAATTCAGAATTTCCTGAACCGTGCCTGCCTCTACCCTTTACAGCAAACAAATCCTCATTAATCTTTTTTGTCGAATGAAGCAGCCTTCCTTCTCTTATCCAGAACAACTTACTTAACTTTCCAAAAACCTAGAAATGACTTTGTCCCTGGTGTCCCTGTGAGGGGAAGCCAATTCTCCTCACTGCCTAACGTCAACCTTCGCTGTTTGAAGACAAGATTAGAACCAGATCCCAGCCTGCGTGGCCCCAGAAGTTGGAGGAAATGCAAACTTCACCTTGAAGGGGGAGAAAGCTCACAAAACCCTCAAATTATAAACCTTTTATGTGTTTTGTTATTCTCACAAAAATCTAGGGGAATATATGTGTGAAAAGAGACTAAAACAAAGGAGGGTAAAGTATTATCTTGGATCAGATTGAACTTATCAACACAGGAGCACTGACCAGAGGTTCTTGACTGGGCCTGCTGAGTGGAACGGGTAGAGCTGATTCTACATTTTTGCCTAATTAGTTGAATGGAATCTGGACTTAAGAGTGGTTGTGTTTCTGAAGGTCCCCCTTGCCCATAGGTCTGGACTCCCTGTCCAGTGTAAGAATAACCCTAGAAAGGAAGCAAAAGGTAAAGACAGAGACAAAAATACCATCTGTCCAGGTAAGTGGCCTACTGATAGAGACGCCGAGGAAAACATAATTTTGGTCTATTATGCTTGCTAGATTTGGGAGACATATTTATATTTTTGCAAGTGTTGGATCAGGTTGGACCTCCAAAAATTACCCCCCTTCCATACCTCATACCTAGGCTGGGAATTAACAATTTAAGACTAGAATTCTACTCATTTTCACCAGGGAACTCACAATCTAGCTACACCAATTAACAAAAATAGCAAATAGTATTTTATATTCCTAATGCTTAAAAAGTTTATACAGACTTTCCTTACAAAGGAATTCTTGCTTAACCTCTGACATACTAGGAGCAGGGTGGTGACAACAGTCCACCTAGTTTTGAGCAATAAAGAGATGCAGTAAGAAAATTATGAACAAAAATAAAATTACTAATAGGTAGGTTTTTTATATTGTCATAATTTATCATCTACTCTAAACAGTGTCAGTGGTAAAATGTTCCTATCTAATAAAATCTTTTGCGAGTCTAAGTTCTAAACAATTGCTACTGCTTTGTTTCAATAATATATAGCTTTAAATTAGCATACTTTTACTTATATTCTTATACTTATACAACAAGCCCATAGCTAACATCATACACAATGATGAAAAGTTGAAAGCCTTTCCTCTAAGATCAGAAACAAGACAAGCATGCCCACTCTCACCACTGCTATTCAACATAGCACTGGAAGTACTAGCCAGAACAATCAGGCAAAAAAAATAAATAAATAAAATAAATAAGTAAAAGGCATCCAAACATAAAAGGAAGAAGTGAAATTGTCTTTGCTGATATGATTTTATATATAGAAAACCTTAGATTCCACCAAAACACAGTTAAAACTGCTAAACAAATTTAGTAAAGTTACAGGATGCAAAAACATATAAAAGTCAGTAATATTTCTGTATACTAACAATCAACTATCCAAAAATCTCATTTAAAATAGCATTAAAAATAAAATACTTAGGAGTAAATTTAACCTATGAAGTAAAAGATCTATATACTGAAAACTACAAAACTTTGGTGAAAGAAATTTAAGATAACACAAATAAATGGAAAGATACCCCATGATCATGTATTAGAAGAATTAGTATTGTTAAGATGTCCATACTACTCAAAGCTATCTACAAATTCAACACAATCCTTCTCACAACTCTAATGACATTTTTTCATAGAAATAGAAAAAATAATCTTAAAATTCATATGGAATAACAAAAGACCTGGGATAGCCAGGGCAACTGGCTTTTAGGCATCACATTTTCTGATTTCAAAATATATTACAAAGCCACAGTAATCAAAACAGCATGGTACTGGCATGAAAACAGATGCATGGGCCAATGGAACAGGAAAGCAAGCCCAGAAATAAACCTACATGTTTACAGTCAGTTGATTTTTGACAAAGGTGCCAAAACACACAACTGGGAAAGGACAGTCTCTTCAGATAACAAATGTTAGTGATATGGAGAAAAGGGAACCTTGATATACTCTTGGTGGAATGTAAACTAGTATTAATACAACCATTTTGGAAAACAGTATGAAAGTTTTTCAAAAAAGACAAATAAACAGAGCTACCATGTAATCCAGCAATCCTACTTCTGAAAATATATCCAAAAGAAAGGAAATCAGTATGTCAAAGAGATATCTGCATGCCCTTGTTTACTGCAGCATTATTCACCATAGCCAAGTATGCGAGCAACCTGGTTTTGTTGGTGCAGAAGATGAACAGAATTGTGGTTCACTCAATCAGATCGTGATTTCAATCTCAAGTGTTTTCCAGATACGTCTCTTTATTACATACATCCAGGAAGTCCCCGAATTCAGTGTGCATGCCTCATGGTCCCTTCAGTTCAGGCCTTGCTGCCAAATGAGTTACTATAACTTAATTTGCAGAGTTTTTATTTTAATTTTATGATTGCAGATAAAAACTCTTTTCCAATTTATCCAATTATCTGGTTATTTCTTCTCATCCCTGCTCAAAAACATTACCTCCTGCCTATGGCTTAAATGGTGCCATTTTCCAGAACTGAATTATAAGTTCATTTCTCTCCTAACTCAATACTCTCCTCTTGAGTATTTTTATCCATCCCTCAGGATTCAATTTCTATCTGGCTCTCATGAATTTGAAGTGTGTATCTCCTGTCCAGGTATCTCCCAGGAACACCAGTTCCATATACCTAAAGGAATTCCATTTAGCTCCACTGTAGACAGTTCAACCTTGTGACATGTCTAATTTAAGCGCTCCACTCCAAATCTGCCTTATCTCAGCAAACACTATGCATATTCACACCCTGACAGTTCCTTCAGCCAAAACACAGGGAGGCATTTTGCTGCCTGTTTGGGATCAGGAAGCCCAGGATTTCGATGCCCACTTGGCTTCTAAATTTAGGAGTGAGATCTTGTGCAAGTCGCTTAACATTCTTGGACACAAATTGTATCACCTATAAAATGAGATATTTTAAGAGAAAAGGCCTGTATTTAAGACCTGGCTCAACCACTTAAAAACTATGTAACTTTAACCATTTCTTTTCATCTGTAAAATGGTAATAAGGAGGACACAAGACCAATAAGGTTTTTTTGGGAGGGGGCAGGGGGAACCCCAAAAACCAAGGCCATGAAGGCCATGAATGCATTTTGCAAAGTGTAAAGCTCTACACAAACACTCGCTTGCTATGGTGATGAGTAAATCTTAAGCTCTAACACTCTGGTTCTATGAGTAAGAAGAACAGCAAGCTCGGTTATCAATCCTGAGCAGAATATCTTCCGTGGATACGACAGACAACTGCAATGTCATAAAAACCGGGAAGTGGGAAGGCATCTGCTCTCAATGACAAACTTCGTGAAGAGGTCACACATAGCAAGTTCCAGGTAAGAGGCTCTGGCCATTGAGGCCAGGAGGAGAGAATCCTTGGGTCTCTACTTTTTCCAGCCCCAGCCCTGAAGTTTTGTTTGGATCCAGCTGAATTCAGCACCACCGGCTCCCTGGGAAACGATCAGAAACATTTCTGAAAGTCAAATACGCAAGGAGAGAGCTTCCTGAGCAGGGCAACACCCTTCATCTACCCTCCTTCCTCCTCCTTAAAGCTTTCAAAGAGTGCGGCAAGTCCTTTTTTTATTTCCTTAAAGTCTTTCTTTTCATCTCCAGCACGTCTAACTCTTGTCTCATTATAATTTCACTTATTTCTATAAAAGAAACCTGACAGCTACAGAACATTTGAGGGAAGAGTGGAAGGAGGGTGGGCATGCGGGGGAGGGAAGGAGCAGGCAGAGAGGAAAAAAGGGATCTGCACATGGCTGCAAGTCCTCAGAGAACCCCTCTGTGTGACACTTTCAGAAAGGCCTGCGTCTCAGCCATATGGCAGCCCTTGGCAGTATTTTCAGAAGGCATCTAGAGCATTCGTAGAAAATGGGATGAAATCATTGCAGCTCACCTAGCAGAGAGGTCACCTAATTTCTCCTTACATCAGCTCCATTCTTAGTTCTCCTACAGCGCTGCTTGCCAAGGGTGCTGGGCACCTGTATTTCCACCTGCGTTCACTGCAACCCATGCTCTGAGTTCTTGTTGGAGGCAGCAAGTTCTAACTAAATCATTTAGTCATTTATTTCTTACCTAATTCCAAGGGTGTTATGGAATGCAATTCTGTGTCTCCCCCAAACTTCATGGGTTGAAACTTTAACCCCCAATATGATCCTATTGGGAGATGGGGCCCTTGGGAGGTGATTAGATCTTGAGGGTGCAGCCCTCGTGAATGGGATTAGTGCCTTCATAAGAGGGCAGAGAGCTTGCTCCCCCTCTCTGCTCCCAGCCACCTGAGAACACAAGGCTCAGCCAGCCGTCTGCAACCTACAACAGGGTCCTTAGCAGAACCTGACCATGCCATCACCCTAATCTGAAACTTCCAGTCTCCGGAACTGTGAGGAATAAATTTCTGTTGTTTAAAAGCCACTCAGTCTATGGTACTCTGTTAGAGCAGCTCGAAGGCAGTTAAGACAAAGAGACACAGATTTCTACTGCTTTTTACATAACCCAGCTTCTCGAACAACGAATTTCCAGCATGGCAGTTTCCTCAAACTATCTGAGAAAATAAGTTGTCTTCCTGTAGAAATAAAGAACAAAGGACAAGAAAAAAAGACTTTCTATTCTGATAATATATTCCATGTTTCAACAAGTTTAGAGTCTTTGTATTTCCTGTGATCCTACCTATCATTTACATTCTAGCACAACACTGATTGCATATGCAACTCTTTGCAGGCTCGCTACAGTGTAAATTAAATCCAACCCTGTTTTGATGGCCACAATTGACATGATCCTAAACATGATGTGAAATTTTTAAAATGAAATCTACCTTTTACTGACTTATCAAGAATATTTGAGGTATGGATTCAAAGTAAAATCTAGATGATTTTACTTGTGTTTCTCTTAGTAACGTAGCGTGATACAAGTTTTCCCTGCGTTTAGAAGGAAAAGAGAAACATGTTTATGTACGTGCACATGTGTAGATAAAAGCTTTTACCTACAACTCATGGCTTCTCTGTAACTTTTGCTAATTTCCATTATGTCACCTAAAGATAAACTCTCTTGATTGAATAAAATATTTCCTAACTTTCATTCCCTTCGAGTTGTCGCTAATCATTTTCTCTGATAAATTCTGAGTGGGCAGAAGACGGGTTTTGACAGCTGCAAACAGGAAGTTGGCAGTGGCCCCCGGGTGTGGGAATAACAGGATGGCAGGAGTGACGGCTCACCCGCCTCCGATAGATTTCACAGAGATAACGTGATCCTCTCATGCATTTTTAATTGTTATTCTTTCCGAAAGGAAAAGACTATGTAGGTTCAGGTTTGAAACATTTGAAATCACTTTTTTTTTTTTTTCCCTAACCTGTCTTGTCTTTAGGAGGCTTATCTGTACTTTCTTCTTCGTTCTTTAAAGAATCATAATTGGTGTTATTATCATTGCTATGAGAATAATTAGCCATAGCTTTTTGACACTCTAAATTGGGAATGCAGAATATTTCAAGCAACGGGGACCGAACCACTAAGCCGTTTCACTTTCAGGATGCAAAGGGCTACACCAACTGGATTCAGGTGGTGATTCTTTTGCAGCTTTTACATCATGTGGCAGGAAGAAGAAATAAAGCAGTTCACATTTTCATGCAAGTGACTGAAGGGAAATCTTTTTAATGGGTTAATTGCCTGTTATGACCAATAAATAAAAAGAAGTGAGAGGCCAGTGTATTGAGAATCAGATTTTTCTTCATTCAGTTATTACATTGCCTGAGAAAATGACTGCATTGTTTTAAAAATTCAGACAAGAAGGCTATAATCCTGATAGCTGCCTTTAACATTTGCATTTCCTTTTACCATTAGAATGTTCTAATATTTAAATGAAATGGGGTTTTCTGTTCTGATTATAGATCAGTTGAGGATGCTCTGCGATACCTAGAGGGATAGCACATTCATCGACATCATCAGAGGGTTATATTTTATGTTTATTTTGATAATCTACTATAGTTGATCTTATTTTTTCAATGTTTATTCAGCTTTCTTACCTGAATTAGAAAATGATCCAGGAACATTGTGAAAATAATCAAACAATGAAGAAACTATAAAGAGAGAAAGAGAATTTATCTGAAATTATTCCTTCCAGAGATTACTGGAATTTGCTATGTTAATATCCTCCTATAAATATACAATATATTATAAATGAAGTCATGCTACATATGATTTGTAAACTGTGCATTCAACAATGAATGGCAGTTAATAGATACTAACAGACTAACAGTCACTAAAAATAACATGTTTATTCCATCATAATAATATGCTATAATTATTTAACCAATCTATTCTTGTACACTTAATGTTTGATCTTATGAACAATCCTATTGAGAACATATTCTGTGCACAGGGGAATTTCCTGATTATCCAATTAAGGTTTGACCACAGACTTTTACAGCTGCATGGGAATTTAGAAAAGATTTAATCCAACCAGGGTACAATAGCTTAAAATATTTCCTCAAGGTTACAAACTTAATTAGTGACAGATAAAACTATCTATTTACTAAATGTATGTGATAAGCATAGCATTGTGACCAGTATTGAGGTGAACAGAAATGTAAATTTCAAGGAAAGGGCTCCAAACTTGCCTGCTGGAACCTATCAAAGCTGCAGCAAGGAAACTGTGAGCCATGCAAAAGGTGCTCAATAACCACATGTTTATTAAATTGGAAAATCTCACTTGATACCAGAACTTCTCCAAGAGCATCCTAACTCCTCATCCTGCTCCACCTCTCCCTGTACCTAGCTAACAGGCATCCTGCTAGCAGTTATAAATCTAAGAATCAAAACTCTTTATGTCATACCCTAGTATAAAACCTTTATCTTTGTAACTACTCCTCACCATGGAACAATGCCACATACAAAATTAGCACACCTTGCTGACTGAGTAATGGGTGAAAAGAGTTTAGATACAATTCAATAGAAAATTGGGAGCTGTTATGTTTTACTAAATAGATTATTAATGGATTAGAACTTGTTTCCTTTTGAGGTCTCAAGTGTGATGGTTTACAAAGTAAAAATAAAAGTAGTTTGGGATGGCTAAGTAAAAATACAGCCAGCTCCACCTGGTGAGGAGGAAAAGCCAGCTCAAAGAGAGAATGTCAGAACCAAGGCACTGTGTATGCCAGAATTCTCCTGGGACTAAAGAAGGAAGAGTTCTAAGTAACACTACAGGGAGGATTGTGGACATCTGAGAAATTAGGCCTCTTTTTTTTTTCTTTTATTAATACCAATCACAAAAGCTAAAGAGGGAAAGTGCTTAGAAAGTTGAGGATTTCATTTTAGATTTGTGGGATCTAATTCCATTCTTTCTTAGTAGCTCTAATGCAACCTGTTCATTGAGGAAAGGATGTCCTGACTTGTTGAACTGATGAGAGGAGGATGACATGAGTCTTCCACAAGTTTACAGCTGAGATCATAGTATCTTCTGCAACGCCAAGACTAATTAGTTAGTGACTATCAAACACCGGAAGAAGTGCTTGCATTTCATGTAAGTAAACACATCGTTAGACTATCGGCTGTTTCATAAATATTCACAATCTACCTGTTTAATAATTTATCTTCACATTTTACAGATGATATGACTGTTGCTCTCCAATCTATAGTTTCAGGGGAGATTATATGTGCTGTTACATACAATATGTTTAGAACTGTATTTAGCATATAGTGAAGTACTCAACATATTGTAGCTGTTTATAAATTCATTCAACAAATGTCTATTGAGCACCTATTCTAAATCAAGTGAGTACCCATAGTAAGTGCTCAGTATGTTACAGCTACTTAGAATTCAATGTTCTCCTTTAAAAACAAAATCCTCCATTTCCCTTTCCTTCTCTTTCTTCCTTCTTTTGTCTTATACAGTGACTTTGACTTGAACTCCAAGCAAGAAAGCACTGTCCAGCCTCAGGGCCTTTGCACCTACTTTCCTGTCTGCCTGAACTGCTCTTCTCCAGACATCTGCAGGACCCACTCCCTCCCGTCCTTTTGGCTCCTGCTCTCCTGTCACCATCATGGAGAGGACTTGTCTAACCACCCTGTAAGAATAGCAATGCACCCTTCTACTATCACCCATCACTCTGCTTCCTTTATAACTGTCTTAGGTTTTTGTGGTCACTGTTGTCATAGTATTTTCACCACTTGACATATTATATATATATTTATTGATTTATTTTGTGTAGGGCTACCTGCCCTTTTCCCACTTAGAGGATGGACTTTGTTTATCGTAGTCCATGTTGTTTGCCTGGCACCCAACACCTAGCAGTCAGTAGACACTCAATAATTACCTGCTGAAAGAATGAATAAAGGAGAAGAAAAAGAATAACCACCATCTATCAAATGTCGTGATGTGTCAGGTGGTATGCTAAGCACTTTGCATACTGTTGCATGGATACTCAGAGTCACCCTATGATAAAGGCTTTATTGATACCACTTAGAAATTTTAAAATAAATGACTGTCAGAGCACCAGAAAGCGTGGGAGAGTAGCCTGGGCCACTAGGCAGAGGCAAGCATGAATTCCCACAGCAGATAGGTTCTCAGTAAAACCCAACCCTAAGAACTCCATACCATTTGTGTGGGCTTGATTGCCACACACAGTCTGAGCCACCATCCCCAGGGATGCTTTTGTGCTGAAGTCTATACACACTCCCCTAATGGGATTTGGCTTGAATTATGTACTTGTTAGTCAATTGGAACTTTTACATTTCGTCTGGTGCTTTGCCATATAAATAACCCTGTCGTTACTCAACACAAGATCATGTACTAGCCTGACCGCCCTTTTAAATTAAACATTACAAAATCAATGCAGTATCATTAAGGGTACACTGCCAGAATGGGAAAAAAAAATCTTAAGCAAAACCCTTTTGTGGTTCTTTCTGGGTGGGGAGTTGGTGGAAATTAGAAGTTTTGAGCTACCAGATTGCATAGGCTGTGATAGGCTGTGTTTTTATTTCTTCCTACACTGTTTTGACACATTGATGAATCACTCAGGAATGGCAGATAGTGGGTCTGACGTGAATATCACAGCTTTTCCTATGACCAGAAAGACATCCGTTAAAATATGTCAAAAGCAACCAAAGACAGGGTAGTTTAAGCAAAGGTGGGAAAAGAAGAGGGGGGGGAAAAAAAAAAACCCAAACCTGTTTTACAACTGAAATCATGATAAATTACAGACATAATACGCATCTTCTGTAAAGACAAGGATTCTGAACTGGATTTTCTTTGTCTGTGCAGAAGTTTCTTTTCTGATATAGAAGTGAGAGGGGGAGCTCTTTCTCCATAAGGTTTAGACATTTGACTTTATAACTATATTGGGAGGAATATTTCTGGTTAAATCAATTTTCTATAAAAATTCATTCTAATGGAAAGACCACCATGGGGCCTATTGGACCACACAGCAGGTATAGAAAACCCTTTAGAAATCTTTGTACAGTTGAAGAAGCACATATACATATGTGTGCATATATATACCACCTATGAGCACACATATACATAGGAGGTATATACACGTGTGTGTATACAGATGTGTACACATATATGCACATACATATATAGGCAAGTATGGATTGTGAACGGTGAGGCTATATGCTGCTATTCCTGGTTCTATGATACCACTGTACACTAAAATCCATTTATTTCTTCTAATTCTGGGACTCTGTTTATATGATTCCTCCTAAGGATTGTGGTCCAGGTGAGGAAATAAATCATAATGTGAAAGAAAAGAGAGAAATAAATCAACAGAAGTTTTTGAAGTAGGAAAGTACTGTAAATTGCCAGAGAGCAAATAAATTTAATTTTGTTTTGAAGTAATTTACAAATAATCACCGACACCAACAGAGAGACTAAAACCAACCAAGGGCTAATGTGTAATGAATAAGTGTTAAAAAAACAAACAAACAGCAACAAAAAAACCACAGACATGTAGGTAGACAGGGTTACCAAACACCAGCTGGGCAAAGATTCCAGAACTGATATATCTGATTTAGTGAGGTTTTAGCCAAGTGACAGAAGTTTTGTTTTTATGTTCTATAATTATTAAAAGTTTGTTGTTTCTTTTATTGTTGCATAAATAAATAAAACTGTATGTATTTCATACATGTGGCTAAAAATATGATGAATCTGAGAGCTAAAAAAACTGAGTATTTCTACTGGGAATTCTGGCCACAACTAAGGCAAATTATGGAATTTCTGGATTCACTTTCTTCATTTCCAAAATGAGGGTAATTGCTAAAAATCCTTCTAGCTTTGGCATTCAATAATCTATTAACTCTATTTACCTATATTTGGTCTAGATGAGAAGTAAAGGCTGAGAAACATTGTATCACCAAGAGTTAAGGAATCTGTGGAAGAAAGAAAAAAGACCTGAAACTATAAAATTACTAAAATAAAACATTGAGGAAATTCTTCCTGACATTAGACTTGGCAAGGATTTTTAGATAAGATCTCAAAAGCACAGGCAACAAAAGCAAAAATACACAAAGGTGATCACATCTAATTAAAAGCTTTTGCACAGTAAAGAAAACAATTAACAGAGTGAAGAGGCAACCTACAGAATGGGAGAAAGTATTTGCCAACCATTCATCTGACAAGGAGTTAATAGCCAGAATACATAAGGAATATCAAAAAAAAAAAAAAAAAAAAAAAAGAAGAAGAAGAAGAAGAAGAAGAAAGAAAGAAGAAAGAAAAAGAAAAAAACCCACAGAAACCAACCAACAAAAAAATCCCAGATAACCTGATTAAAAAATGAGCAAAAGAACTTAATAGACATTTCTCAAAAGAAGACATACAAATGGCAACAGGTATGTAAAAACTAAACATCACTAATCATCAGGGAAATGCAAATCAAAACCACAATGAGATATTATTGCTCAGGAAATTGAAAAATTCAAATGTAGTGAGGTAAATTGGGAAGCTAAAAAGAAGAAAATGAAAGCCTGTATCAGTAAGTACCCTGAGTTCCTACTTATATCACAAACAAAACATCACTTCTAGAAATAGAAGCCTTTAGTGCTTCAGTCTTAGATAAAGGATAGGCAGGGATCATCAAACCTTAGAGGAATGCTTCAAACCCCCAATACCTGAAGAGAAAAATTCCAGAATAAAAGGAACTCCACTAAGCAGAAGAGAGCTTAAAAGGAGTAATAACTAAAGTCCAGCCCAGCTGAATACATTTGGAAGGCAAGGTCATAAGACAAAATAAAGGAACTCATCTTCTGAAATGTAGAAGAAAAAAACAAAGTAAAGAGCAATAGAAGAAAATTAGAAAAATAAGGAATCGATATAAACGGTTTAGTATTGGCTTAATAGAAATTTTTAAAAAGTACACAGAAAATAAAAGAGAAAATGATGAAAAATTAACATAACAATGTATTCAAAACTGACAATCATGACAGATCAAGATACATGATCACAGGCACATTATTTAGAAATAAGGAGGTTACTTTCAAAGGTAGCAAGGGATGTCGCAAATGATCACCTGTGAGGAATGAGAGAGGGAAAGATGAGTTTATAATCTTTTATTGCAATTTGGCTTGCAACTATTACTTCGTAATATTTGTTAAGAAAAAAAACTGAGTAGTTATACTTCTAAGCATATCATCTGATATATCAGAAACCTATAATAAGAGAAAATCCCAAAATCCTCTAGAAGGGGTAAAAAGGCTTTATGAACAGAATCAGTGATAAAAATGGCATGGTGCTTTTAAACTATATCACTGGCAAGCAGAAGATCATGCACAATGCTTTAATTCCTGGTGCAAGTAATGCTTTATTTTTGAGTGAAAGGAAATAATTTTAAGCCTAGACTACTATACCTAGCAAAAGTATCAATCAACTGTGATGGTAGCAAAAAAGATACTTGCTGATTTCAAGTCTCAATACTTTATCTCACATGCAGTCTCTCAGAAAGCAACTGTGGTAGAAAAATAAGAAAGTTAACCAGAATAAAGAAAAATATGTGCTGTAAAAATCAAGAACCCAATATAGGTTTTAGGTGAAGTAAATTTCCATATGACTGAAAAGAAAATTTTTAGGGAAAAAAACTGTGTAATAAAACCATTAAAGCAGCCACCTGGAATGAATCAGGAAGTTGCATAGCTCAATATGCAAGAAATCTGCAAAAAATAATAAAAACAAAATAACAAACAGAGCTCATATTTGATGTTTGATATTGTGAAAAAATTATTTTAAGGTATTTTACAAAACCATTCAAATATATGAAAAGGTTTAGTAACATAAAAATTAACAAATTGCAAAAATGAGGCAATTATTGATATTTATTACAGTAAAAAATTATAATTATATAAGTAGAATACAGGAAGAACACAGGATAGGCTACTTAAAATATTTCCATAACAGAAAGTACATGGGTAGTTATTAAATATTGATTATGCCAAATCAGTATATGTATTACTTAGAAATTTGGCAGCTTTTTTTTTTTTCCAGAAAACACTTAATGAGTTCAAAGTTCTTGTATTTGGGAAATGGTATGATGAGATAAGAAGGTGAAAATAGCAGTCTAATTTGGTTTTTTACTATACCATTTTGGTGCTAAACGGCAAGATTTCTTTAATGTTACATTTGCATGTAATACTTCAATGAAAAATTAGTGAAATGAGAATTCAAAAATAATTTTAAAAAAGCAAAAAAAAGGAAATATAATTTAAGAGGAAAATAATTAGAACAGCATGATTTGAAGATGTACTAGATACATGGAAGATAACTTCATGGAAGAGAAGAGAAGAGAAGAGGAGAAATAAGCCTAAGTGTTTGCTTAGATGGCAGATTCTCAGCATCCTTTCAGAATCAATTTAGCCTCCCTATCTTAATTTCACTGAGCATCAGATTTCTCAAGGTAATAATGGTGAACAGTCAATTAATTATGTGTAGTAGAATTTAGTTTAGAATGTGTACATTCAACAGCCATCGTGGAGTCATTCTATAGTAAGATTCAGCAAGCCATATTCTAGCAAACCACGAATATTATGATGTCTCTGTTTTTGGAGTCCTAAATCGTTATTTACTCGCAGAGAGATAGCATTGTACTCCAAAATGGGATATGCAGTCTACCGTGCTCAACTTTTAAAATTTACAGCCAAATGGAATATTCCTTCTTTTAGTTTGTAAGGAGGTTCATTTTACAAGGAAAAAAAGTCTAAATATTTATTTAGTATCAGTTAGATATAATCCTTCAGTGGTTTCCCAGAGCTCTTGAGGTAGAGATTCCAAAACAGAACGGACTCCAGGAGCCGGGCCGTCCGGCCGGTCACTGCCTCTTCCAGCTCATTTCACCTCATCTCACCCCTTTCTTCCTCTCCAAACCAGCAATGCTCGTTCTCAGGGGCTTCTGTTTCTGAATTACTGTTTCCCTTCTTTGCTGCTTAATTAATTCTTAAACATCCTTTTTAAAAACATTCCACTTTAACGTTATTTTCAGGAAGACTTCCCATGCCGACTTCCTCCCCCCAACCCAACACTCCAGATCAGGTAGGGACTCCATGTTCCTAGAACACCCCGCACCTTTTCTTCAAAGCACTTGTCATAATTTATCATCATACATTTCTATGATTATTTGGTTAATAACTTCTGGGCCAACACACTACAACACACCACTAAGACTGGATCTGTTGTGTTTCACTGCTGTATTCTTAGAAAGCAGCACCAGAAGTGGCATACAGTAGGTTTTCAGTAATATTTTATAAATGAACAAACACCTAGTTGTAAGGTTGGAAATTGTAGAATAAGATAGGCCTGAGCAAATAAATTTTATAATTAATTCATGTTTGAAAGAAGTCATTATTCATAAGATACATATTTTATTAAAAGAGAAAAGAATCATAGAGTCATAAGATTCCAAAGAATAAAAGGAATCATTGCATTTTTTTTTCTTTTCTTAGAAGGGATAATATCTAATCTTCATATTCAAGACACAAAAATAACCACTTGCAATAGAGTTGCACTTTTGAGATAGTAAAAGTACTTCTTATTAATGCAGTTACCTGCCTTTATGGTCCAGCTTGCACCAAAATTCAAGGAGAAGGCAATCATGGGATTCCAATTAAGACACTCTAAAGAATATAATAGAAAGTAAAAGCAAATTATTTTACTAAAACCTCAGTGCAATGTTGCAATTGATGGCAGAAATTAAATGGCATTTCTTCCCATAAAAAACAAGAAACAAAAATCTGTAAGCAAAGTCTGTTAGCTATTCATTTTGAAAATGCATGGCAATTTGTCAAACATAGTGGTTTGAAAACTGCTCTGAAATAAATTGGGTTTATGACTTTTGCTACTTAGGGTGCTTGAAGAACATTATTATGAACTTTTACATTAGTTTTATTTTCTTAGAATGATACACTCTTAAATACTACAGAGCAAAAAATGGTGAAAGGAGAAAGAATGGATATGCCAGGGAATTTCTGAATCCCTGTTTTTTCCTGAATAATTTACCAAATTATAGTCCCATTTATATGATCACCCTCTACTACTTAACTGAAAGCATATTTCATAATTAAAACAATACATAACAAAAAACCAACTTTGTTAGTAGAAAAGTCCTAGTTCAAATGTCAACTGTGTACATTTGGTCAATATATTCATCCTACCCAAGCTTTAGCTTTCTTATCAGTAAAACAGTGATAGATTACCTACCTCATGGACTTTTTTGGGCAAAGATTAACTTATAAAGTACTAGACACACAGTAAACATTTTGAAAAACTTTGAAATTATAGCTGTACTTTTAATGGGAAGGGTTAGGAATAAGAGTTATTTAACTTCTATTTCCCTGGTTGATATAATTTTGTAACATCTTTTTTCAATGCTTAAGGATTTCTTCAGAGGGTCAGATGGAATAAATATGGCATTTGTTAATTAATTGCAATTTAAATTCAATTATAAAGCTGAGAACATGTGCATTTTTGTTGTACAAACAGTAACTTATTTTAATGAAAGATACACATTGTACCCAATTTTCTGGTTTTCTTGAATGTTGTTTTGAAAGCTGTTTTAAGGCTGTGGTCAATAACAAAAGAAGTGGTTTGTCACCAGCTGTGTTCAATAGCTATAGGCCATTAAAATCCTCCTGATAAAATTCTCTGTCGGTGTATAAGGCAATACGTTTGTCAGACTGACAGATATAGATATAAATTATAGATTTCTAAGGAAGCAAACAAGGAACATGCATAAATACAGATCTCTGCAGCAGGAAGACCACACAAGAACCAATAAGCAGATACATTTCCAAGAGACTCTTGCAATATTCTGATATCTTCTTTGCCACATTTAATTTGACAAAGGATTTTAGCTTTTAGAGTTAATGCTTCTCATTGACTTCTAAAATTAACATCCACTTGGAGAAGGCAAAGACCTGATAAACAGCATCTGTTTCATAAAGCTGCTTGGTGGATGAAAACTTGACAAAAGTCTAAGGCTGGAGACTCTCTAAATAGATATCTCAGCACACACAGACACACGCACACACACTCATACTAATTTTAAGGCTGATTAAATCCACAAGTCTGTTTCTGCTCAGCCACTATCCAAGAAAGAAAAGTTTTCTTATTTGTAATTTGTCAAAGTTCATTATATCATCTGAAAATGGATTGGACGTTAACAGGTGAGTATAGATGTCAGATTATCAGTCACATCAATTAAATCACTTTAACCTGACTGGGTTAAGTGAAAAAGGACCTAAAAAACAATCAAGATATATTTGTCTGCAAAAGGCAAAGTGCAGATGAGGCCATCCCTAGATGATTGAAGCAAAAACACTTTTTGAAACTATTTTTTTATGATCTTAAAATGTCAGATGAAAGGAAACATTTTAAGGCCTCAGTTATCTAAATCATTGCTTTGAATTTTTTTCATCGTGGACATGCTTCTGGGAGCTACACCTGCAGAAATCCAAAACTATTCCTCACACTATCAGTTGAAGGGAGCAAAGAACCCAAAGTGAATCTCTGAATGTTTTATACCATTTGTATTTTCCTTAGAATGCAAACGCACTAGCTAACACTTTATCATTATCACACATCATCATAACTCAATGCCATTATCTCAATGCTTCCCAAGTAATATTATGAAAGCAAGTAAGCAACCAAGCAAGAAAGAAAAAAAGAAAAAAAGAAAGGAAGGAAGGAGGGAGAGAGGGATGGAAGGACAGAGGGTGGGAAAGTAATCAATCAGTGAAGCTGATCTGGTTGGAAGTGGAGCTGCTTTGCAATCAAAATATTCTTAAGGGTTAATTGTTCTTCTGTATTAATCCAGTATCCATTAAATGGAAAGAGAGTCTGGGGTTGTTTTCTTACTTTTTAATTATTGGGAAATATTTCTGGGCATTGACTTTTTGGTTACTGAACTCTCCTATTTTTACGATACTTACAAGTCCCCATAATAGAGTAAATATTGGCAAAGACATTTAACAATTTATGAGGATAAAATTTTGAAATTATTGTTTCATATAGACCTAGAAAAAACTTAAAAATGTATTAGGGTTATTATGGCAAAGAGAAATTATATGTGACATAACACGATAAAAATCAGCAAGGAAGGTGAATTTTAGTATTACAGACTATGAAAAATCCCAGAAGGGCCTCAAAAATTATTACTTTGCCTTGAGAGGGACCTTTATCAAAACTGTCCCAAACAAAGAAAGGGCAACTAACATATCCTTCATAAAACATAGCATGTCACAACCCTATTGGGAAATTACTTTTGTTAATGTTACATCTAAAAGGAGAAAAAAAAAGTGCTTGAATTTTACTTAGGTTTTTTTTCTTTTCACATACACATATGAATGCTCATTGAAAAAAGAACAAATGACTGGATTGTGGCTATTATAATCTGAACGTATGCTCAGATGTTGCATTTTTAGAAGTTTAATTTTTTTTCTTTACATCAATATCCAAGCTCAATAAAACACTTAGCAAGACAGTTACTATTGTATCAGGCCCTATGAACAAATTTCAACGATCCCTACATGTTTTCCTATAATCCTCCCCCTTAACTAACTACTTGACTTGTTGAGTTGTTTCCCAGAAATGGTGGATTCTGCAAGACAAAGGAGCAGAGATTCTGAAGGCTCTGGGCAGACTTCTTGAGCCAAGATTCGCCATCCCCCAAAACCTGCCCCAGGTCACGTAGCCCCTTGTTAGTTACACCAAGACCTGCCCCAAGGCATGTGCCGCCTTTAAAAGCCCAGGATCTCTGTCAGCCTGAGAGATGGATTTGAGGCAGCTTCTTCCGTTCTCCCGACAAAACACCTTTCACATTAATATTCCTTTCTTCCTTGGCAACCCCCAATGTTTCCATAATTGGACCATCGTGTGATGAGCAACTGGACCTGGACTGAAGCCCTCTTGCACTTTCAACAACACTGGAGATTGTCAGAAATACAAGATAAATTGGCTTTAAAACTAAAAGGGAGACATTTATGCTTTCAACTCAGATGGTGTCACAAGCCAGAATTTAACTTCACAACAGAAACAATTAAAAAACAACACTGGCAAAATATAAGAAAAGTTAATTTAAAGACATTGGACATCAAGGCAACGGAAGACAATGATTCATAAAAGACAAAAAACAAATGAAAAGAGTCGTCAGATTCCTCGAGTTATTGCCGAACTGGAGTTTTCTGGCCACAGCATGAGAGGAAGAACCACTGTAGTGGCCAGAGTTCTCTAAGTCTGGAATTCTGGTTGTGAAAAATGTCTAAAATTCACAAGACAGACAGCTGCACAGAGAGAGTGGTATCTGAAGATCTGCAGATGGTCGCCCCCAAAGTCCTTAGCTGGACACTGATCAGGGCACATGTTTGGGAACATGATCCGAGGCTGAGAAAAACAACATTAAAAGGACTAGAAGGGGCTTAATTGTGGCTGAGAATAATTCCTTTTCCCCCAGCTAGAGTGGGACATCTTGTGATTCACAGAGTGTCACACAGAGTACTTGGAAGAGCCGTACCTTACTGGTGCGGCAAAATTAACCTGAGACTAAATACTGCTCTGGTCCTGCACATAACAAACATGAAAAAGCAAGACCCGGAAGGATCATATTCCTAGTAACTTAACTGAATCAACCCTTGAAATGCTTAAAAACATTCACAATGATACAAAAATATCCAGCATAGAATGAGTAAAACTCAATAAAAACTACGAGACATGCAAAAAAGCAGAAACATAATTTTTATAATTAACAGAAGTACCACTCCATCAAAACCAACTCAGAAAAAGACCAATGACAGATTAAGTAGATAACCACATTAAAATAGTTATTATAACTATATTTAATATGGTCAAGAAATGAGGTGAATGATTAAGGAAGTTATGTGAAGCCACAGAAGATGAAGGAAGACCCGAGTTTGACTCCTACAAACAAAATCTACAACATCTGAGAGAAAAGAATACATAGGAGGGATTAAGAATATGTTATGCATGGTAGTTGATAAGATTAGGAAACTTGAACATATAGCAATAAAAACTGTACAAAATGAAATAGAGAGAAAAAAGACTAATAAAGAAAACAAAATGTTATCTGTGAGACAACTTTCTGCAGCTTAACTAGAGTCTGTAACGGAAATGGAGCCACAGGGAAAATATCTGAAGAAACACTGTCCCAAATTTTCACGTTTAATGAAAACAATCACCTCACAGATTCAAAATCTCTATAATCTAAATAACAAAAATCAGAATGACAGAAGACTTTTCATCGGAAACGATGCATGCCAGAAAGTACAGCAACACAATCAATTCACTGAAGTGATTAAAACAATCAAACAAAAAACCTGTCAGCCTAGAAAAGATTTCTAAAACTAATACACACATCTTTCAGGAATAAAGGCAAAATAAGTACTTGGACATAAAAAAGCTCAAAGAATTCAATACCAGCCAAGATACCCATATGAGAGGTTAAAGGTCAAAGGAAAATGATATGAGATGAAAAATAATTGGTGTATACAAAGAAATTAAGAGCACCACTGTTGGTAATTACATTGGTAAATATAAATGACGATATTTATGATTATTAAATCTCTTTTAAAGAGAATGTACCAAAAGAATGAGAAGATAAGCCATACATTGGGAGAAAATATTTGAGCAAACGAGCTGAACACACACCTCATCAAAGAAGATACACTCATGGCAAATTGTGGCATGTTAGTGTTACTGAAAGCTTGGCCACTTGTCCATGAGGCCACGTCAGAAGAATAAGGACGAGTGGTTTGGGGAGGAAGAAAAGAAAGTTTACTCTGCCAACAAAGGAGGAAAAATGGCAAACCTTCTCCTCTCAAAATGCAAATTTCCTGAATATAGGGAGAAATACAGAGCTTTTAAAGGGAGGCTTCAGGCAATTACTGTGGTTAACTATTCTAATTGCCCCATCTCCATCAAAGACAAAGCCTGTGAACTCCACCAGCCGCCCAGCTGGGGGGCTGGTGCCACCTGGGAGTTTTAACAAAAGACTTAACCTGCCTCAGGGATGGAGGCCAGAATGCAGTTCCCAAAAAGAGTGGGGGAAGTTTTAAGGAGACAGAAAATCTCTCTGACACTTTTTTCCCAGGCCATTTCCTCTGTTAGGAGAGAAGTAAAAGACAGGATATTGATGGGTTGTCCTAGCGGGGTAGAGTCTAGTAAAGGTGGGTCTTTCTTTAAGTGGTTGGGAGGAGGGACTGATAGGGCTTGAATATAGTTTATGACATAATAGTACGGAATTGATGGATGAGTTCAGGTGGGGGCTTTAAAGCAATCTTGAACAGTAAAAGTTTCTGATGCTTAGTTAAGAGATCTATTGGCCTAAGGGCTTCTTAGTGTCATTTAATGCTTGGAGAAATGGATTTGGGGAAGATCTGGAAACACGGTTATTTGCAACTTCATCTATTTGAGTAATAATAAAAGCATATGCATGCAGGCAGTTGGATGTATATCCCGATAATGTTGACAGTAAACTCTATAGTTGCAGGTGGTTTGGTGCTCAGTGGTGACAATAGTTAAGGAAAGGAAAGGATTACCTGAGGAACAATAAGGTTAGGCTACCAATTATATATAGGTAAAATAAAAAGGGCAAGTTAGGATGATCCCAGGGTTGATATTTGAGAACACTCAGCTCAATTTAATTTTATTAATAGAATCATAATTTGAAGGTAAAAAGTTCACAATAAGCATTGAGGACAAATGTGTTAATTTAAATGTTTAGATAATTATTAACTCTTTAGAATTCTATGTATACTCACGAATATAATTACAAATACAACATAGTCATGTCAAATTATGTTGGAGACAAAGTAGATGTATATGATGAAATAAAAATAAATGAATTGGGATACATTAAAATTCAAATTAATTATATTGGTTATATGTTCATTTTAAAACATTTGCATTTGTGATCACAAAGTAAAATCTCTCCTTTGTGAATGCCTGGGTGACTTTTTCTACACTAATTCAAGAGTTGCCTTGTATTAAGTTGACCATGACTTTTACTCCCCCGGATTTTGTATTCCTTGAGGATATCAAAGGAAAGCTACACCAGACAGATTTAGACAGGCAAGAAAGACTTTAGTCAAAACTAGTGCAATAAAGGATAGACACTGAATTTGACTCTGCTGAACAAACAAAAGGCTGGAGGCTTTTTAAGCACTAGGACAAGCTAGTGGAAAAATTTGAGAGGAAGATGGGGGAGACTGGTCAATGTGACTTGGCCACGTGTTTGCTAATGGTCACTTGTTACAGTTAGGTTCCTATCCTCCCACAAAGACAGGGCGATAAGGGCTTTATCTCCTCCAGTGGTTACATTTCAAAGAAATGGCTCCCAGGTCCTGGAGAAAGACATTCCTGGGTAGTAAAACTGAAACAGACTGGGAGAAGATTTGCATCTCAAAGGGGCAGAGAAAGAAGTTACAATTGGAGTTTTCTAAAGCATATGATCTGCAGAAAGGGAGATCAGGGGCCTGTAGTCATGGAAAAAAACCTGCCTCAAGTTTAGTCAATCTAAGGAGAGGCTCCCTTGATCAAGGGCTGAAACATTTGTGTCCACCCATCACTTATTTCCCTTTGAAAGATCAATGCCTCCTGCATATCTAGCGCTCAGTAAACATATACACAGATAGATTATAAATTGCTGTACATGAATTAGTACACATATTCTACAAAAATTAGATATGATGATCTGTAACCAATGCCTTTGTGCTAAGAAGAGGCTGTTTTAGGTATCTAAAGGTATTTTTAAAAATCGGAGCATAGGCTTTGATCCTACTGGTTTTTCCTTAGATCTTCGAAGACTCAGTAGATGTTAAATGTTTAAATCAGCTTGAAAGATAAACATCTTCAAGGGTCTGGGTCATCCCAGTGCTATCTCCAAGCCCATTGCATTGTATAACACAAAAATTATTTCTTAAGCCAAAAATTATATTTGCAGTTGGTTACATCTAAGACAAATAAATCTATTCCTTTTTAGAATGAGGGCGTTGCAACATGTTCTTTGAATAAAAAAAGAATATATAATTTCCCTGGTTCCCTTTTCCAAAATGCACCACTTCCCCTAATCAATGAATTGCAACCATTAAAAAGTCTTGCCATATGAACTAACAGCTACATGTCAAAAATTGTTTCCAAATCTATACAAACCCTTCTTACCTATTTTGCTTATCAAGTATTTTTGTGCCTGTGTGAGAAAGATAAGTCAATACTATTTTAAAGACCAAATTTATTGAAGTCTAAAGAAAAAAAAAAAACTCCACCCTTAAGATTTACATAAAAAATGAATCATGCAAACTAACTCAAGTTTGCAATATTTGTAACACAAAGATTTCTGTCAAAAAAACAGTTGGAAATAACATGCTGTTTGCAATGTAATTGTTACTATTCACTAAAGCAGAAAAGGCAAATGCAGAGAACTTAAAGGCTGACAACCTAGTCATTTAAAACTACAGGTTGTCTTAGGAATGACAATGGCTTTGAAATTCAGCTCAACCCATGCCGAGAAGTTGCTAGCTCTAGATACTGGAGAACATTTAACACTTTCATTGAATAAGATTTTTTTCTTTCTTTATTCTTCAGAACATTTCAACCAGCCAAGGAAATCTTAGACACTTTTTTTTTAATAAAAATCTATGAAATATTCAAATAGGCACTGGTTTTCTTTGCAGAGAGCTTCCGGAATGTGAATTTTTAACGAGGGCATTTGTTTAAATGTGTATAATCCACAGAGCTTTAAAGCCCAAAATGTGTTACCTCTGCTATGAAAAAAAAAAAAGCTGAAATACACAGCTATGCATTTGCTGTGTGTAACTGTTGAAGCAGCTCAGGAAATTTCATCCCCAAACATGACTCCCTGGTATAAAAAGTATTTTGAATTAAAGGGCTTTCGAGATCTACAGGCCTTTGGAAGGGCCTTTCCCTCTATCTGCATAACCAGAGGGACCCACGGAAGAACAATTGACTTCCCTTTCTCTCCCTGTTATCTCAATATATGGCAGCAATGAAAATCAAGAATGCTCTAGACCTGGCCCAAATCATTTAAAATATAATACCTGTCTCTGCAAAGAGAATCATTTATAAGTCAATCTGTGTTCCCCATCCATTCATCCTCCCCAGCAACCACTATTGCCCCTAAACAGAATTACCTATATTTCCTCTTCTCCCCCTTCCCTCTGAAAGGAGGGTATAAAAATATCTGGATCCCACTGGGATATCGGGTAATCACCCTGTGAGTCTCCCAGTGCGCATGGTAAATAAACCTCTTCCTCTCATTAACCTGCCTTAATTGAGAGTTGATCTTTCAGGGAACTTTCAAGGGAAAGGGGAAGTTTCCCCCTCACCTCCACACACATCAGGAAAAGGTCAAGGTATAATAGCCCACTCTCTGTTTAACCCCTCTTTTCCTGGCTTTTTATCTTTCATGACCTGTGAGCTACAGTTACTCAAAGACCAGAGAAAGAATGCTCACTACTTCCTCAACCATGTCCCCCATAATTTATGTTAGCCTCAACTTAAAGGTAATTCAGATATCACCTAACCGACCAGTGTTTTACGAAAGAGGAAACCGAGGCTCAGGACTTTGTATTTCTACTTGACAGCAATTTTAAGATTAGAAACCAACTCCACTAAGTTTCAATTCAAGGGTTCTCTCTGCCAGAACACATCATCTCATAAAGTTTACATTTTCTAATGATTTCTACTTTTTGTTTTGTTGATACTGTATACATTGTCAATGTACTGAATTGCCTTTACCAATGTAACACTTACCATCCTTGATGTTGCTTTTTCAGAAATGCTAGAATAGGACCTATGATGTCATACACATGGGACTTCAGGACTTGCTCTCTCAGTTACATGTGACTTCAGTCTTAAATATGTAAAAGAGAGATTGGACGTATTAACAGAATAGTATATGATTATCATCACAAGTTCTGTCACATTGTCACGTCCCTGCATGGGTCATTGTAGGCATCTTTGACTCAATTGCTTTGTATTTTAAACTTCAGACCTCATCAAGATACTTTTTAAAGAAAATTTTTAAAAATCATCAATATATACTTCGGAGATGAAAGAAACTCTGAGTAACATGATGCGAGGTCTGTCCGAAAAGTATCCAGCCATGGTTAACATAACAAGAATGGTTTGCACAACATCCGTGTCAGGAGACAGGACTGGGAAGCACACGCGTGAACAGTGATGCCTGCTCTCTACTAGTCAGTGTGGCGGTAGACACTGCTGAGTGAGCACGTGCACTGTGTGGCCCTCACATTCAAAATAACTGAGCAAGCAGATTAACGGATCTGCATCAAATTTTGCATGAAGCTTGAATGATCCTCTGTGGAAGCTATTCGGATGATTCAGAAGGCTTTCCGGACGATGGAGTGAGTGCAGTGCAAATAACAGTGAGGCACAAATGCTTCAAAGGTGGTTGAGATTCTGTTGAAAGTGCTCCACCTTCTGGAAGGCCTGCAACAAGCAGAACACCTGAGGATGTTGAATGAGTCCGGGCTGCAAGCAACAAAGATCAGCCACTGACAGTGCTGATTTGGAGATTCAAAAAACGACTGTGTCTGAGTTTCTGAGGCAGGACCTTGGCATAGACTTGTACGGCAAAATGCGTTCCGTGGCTTCTGCTACTGGAGCAGAAGGAACGTCGTGCGGCATTTGCTAAAGACTTGCTTCAAACCACTACCAATGAACCAGATTTCCTCAAGAAGGTCTTAACCGGAAATGAATCATGGGTCTACGGCCATGATCTGGAAACGAAGGCCCAGTCGTCCCAAAGAGAGTCACCTGGTTCTCCAGGCTCGAAGAAGGTGCGGCAAAATCACAGCAAGATCAAGGCCATGTTAACGGTGTTTTTTGACTGGGAAGGTGTTGTCCATCACGAGTATGTTCCTCCAGGACAAGCAATAAAGAGGACACCTCAGTGTTCTTTGCAGGTTGAGAGGTGCAACGCGATGAAAACACCACAGCTGTGGGCAACTGGTGATGGGCAGCTTCATCGAGACAAGGCCCCCGTCCATGCATCAGGTCTCCTGCAGAGATTTCTGGTGAGACATCTGATCACCCAGGTGACTCAGCTCCGCTACAGCCCAGATTTGGCACCCTGTGACTTCTGGCTTTTCACAAAACTAAAGTCACCTTTGAAAGGGAAGAGATTTGAGACCGACGATGTGATTCAGGAAAATATGATGAGGCAGCTCATGGCGACTTCAACACAGGATTTTGCAGAGTGTTTTGAGCAGTGGGGGAGATGCTGGGAGAACTGAGTGAGGTCCCAACGTGCCTACTTTGAATGGGACTGAGGCGTCATGGTCCTGTGTGCAATGTTTCTTGTATCTTCTTTAGTAAATGTCTCCATTTTTCACATTGCATGGCTGGATGCTTTCTGGACAGACCCGCGTATATGTTGACTGATTGCCACTAAGAAAATCCCTCTCAAGTGTGATTGGATTTGCAAGTGTCAGAGTTGAGAGCTAACAGAACATACTGACTCCCTGTAACACACACACAAAAACTCAGCATACTATAATCAGATCAAAGACAACGCAAGCTGGACTCCATCCTTGTTTTCTCCTTGGATTTAGTAGTTTTATAGGGAACTGAATTTTGTTCCATTACCATGATGGGTATTTTTGCATTTTCAGGGACAAACATTTACAAGATGGAACCATTGTTACTATTTTTCCCTCCCCCCACCCAGGGAAAAATGCTCTTTAAATAACATGAAAAATGATTGGCATTGTTTTACAGATTATAAATAACTACTAACCTATGGAATTTATTTTAAAAACAAAGTTTCTTATTGAAAGTGCGGTTATTTATTCCTTTTTTTTTTTTTTACATACATCTTCTTGGCTTCAGCTAGTAATCCTCCTTTGAAATACCATGGAAACAAGCAAATATGCCTCATTAAACTTTCCTTGCAGGAGAAAAATTGAAAGAATTCTTAAATTGTAGAGTAGATAAAAATAAAACACATTTCCTCTAGGTGTGATTAGATTGTCCTTTTAAATTCTTTAAGGAAAGCTACCACAGTTGGCAAAAAAAAAAAAAAAAAAAAAACCATGTATTTTCATATTTGTGAAACTTGTGACAATTTTTTAAAAAGTAGTTTATTTCTTGAATACTAAAAATAAACATTCTAAATTATATTTCCTATTTAGTACTTAATATTTCAGAAATATTAGGAAAGTAAAATAACCATTTCTGATAATCTAAAACATAATTATGTGTGACATTACAGAATCTTATTAACAAGTCATATTTTCATAATGCCTTTTGTTATGGAGAAAACGGCTTTAAAAAAGCATTATTTAGTTTTGTTCTATCATATCCCATGACAGGTGATTGGTATCTTTCTTTGCCTGACAAGAACAGAACCAGGTAGGGTGCTAAGCTGTTTTATAACATGATGGCACTCTTAGTGAGACAGGGCTATTGAATTCTCTGGTCTCTTAATGGCCAGATAATAAAGACCACCCATTTGTTTTATGGACATTTTAGTTCCCCCCCAAAATAATGATGCTTAAATTGACATCTATTTCTTATTAAGGGTTGGTGCTTTCACATAGCTTGGAGCTTGGGAGTGAAAGGCAATGTTAGCTTTCGGTAGTCTTCATTTATTCCTTCACTGTCAGGAGAAGCTTAACGAATGGACATCACAATGCACAAACATCAGTTAGAATATCCCCTCTTTATTCTGCCGACTTATACTGTGTACTCTTAACTAAGGCAGCAACTGTGGGGAACGTGTCCTGAATTCAATGACCAATCTTTGAAAAACTGAAAGATGTTTTTAAAGGCACGTGGTGAAGTGAAAGGAGTTATTGATTTTTGTTGTTAGTATTTTGTACATTGAAATCCACTTTTAACAACAGTAATCAATATATAACTGTTTCAAATCACTGTTTTGGAATTGTTGCTGTTGTTTGTTTTGTTTTTTGTTTTGCTAAACCATGGATGTATTTCATATAACAGCAAGTTAATTTCCCATCCATCTGGACTGAAAGGTTTCTACGCCAGTGATATGTTAATGGAAGTACCTAAAGGGAACCCTAAAACCTTCCACACATTGAACAAACACAAGTGCCTTGAGGTATTACAGGACAGACCCAAAATATGACTTGTTTGCAGCAATTATTTTCTAAATGTAGGCAATGTTGTGCTTCAGCAGTTGGTGGCTATTTCTTGTCAATTGAGGATAAGAGTTTTATTCTATTTCTTATAAAAAGGGCATGAGAGAATAGTGAGGTATTATTGGATTTACAGAGTTTAGGTATCAGATCCACCCAAAGCCTTAAATGATGACAATGGCCCCATTCCACATAGATTGTATTTGTGTTTCAATAACAAATCTCAACCTCAATTAAATTATATAAGGTAACTGAAAGTGACCAATAATACCTGGAATAAGTATTCAAATATATTCATGTTTTCTTTTTCTCTTATATAATATAGTTTTCTTGTTTGCCTTGTCTACTCACAGTACCTATTCACTTGGGCTCTGAAATCCCTCTGCTTGGATAAAATATCTCTAAGTTTTAATATAATGCTATAATAACTATACTAGATATCTTACATATATTATTAAATATGACAAACATTTTTTTAACTGATGATCAAAGTTATATGGTTTTTAAATTCAGCAACGCATTTCTCTTTAAGGCTTTATAACAGAAGAAAAAAATGTAGTGATTCTGCTTGTCATTTATTTTAAACTTGTGGAACATTTTCAGCATCAATTTTGCCATCAAATGTCCAAGGGGGAACAGCAGCATGTTTCAAATTGTTGTGCTTGACATTGCAAATCTCTAAGTTTTATTATATAAACTTATTTTCTTTTGACATTTGCAAATGTAACAAGAGGAAGAGATATTTGTAGTCTCCTAGGATTTCCAGAAGAAGAAAAAAAAAATCTTCATACCTTGATGTGTGTACAAGGAAATGGGCCATTCTGTGGAGTTACTTCATCTACAAGAGGCAAATTAGGTGGCAAATAATGTTCCTAGGCTAATTTTGACATGGCATCATTTGCATAATGAACATGTATCTTCCAGAATTGTTCAGGTTCTTTTACTAGGTATTTTACTTTCCATGTTTGTGCACTGAAACACACATGCCATGTGGTGTTTAATTTTATATTATCAATATTTTACTGGCTTTATTTAAAAAATCAGTTTTCTGAATCCATTTTGATTCTGCATCTCTAACAGTAGGAAAGGTTCTATGGGGGAGGAAAAATGAGGATATAAGAAAGTGCAGAGAGGTAAGATGCAGATAGGGAAAGGCTTTATGAAGAACGGGGTGCCCTAGCTAAGGCTAAAAAATTAGCCAGGCAAACTGGAAGGGAGAGACTGGGAGGAGAACAAGAGGATGAACTGGCAGGGACAACAGGAGAGACCGAGACCAGGGAAGGGATTAGAAGGAGTCTGGATCAAACTATGGCCTCTTCCTAGAAGACGTATTCACCGCTTCTCTGTCTGTCAAATATGCATCCCTTTTTTAGGAATTCCTATATGATCACACCGGCCATCCTCTTGACGTAAAATCCCTCCTTTGAGCTCCAGCGTGTTTTTGTTCATATTTCTAGTATAACATGTAGTAGAAAAAAAACTTCACAAGGAATATATTGGATCTGACCTCTTAGAGATTAAATTACTTGCCCTTGGGAGATCTTTTCATGTCTGAGTGTGCAGAGTTACTTCACTCCTTAAAGCTGCTGCATAGAATTCCACAATGTAGATTCATTTCCACAACTTCATTTCTCCATTTTTGCAGTTTTAGTCCTTATATTTTAATTTTATTTACGGCATATTTTGTTACAAAGATGTTTATATTTTGATACCATTAAAAACGTATCAAATTGATTAGGGATGACAAGAAATGAAAAAATGTAACAGGCTTTTCCTTATGGATTTCATGATGTGCATATCCCATATTTTCTTCTAATAATTTCATAGTTGTCTCATTTTTCTTCTTCATTTTACATTTATGTCTAATTGAAATTTAGTTTTACCTTTGGGAAAACAATGTAAAATTATACTCTTTTTCTCATACCAAATGGTCAATTTTCTTAATACACTTTCTCCCTTAGTAATGTGAAATGCCATCACTTTTATATTCCAAACTCCCCAATATATTGCCCCTTCCCATGAAGTACCTATCTTGGTCAGTGATGTACTTGTCTACTTCTGCACAAATACTACACTACACTCTTCTACTACTATAACTTTTTTCATATATAATTTTCATTATAATTTTCATATCTGGTAGAACAAGCACTGACTTAATGTTTTTCTTTTTCAAAATCTTCTTGGCTAGTTTGTCACATTTAATAGTGCATATACATTTTTGACTTACCAGGTTTATGAAAAATTTTTGAAACTTTTAAATTGAATTGCATTGCATTTCTAGTAAAATTTGAAAAGACTGACATCTTTTAAACAATCTTCCAAACTATGAGTATTCTTTCTATGTATTCAGATATTCTTTTATATCTTCAGGTTGTACTATGTAGGTATATAAATAAAGGCCTTGCACATTTCTTGATATGATTCTTATGTATTTTATAATTTTTTTACTGTTATTTCTTTTTACTATATTTTTAATTAATTTGCTTGAATATAGAAAGCTATTATTTTATATTGATCTTGTGTTTAGTCACCTCACTGAATTCTCTTTGCAAAAGTTTGTCCCATAGTGAATTGTCTATATGTATACCATCATAGAAATGCCAGTTTTATCTCTAAAATTGTAATTTAAAATCCCATTTTATGTCTTATAACATTTTGTATAATTGTAAGTAAAACATGTAGTAATCATGGTGAAAACAGGCATCCTTTTCTTGTTCCTGAATATAACATGAAAGTTATGGTTTCTAAGTCAAGTACACTTTTTCCATAGGTTTCTGGTAGTTCCATTTTGCTGTTGGCTTTTTACTCATTCTGTGGCACAGTTGGGGAGAAATGTTTACATCCTTTCCTCATTCTTCCTTAAATGAATGGTACTGACTCCATGTAGGGGATTAAAAAGGCTTGTCCCAAAGATGGAGGCTGATCTCTTATTGCTATTGTCCAAAGATCAGGATGATTTATAGGAAGATTAAAAGCAGGAAATTTTCTGACCACTTTCAGCTCCTGATACCTCCTGTAGATCCCTCTTCATGACCTTAAGGCCCATTTAAGAGAGACAGGAGTTGATAGTTTAAAAGTGTGGACCGCCAGCATATTTTAAAAGATACTGGAACAGAAGCTATGCCTAATGAGTTTCATTATGGAATGTGAAAAGGCAAAAGGAAAGCTTCTATCATTGAAGGAAGAATTGTTGAAATCTTTCCTACTTCCAGATTCAAACTAGATATATATTTAGATAGCTCACTAAGTGTAATATGACCATAAATTTGAATGTATTTATACTATTCAAGCTATCATTTGAATTTTAATCATTTTCTCCACACACATATTATCCAATATTTCCCCACTGGATTAGTTTTTGACAAATGTTAAGAAAAATACTTGTGTACTTTACATCTGAGGTTAGAAAGAGAGGAAATATGTATGTGCACCATTCCAATGCACACACAAATTCCAAGAATCCTTTCTTTGGTTCCTATGATGGTAGGAAGAGAGCCCAAGGAAGGATAATGTCAGAGATGGACAAAACAAGAGCAAAGGAAGAATTGTGTAAGAAAAATAAAAGACTTTCAGAAATTTAAAGAGCCAAATTGCTGAGAATAAAACACTCAATTTTTGCAACCCAAGGCATGGTAAAAACATGCGCTCAAGAAAAACCAGACTAGAGCATGTGCTTTAGCTTGTGGGCACCAAGAATTTGAGTCAGTGACCACCTTTGGTCAGGAGGTCAGCACTCTGCCAAGAGAACGTGCTCTCAGTCAAATTGTTTAAAAACATGTTTCTCAGAACCAATTGGTAAGTTAATAATATTTTAGATGGAATTTGATTTTAGAATTCTCCCATGAAAATGAACTGCCTGCCCAGAAATACAAAATAAAAGGTAAGTGCCTGGTTTCTTAACTCCAAGGAATGGTATGAATATTGTGTCTTCTACCGTGATTATAGGTCTGTTAAGCAAATGAAAAAGGATTTTCCCCCTTGGGTCCATAGAAAATAAACAGGACATAGTACTGTAGTGGAAAGAACACAGAATTTTGACCTAATTCTCATGCAAATTGGCATGATGACTTGGATATTTCATAATTCCCTTTACTTCTGTGCCCCTTAGTTTTCTTAACTACAAAGTGAATTAATTTATAAGTGATTAAAAAAAGAATTTTGTAGTACAAACCTATTATGAAACAAAACGGATGCCTGCTATGTATGAACACCTAGGACATCTGAGGAAAGCCCAGATGAAAGACCTACCTACAATACCTCTTGGCCTCCCTCCAACTTTGAAGCATTTCTAAATAAACTAACAGTTTCTTTTGGTTCTCATATTCTACGACTTTGAGTCATGTGTCCTGTTGAGAGCTGTTTCTTACCTCCAGTGTTCTCTTAATTAGTTGTGCTCTGCAAGGGTGGTTCAGTGCCGACTCTTGTTGATGCTGTTCCATGAGACTGGGCAACCTTGGAATTACCTTTCACACCAGGCTTGCAGGTCATTCAGCCTGCTTCCAGTTCCATGATGCTGGAAACTGGTTGGAAATTTTCTAACTGGGAATCTGAAATCTAGCCCACTTTTAGATGTCTTCAGGGGAAAAAAATCTCCAAAACAATACAAGCTCTTGTTGAGCTAGAAATAATTCAGAATGTCTCTGACCCTTCTCCACCCTCTGGAAGAATCCTTTCTCTTAATACTAATAAGCAGGCAATAGATAACTGAATGTAAAGCTAGACTATATACTGCCTAAGGGCAGGCAATATATGTATTTTCCTTATCATTTTAATCCCCATACTTATCATTTTCTGTTTTTGAAGGACCCACCATCCCGAAATAGGTCACATGTGATGTAACCTCATTATTCCTTCTACTGATAGTTGCAAAAATAAAAGCAAACAAAAAAAAATAATATGTAGTTCATGTAAGTACTGTTTTAAATGAATGAAGGCAATCCCTATCTCCAACATAGCTGACTGGACCAGGAATAACAGACAGCCGGCCAGAAGTGTCAAATACAGCGCTTTGGGTACTCTGATTTGAAAAATTGAATCATGCTAATTCAATTTTCTTCTTCAGAAATGGGAACTCAGAGAGAACAGACTAGGAGCTGTGTGTTGCCTGGCCCCGCTCAGTCATTGTTGATGACTAGTGACCTAAAGTCAGTCATTAAGGAGGTCGTGGGAATGTAGGCTGCAGAATTTATTCACATTGGGACCGAAGGCCACAAAAACATGTTTCCTGTTTGTAACAAGTTCACAGTCTGATCCAGAAGAAAGAAAAACACAAAAATTACCCTGCAATGTGACTGATGCCAAGAACAAGGGACAGGTGGCTTGGGAGTATAGAGGTGGGACATCTTAATGAAAAGGGAGGAGCAGGTTGGAGTTGGCCCATAGCCTCAGAGAATTCCAGGGTAAGGAGCTGCAGTCCACCGTGGGTAAGTCTGAGACGGTGCCTTTGTTGCGTTTCTACACAATGCTGCATGACAATCATTATTGGAGACTGCAGGAGAATTGTCAACCAGAGAAGAATATGCTTCTACTTCTTATTCCATTCATCAGAAATGAATGTGACTGCCGGCAATAATGAGGTTGTGTCACATGTGACCTGATTCATGGTCCTTGGTACAGGGGGGGTCCTTTCAGGAAAGGAACAGCTGGAAGAAACTTTTGGGATCATTTATTTTAACTCCCTCTTTTTATAGAGGAAGGGATGAACTCAGGAAAATAAAACAATTTATAGCTAAGGTCACGTGAGCTGTTTGACAGCTGCATGTGCAAGGCCAAGCTGTAGCCCTAGGAAATGTTTCACTGCTGTGGTGGATAAAACACACGGGTGGGCAGCAAGATGTTGCAAGCCATTCTTGCAGATTGTATGCGAGAATGACTCTTCATGATGTATGTGTCTCTGCCATTGATATATCTGGGAATTATCAAATTAATGGGTCAAGTCTGACAAAAGTAAAGTGTTGGTCTTGATAGGGTAATATTAAATAAGCAAAAGAGTCAAGTTAAGCATGGTGAAAAATAGGGCTCTCTGAACGGTGACTTAGGACATCAGTGGTGCACATGAAGTGACATAACCAATTTATCTACTCAGTAGGCCATAGGTAGCCATCCCATCTATCACAGCATGATAGGTTCTGCTCTGATTCCATCTACTTCTCAAAATGGCCCTGACATCAAAGTAAGCCCCTAGCTTTTCACAAGAGACCTCTGCAAAAACTATTCCGTATTATTCACATACGAGCAAATACCCTATTCTTCTGGAAGAGACAAGTCATTTAAAAATCTTAAATAGATTCTGCTGTAAAAACCAGAATTGCTGCTTTGGGATATATCTGAGTCTTTGATATTATTACTTGTGTAGAGAATGCATTTTTCATAAAATATCACAGAATGGAGTTGGTTTTCATCATCCCCGGAATAATAGAGAGCACACAAGTTATAGCTGATATAATAACCACACATGTATTAATTTATGAGTGTATGGTACACTATAATATGCTTAATCAAAATTTAACCACCTGTTCTTTAAAAACCTGATCAAAGCAAATGAGAAATAAGTATGAATGAGAAAAAAAGAATAAAAAAGAAAAAAAGATCTACCCAAGGACATAGTTTCTGGATGACTGGATCAGTTATTAAATATAGAAAGAATTGATACTATTTGCTTTATCTCTATTGCATCTTCTCCTCACTTCTCCCCATGATTTCTATAGCTGGTTAATGCTGCATTCAGGGGTAGAGTGTACTTGAACAATCCAGGCTTGAGGAATAAATAAAAATACGGGTAATAGTCCCAGGAAAGATTTGGAAAGAGCATAGAAACATGAATAGAAGGGGTTTTATGGGGTAGGGAGAATGAAGGGTGGGGGGGCGAAGAGAGAGAGAGAAGGGGAGGCAGCAAGAGACAGCATGGTTGCAGGGGGGAGTGGGAGGGAGAGAGGCAATATGCAATCGGTACTATTTATCTTCTGCCACCCAATTCCCAGTGTAAGTCTTAGAGAATCTTAATTACCAGAAACTGAGATGCATAGAGAAAGCTGAAAATGTCCTCCTCTGGGGACGCTGACATTTTAAGTTATTTACTTTGGGACCTCTTTTAATTCAAATAACAACTGTTTGAATTTATAAGCTAAACAGAGATTCAAATTCATGTGGGGTGTACTAATGTAAAACAATGAGTTTTCAGTCATTTTGTATCTTAAAAAAAAAAAAAAATCATCATTTCTATGACTCCAGAAGAGAAAGAACTGCTATCAGCTTTTGAGAAATGTCAAAAAATACACTCAACATATATTTGTGTTTCATGTTTATGCAACATCTTTTGTGAATGTAATAAAATATTTTGCTACTGAGCATTTTAAGTATTAAATGTCAATTCAAACTTCCATTGCAATGGAGGTATATTTCCTAGTCTTTTAGCTCACTAGTCTTTTTAGACTGGAAGACTAATAGTCATTAATTCATTTATTCAACAGCTAAATATTTACCTATTATTTGTTTACTCTCTACCATGTATTTTTCTAAGTCTGGCTGATTTCAAAGTAGACACTGTTCTTACTCTTAAGCAGTTTACAGTATGGGAAAAAGCAGGTCACCTCGGTGCCTTTTGTATACAAATACACCCTACAATGTGTAAAAAATGAAACACAATCATAAAATCATATAATGGAGGCTTTAATAGTCATCTCTTTGAACGTTCCAGTGGGAGAAAAATTATTGATCTTAGAATTTTCCTTTGCAAATGGTAATTATGTTTCTGCTTAAATATATTAACAGGTAGCCTGCTAATTTGCAGCTGACCTATTTGTTTCTAATTCAGTTCTCCTAGTTAGAAGATACTTTGTTAGATTATACAGTTACAGCAGACCTGTTTGCCTGCATAGCCACTCTCCTCTAATTTCACAGGAATAGAAACTTAACTGATACATGGTCATTCAGCTCAAGACTACATTTCTCAGTCAGCAAGGTTGGCCACGTGACTACATTCTAGGCAAGTGGATGGACAATAAGTGATGTGCACCAGGTCTATGTCTTGCCATTAAAACAATTGAGTGTGCAGTGTCCTGTACCGTTTTTCCTTACTGCTGGCTAGAGCTGTCTAGAACTGAAGGAACTATTTGACTCTGGGATTGAAGCCATGTATTCAAAGTGGCAGGGCTGCTCCTTCAGTCTAGAAACCTTTACTTAGGGGTGGTAGAGAAATAAACTTCCATCTTGTTCCTCCTACTCTGTTTTATATTACTTTTGTTACAGCAATTTAGCTGGTACCCCAACTAATACTACAGTCACCTTGTAATAGCCACAAAGAGACTTACTACCTTTCACTGCACAGCCTGTTAAATATTTTATAAGAGCTATAAAATCTATTTATTTAAAGCATTTAACAGGTATTTATTGGGTGCTCACTACTGCAGGGCTTCATACTAGAAAGCAGGCATACAATAATGGAGAATTTTGTCCCTGTCGTCCAAGTGTGTAAAGTCTTTAGAATGTGTGACTATGAATGGAATTTGAGGTTTGTGTGCGAGAGTTCAGGTTGGGCCAATGTGTTTGGGGAGGTCGAGGCAGCTATATGAACACAAAGCTCCAATTCAATATAATAAGCATAAAGATAGAGGAATCTGAGAGTGGTATAGAAAATCAGATATCCAGATCCTTTTATGGCTCATAAGCATGATGACCAGGTGTTCCCGTGCATGTGTGAGATGTGCCTCCTTCAAACCTTCTTATGATGTGGGCACATTACCCACCTGATGTGGAAAATAGAAAAGAGAATCAGATATCCAGCCCTTAACCTGCACAGTAGAATCAGCCTGAGAATTTTCCAGATGACACATTTCTAGACCCATCTATTGCAGCGCATATGCAACTGCTTCCCAGCTTTCGGTGCTGTCTCCCCGGGGATGCACAGCATCAGACTCCATCACCAGAGTCGTGGACGCTGCAAGTGCAGGATTCTTACGTTCCTTGTGGGTTCCTTGTGGCTACCTGAAGCAAATGCTACCCTTTTGCTTTTTCTCAAGTAAGGGAATATGGAGATTAAATATTTGCCTCCTAACAAACACCTGGATATCTGCCCCTTTGGAACAGGAAATACTACAATTGGGGACCTGCAGGAATAATATGATGTCGTGGGGATCCTGGAACGTCTACTGATGGCAAGACATCGCTTTCCATTAAGTATTGTTTTTGTATTCCTCCAGGGAGTGGTAAAATATGTGGGCTTTGTAGTCACACAAACTTGGGTTCAAATCTGGACTGTTTGGCTGTGTGTATTTGACATGTCTCTTAAACTTTTAAAGCCTGCTATCCTCCTTTGAAAAAGAGGCTGCCGTGATGGCTTAGTTTGGGTCCCCCAGGAAGCAGATGCCAGTCGGAATCTGGAAGTAGAAGGGAGGCATTGGTGGAGACATTTGTAAAGGACAAAGGACAGACACAGAGGAAGTGTGTGGGGAAGGCCAGCAGACTATGACGCAGCCCTGATCCACGTTGGGGCAGAGGGAAGCCTTGGACTGCAGTGCAACTTGGGAAAAGTCCCAGCCATGCCAGCGAGCACCCCTGAGCGAAGATGGCCCCCTAGAGGAGTCCAGTGCTGGGCAGGAAGGGCTAGACTCCAGTCCCCCTGGCATAGTCATTGGCCGCAGGGCTGCTGGGAGGCAGCCTGCCCTCAATGCAACCATCAAAGCTATCGGCTAACTACCTCCTTGCAGCTGGTTTTCTCCTGAAGCAAGAGCTGAATGGCATGCTCCCAAGGCTTCTACCTGTGAGGGTTCAATTAATGCTGTAACATATGTAAAGTTCTAGGATATTCTCAGACACATATAAAGTTTGAATGCCTTTTTTCTGGAATTCTTATTCTATTATATTCAAGTAGTAAATATGAGTTAAATGACTGCTATGGAAAGGGACAGAACTATAGAAGCATGAGGCATAGTCCCTGGCCTCAAGAAACTTGTAGCTTAGACAATGAAAAGTGAAATGTGCCCTTAAAAGTTTTAAGATTAACACTTATTGGCAAAAATATGTAATTTTGGACATGCTGGTGAGAGAAACACGTACAGATAATAGGGAGTTAAGAAATGATGAAGACACGGTGGGCTCATATAGGGAAATTAAAAATTATGAGATAAGTTGGGCAATTATGAATAGACCAGGACTTTTGTCAACAGTGGTGTCATTCTTTCCCCACTATAAACACAGAGAAATCATGGATAAATTATGACCATGATGATTTTAAATATACAGCCAAGATAAGAAAAGGCAACAATAAGAACAATGTAATAAGCTTGATTTGATGCTATGGTGGTCTAATTGTAAACAGGATTTAGGTGCAAGTTGAAGGGGCTAGTGGCTGGGATGTTCTCCTTAAGGTCTTAGGAGATAGAGCTGTAACCAAGCACTTCACAAAACATTATACATTTGACAGGGCCATGAAAGCAAGCTAGAAAAATACCTTCCATTAGTCCAGAGGAGCAGTAACAATGCTTGCTATATGCCTTGGGATATACAAAAAACAAAGATGAATAAATAATTTTACAAATTGACTCCCATGTGAACTGCAACCCCAAGCCAAAGCCACAACCAGGTATGTAGGCAGTAATTAAAATACCCTTGTGATATTTACATTGTCATGGAAACCCCAGGTCAAACAGTTGATATATCAAGTCTGAAACAACATCATATGTAAAACCCCATCAGGAACAAACCAAAATCATTCTTAAGAACTACATTAATAACCCAGATCATGGAGAACTCCCAAACACACAAAAAATTAGTGCCAATGGAAGATAAGCTTATAATAAAATTACAACAAATTTAGATAAACATCCTATAGGAAGGGGGGTGAATAGGCATAATCAGCGAGAGATTTTGAACTCAAAGATCTGGCAATAATAGAACATCTGAAAGAGAATTAAAAAGTTTAAATTAGAGAGCTCTAAAATGGGATAGAAATACTAATGAAAGAATGAGAAATAAGATAAAGTCATATGTGAAAAAGCACCAAAGAGAGCTTCAGGAAATGGAAGCAGTCACTGAAGTTTTAAAATGAGTGGACTACTTAAAAAGCAGATAGACATACCTGAAGAAAACGTTAGTGAACTTGGTGACAGAATAAGCAACTCAATGAGAATAAGCATAGAAATAGTAAGGAATGGAAAACATACAAACATGCTTAAGAAATTAAGAAACAGGCAAGATAGAATAAGAAGGCTATTTGTTCTGATAAACAGAAAGAGTATAGTTAACATTCAAAGGGATGAGATTTTTTCCCACAACTGAATGCAGCAAAAATATTTTCTTCAATTCAACATGAAAACGTAGACTTTCTTACAGAAATGCACTCAAACATTAGAAAACCCTATGATGTAATTCACCACATTAACAGGTCAAATGGGAAATATCTGATCATGTTAACAGATACAGAAAGATCTATAAGATAAAATTCATAATCAATTCATGCAAATCAGACTCATAGTACAATAGAATAAAAGGGAACTGCCTTATCCTGATAGAATATATCTATCAAAATCACCCTTCACTGTGAAACAATAGAAGTCATCAGAACAAATGAATACGGAAATGAGGCAAAGATTATTCCTATCAGTACATTTATTCAACATCACACTGAAGGTTTCAGACAGAACAATTAAAGAAAAAAGTGAAGGGTGTAAAAGGCTGAAGGATTTTAAAGGAAGACTCTGAACTGTTATTCACAGAGGATTGTCCAGATAGGAAATTTGAAAGAATATGTGTAAAATAGAGAAGACGTAATAAGGGTTCCACAAGCTTGCTGGGTAAAGATCAGCTTATGCAAATCAGTAATGTACCAAACATCAGCACAAGCAATTTAAAAATGGAATTTAAGGAATCTCCTTCCCAACTGCAACAAAGCTCACAAAGCATAAATCTGACCTAAATATTTCAGATGTTTACAAATAACACTCAAAACATTATGTTCAAGGACATAAAGATTCTGTCTCATAAAGATACTGATTCAAAATTTATAAATAGGATGCAATACCAATTAAAGAGTCTTACTTTGCTGGAACTTGAAAAACTGATACAAAAATATATGTCAAAGATTGACCCATAAAAAAAAGTAAGGCTTATTATGACTTGCCAGACATTTGACTTACTGTAAATCTATGGTAACTAGAACAATTTGGCATTGCTCCAGGAATAGACAAATAGACTAGTGGAATAGAACAGTGGGCTCAGAAATAGATCCAAACATAGAAGGTGACTTGGCATATGAGTGCATTGATCACCACTTTGTTTGCCTTCTCGAAATGACTTTCCCCTTCTTTCTGTCTTGATTCAGTGATTGGCACCCTCACCTCGCCAGTTTGGGTTTTTTTTTTTTTTTTTTAACTGGGACAATATACTCTACAATGGAGCATGGAATGTGGCTTTCTGAGCCACTGATGAGGGGCTGGAGACGTAATCCCGATGTTTGGGGGAGTTAGCCCCTTGTGGTGTAAACATAGACCAATAAAACCAACAGAAGAATGGAAGTAGACAGACAGATACACTTCCTCTCCCTCTCTCCTGTAGACAAGGGGTGAGAACACTTAACATGAGATCTACTCTTACATATGTGGTAATGTTTTTAAATTCAACTTCCAACTGTTCATACTGGTATATAAAATGCAATTGTTTTGTGTATAGTGACCTTGAATTCTGTAACCTTTTAAACCCTAATTAGCTCTGCTATTATTTTTCTAGGTTACATAAGATTTTCTACATAGATGATCATATGTCTATTGGAAAAAACAAGTTTACTTGTTCCTTTCCAATCTAAATGCCTTTTATTTCTTTCCACCTTATGGCACATACTAGAAACTTACTAAAGTGTTGAATAGAGGTGGTAGGAGTAGACATCTTCTTCTCCTTGTTCTTGGAGGAAAGCATTCAGTCTTTGGACATTAAGTATGTTTTTAGCTGCAGGTTTCTTGTGAATGTCTTTTATCAGTCTAAGACAGTTCCCTTCTATTCCTAGTTTACTGAGAGGTTTTGTTAGGAATTAATGTTGGATTTTATCAGATGGTTTTACTACTCCTTTTGAGACTTTCATATGCTTTTTCTAATTTCTTACTATGGTTATATTGATGTTTTAATCTTAAACCTTGTACTTCTAGAAGAAACTACACTTATAATGTATTTTTTTGTATACTGTTGGGCTTTACTTGTTAAAATTTTGTTAAGAATTTTTCTACCTATGTTCATGAGGGATATTGGCCTATAGTTTGTTTTTTCTTATAATGTCTTTGTCTCATTTTGGATTCAGAGTCATACAGACATCATAAAATGTGTGGGGAAATATTACTTCCTCTTCAATTTTCTGAAAGAATTTGTGTAAAATTGGTATTTCTTCCTAAAAAGTTCGTCAGAAGTTACCATTGATGTCCTCTACGCCTAGAGTTTTTGCTGTGGGAAGGATTTTAAAAACAAATTCAACTTCATTAAAAGAAGAAGGGCTAATCAGCTATTTTTTCTTCAGCTAGTAGTTCTTATGTCTGAAAGAATTTGTTCGCCTGAATTGTAGAATTTATTGCCATAAAGGTATTCATAATATTTATCATTCTCAATCTCTGTAGAAGCTTTTGTCCTGTCAGCTAATTCTTGATATTAATAATTTGTATTTTTTCCTTTATTGTCTTGATTTATCTGGCAAGAGTTTCATCAATTTTTACCTTTCCAAAGAACCAGGTTTTTGTTTTTTTTCCATAGTTTTCTATTTTTCCGTTTCATTGATTTATCCTCTGATTTTCATTATTTTCATTCTTGCAAGCATTCTGGAGTTAATTTGTTCTTTATTTTTTCTAAGCTGGAAAGTGACCTTGAATCCTTGTTTTGGGACCCTTTTTTTTATATATAGGCCTTTGATGTTATAAATTTCCATCTCACTATTTCTGTAGCTGCATCCCACAAATTTTGTTTTGTCTCTGTTATCATTCAGTTCAAAATACATTCCTTTTAATATTCTTTTTCATTTCATCTTTGATCTATGTGTTATATAGAAGTATATTATTTACTTATATTATTCAGGGATTTTCCAATATCTTTGTTATTTATTTCTAATGTAATTGCACTGTGATCAGCAAACATTTTTTACTATTTGAATCCTCTTAAGTTTGAGATTTGTGTTATGGTCCAGACAATGGTTAATCATTATAAATTTTTCTTGAGCCCTTGGGGAAAAAAATGTGTAATCTGATGCTGATGTTGTTAGTTGGAGTCTTCTATGGACATCAGATAGGTGAAGTTGGTTGATAATGTTGTTTAAGTCTTTTGTATTCTTACTGATTTACTATCTACTTATTCTATTAATTATTGAAAGAGAACTTTATATTTTATCTTCATTTCTAGGAGGAAAAAAACCTTTTTGCTGAATGTAGAAGCCTAGGCTCTTCTTTTAGTACTTTAAAAATGTTTTCTACTTTTCTTCTTATTTGCATTGTTTCCAGGGACAATCTGCTATTACATTTTTCTTTTCTTTTTTTATTTAATGAGTCTGTTTTCTCTTGCTGCTTTTAAGTTTTCCTTTTTACCATTGGCTTTTTACCACCACTCTATGATCTGATTACAAAATACCTTGATGCAGTTTTCTTCAGGTTTCTAGAGATTGAGGTTTATTGAGTTTTTGGATTGGTGATTATAAAAATATATAATTTTATATATAGACACACATGTGCATATTTTGTCCCTCCTACTCCTCATTTTAAAATAAACTTATGATTTCAAATAGAGTCAGAATTAAAAAATAGTAAAACCATTTTAATATCTTCTTCCCCCAGGTCCCTACCGTCTACCTTTTTTCCTATGGATTTGAGTCCATGAATATTTTTATACCAACTAAATACATGAGATCATTATTCAGCAACTTTAGAAATCTGACCTGAGAGTTCAGTCTCACGTCCCATGAGAGCTTCTTATCAGGCTTTGTTATGGTGTGATTATGATATAATTTAGCCACTAAGTACATATGTGAAGCAAAAAAGCTACATTTTATAGCATCATTATTACAGGCTTGAGGGGAAAAATGCATAGAGTTATCATCTGGGTATTCGGAATGTTATTTTAAAAAAATGAGTGAGCAATGACAGCATGTTCATTTTCAGTTGGAGAAAATATTCCTGAACCTTAGTTTTTGCTCACGTGAAAAACCAATACAGTACATTCCACTGAATCCTTTTGGTCTATCAATCCTAGAGATAATGTAGTAGACTTGGGAGTACTTATTGTTTTAAGGGAAGATGGGTTCAATTAGCTCTCATTGTTAATGAGGTCATAAAAGAGAAGACGACTACAAAACACAGAGAAATGAAATGAGCATTTTTTTTAGGGATTAGGAACCTAAAAAGACTATCACTGAGCCCCTCAGGGCAATTTCATTAAAGGTAAACATGGGAAAGCACTGAGCCCTTTCCCACAAACCATTGCCAGGCATTCTCATTCCCTTCCCTAATCCAATATCCATTCACAAATAAAAACAAAGACTTAAACTAGTAGTATTCAATGAGTTTTTACTTCCTTACCTTTAGAAATCTGTCATGACAATGGAAGACTTTAAAATAATTCAAGTCTGTTGTACGAAGCTGATCTTATACAGGGACCTAGGTATTTACTTGTAGAAGTTTTTCTGCCTGTGGATATATTCTATACCAGCTATGCTTTCCTCCTGATAATCCTATTCTTAGGATTATTTTATTATAGATAGGTTAAATCATTGTGACCCTAGGAGTCCCATTCTCATTTACAAATGTTGCCAAAAGGCATAAACTATTATACTATCTTCAGCTAACAACCACAAGTTTGCATGCAATGGTTTTAGTAGCAAAATAGCTATTGAATCTGTCCTGTGAAATATTTCTTCAGATTGTTCCAAATTTTGACATTGGGAGAGGTGAAAATGATGGAATTGAAGGATTAATTGTTACTCAGGGCAGCTGTTGTGTATGAAAGATGTCAAACACATAGCCGTCAGGCCATTCAATCCATTTTATAATTGTCCAGTTTTGG